>CAJQUW010000420.1:0-420397 GCA_907163375.1 Prostheceraeus crozeri | reverse complement strand
ACGTCAATCTCTTGATTAATAGATTTGACAGTTTCTTGACAACATCTGTTTTGTTTTGCCACTAGACTCCAAGTATTCTGCATGGAAGGACTACTTCAACCAGAAGTACTGGAAGCTGTGGGAATGCAGTGAAGAGGCCATCACTTTGTAAGCACAAGAACGGTGGTCATTTGATGGAAAGTATCCTCCATACTCATGTGCTTGCATTTATCGAATATACATTTGGATTTAATTTTTTGGCCTGCGTTTTCGTAGATTAAAAATCCCTAAGTATTTCTGCGCCCACCCTGTATATCACAACCTATATTGCAGTAATTCATATTACTACCTAATACTATTTTGCATCCGTCCTACATGTAATTTGACTTTGACTTTATTCATGTAATCCGGATGCGTAAGGTCACTTCTCCGCATTTTCATCAAATAAGATCATGTTGGCGGCTTGCCTCGATCATCAAGCAGCCCTCACATTCGACGCCTCCAGGAAGGAGCGATCACCAATTCAGAGCGGCATTGGCAGTCACTAGACCTTAGCCTTTGCGATATTTTTCTCTTCAGTCGCTTGAAGTCAGAAATCCGCGATCGCCATTTCAAGCGGTGGAAGAAGAGCTTTGATGTCGGTGGAGGACTACGTCTAAAACGTGAAGGATAGCACTGATCATGATTATGGCGGGGCTCTCTATAATTTGACGACGTTTTGTTTGGTATATGTGATGGATTGGTTTGTGTCATATTCTGATGATAGCAACTTCTTCATGATTCATCATACAACTTGCAATTTGCAGCAATCGATTCCCAATGTTTCAAGCCTTTAAACGCAAGTTGAATCACTAATATCGGATTATAGGAAGGGCCTTCCTATAAAAAGGCGCAACTAATTTTGGAACATCTTACACAAGTGCCTAAGTGCTTAGGAGAACGCACCGATTTGATGCAATGACTTTGTTCGACTTTCGTGAGACATTGAAATACTGGTTTGTTTCATCTCTCATCGCATCGATGCTGCTATCATTTATTTTGATGATCGAATGGACGAACCAACATAAGTAAAAGTGCACTAAAGGTCTAATTAATTTCCCAGAGATATGAGTTGTCATCATGATATTAAAATCTTCACTCATTAATTCTGCAGAAAATCTGACACCTAAACCAAATCATTAAAATTAAACAGAGAATTGCGCTGTCCCACTGTGTACTTGTGATCCAAGTAAAACAATTAATTAGAATCAATTCGGAACAGCTAATATTTATCAATTTCAGTACAGAAGATGTTTAACAAATGTTTCATTTCCTTTCTGTCTGTATTTGTCTCTCGACGTGCATTAATGAGGATTCGTAGATTAAATCGATTCACTGGAAGTGTTATATATTTTGTTCGACGGAGATAATTACAGTATGCCCTTTCTTTCACTTTAAGAAGACAATATATAGTTGCCCCTCAAAACAACAAATGAAAAAAGGGACAACCGAGGATATTATTTTTAGTGTGCCTAGAATTGTTGAGGTTAATAAAATCATAGTGTCATGGGTGCAACGGTAAATCAATTTCCTTCGTAGATTTTTATAAGTGATTAAACAAGACCCTTCAAACTAAGGCAGAAAGTAAGTTGATAGCATCACCAATACAGTTCTCATATGTAAGCATTTAGACCTCAGACCTGCGTTTTTGCATGCTCTCAGAGAATTGAGGTGATATATGCCAGTGGCACTTCACATGAATTCTCACTTTCCCTGCTGAAATTGCTGTCAAAACATCAGGAATTTGGGCAAAACAATGAAGTATCCTTATGGCTGAACGATGGATAATCTGAGCATCGTCCAGCTTCTTAGCAGACATACATAGTATTATACTGTGCTGCTTTTTTAAAAGTGAGCGCAAGATCATGCTTTACTAGGACGGTTTCACGATAACTGGTACATTTGAAAGGAAATAAGGTCGCGAATAAGATCTTCATTTGTTGATAAGTTTGCGAGGCCTTCCGTCCGCTCTCCTCGGAGTGTAACACGGGAATGAAATGACAATCGGCAGTTGATAATAGCTCATTACAGTTCACGGTTTCCGTCAGACATTAATAACATAAAAATCTAAAGCAAAAGTGACATTGGGTTTGAGTGTGACGCTTGTCTGGGTTTGAGTGTTCAGGTTAGGGGTCGAAACACAACTAGACGAGTAACTGCTGATGACTGACGGACTGCAGTATTATGTTTTATATCCCTTAATCGGTAGCTGAAGTAGTGGTCGATGCATTGTAAATGAAGTATTATAGGCGGATGAAGAAACTGGCGATAACAAATTCAAGTGATGAAATAGTATTTTCCATGTGTAGTCTTAGGCATAGTGTGTATAGTTTCATTGCTTTCGGTGTAGTAGAGTGTCACTGTAGTTTTATTGTTTTCCTCCATTATCTTAACTTAAACTTATATTAACTTTCCACTTATCCACTCTTACCATTATCCACATGTGTAGTGTCAGATATAGTTCACTTGTATTCGGTGTCGCAGCATCGTTGTCTTTCCATGTTTTACCTCCACTTTTCCAATTTATATCCGTCGCGTCACCTGTTGTTTTATAATATCCATTTTATTTCCTTAACCTATGGTGACCATCGTCTATTCTATTTTCCACAATCGGCATTTGTAGTCGGGTACAGTAGGTATATCAGACGTCTGTTTTGAACATGTATGCGGCTAGTGTTTGGAAACTATGGTATTAGTATATTAACAGTAAGAATGAGTAGTGTTACAAGTCTTAAGATTTCGATTTTTACCAGATATTGGTCCAAAGTTGATCAATTTTAATTCGTTGCCACGAGAAAGCTCATTGAGTTCTTTTTAAGAACTGATCTATCCATTGGTTACAGTAGCATTGCCTTTGTACACTTGCGGATTGGAGAACGCCATCAGTCCTCATTAGGACTACTTTAATTACTAATCTAAATTAGTAAGCATTATTTCTATTATAAATGGCTGCTGGGATGATTTTCATCATCGCATGAGAATTAAGATAGCACAATTAAAGTCAGCTCAAGCATGTGATGCAGAAACACAAGCAATGAAAAAGGTAATACAGGGAAAATGAGATTATAGATCACAAAAATACAATGTGAGGAAAAATAAATGAATAAATAAAAAAAATAATAAGAATGAATAAAAGAAAAAAAAGAATAGGGGGAAAAACAATTTTCTACGGAAGACTGAGGGTCACAATAGAGTCCTTCTGGGAACATAAAGTGGGCTTCAGCTTCTTTGATTCCGAGACATGCGGGTCTGTTCTTCGAACGGTCTACAGTAATGAAGCAGGTCTTTACAACACTCACACTTGTGTGGCATATCTGTAAATGCCTTGTGATGGCACTAGTTGGCTCCTTCTTTGATCTTGGGGGCACTTTCAGTTCATTCGTCAACCATTTAGGCAAATGCTCCCGACACTCAAGTGGCCTGCTGGTTTTCCGATGTACTCGCATCCGCAAGAACAACTGAATTTGTACACGACCTTAGAAGTCGAAAACGCAGGCAGAGGATTCTTGGATGATCTTGCTGGAAGGCGGACGATGTTGAAAATCACACATACTTGGTCTGAAGAGAAATCGCGGAGGATACTTTTGAGTTGGCGCTTCATTGAAGCCGACTGAGATTCTCCCAAATAGGGAAGACGCACATAGATCTTTGTGCCAACTACGAGTTGTTCATATAGGTCTTTCACGTGTTACCACTATCGAAAGCAACGGGCGTCCATTCGCTGTCTTAAATGGCTAGTATGCATATATAAACAGATGAATTTCACAGTAGAATGTGACGGGTAGATGAGCTGAATAATGCTATTGGAAGATGCTATTATGATTGAGAGATTTATCATCACAGCATCTCGCACTTGGCCCTGATATCTGACGCTGACTTTTTTCATTTTCAGGTAGCCAATAAGAATGTCGGTAGAACGAAATTACCAATCATTACTTTTCCATATGAGAACAAATATAGGAGTTCTACTGCTCGGATTCCTTCTTCTGCATCGTGCCAGGTCATTCGAGCTGGATCAACGGATCAGTGAGTCATGTCTTATTTTTTAATATAAATGTTTGGAATGTCTTTATATGCTGCACGCAATCGAAAGAATGGCTCAACACAGAATTAGATTGTTTAAGTGTGTCATCTTGATTGAGTGCTAACTGAGTCAAAACGATGGCGCATGGAAAAACTTACTAACTGGGCAAAAAGAAATTTTTAATGCCTTACAGGAATAGGAAAAACAGTCGTGAGTCGCTTGCGGATAGCTGTGAATTCGTTCAAAATGCCCCGATCGCAACGATTCCTTCAGATTCAGAGAATTCAGAGAATTCAGATCATTGCACAAAAGCTTTCTCAATAATGTTGGTCCTTCCGATCATTATTAAACAATATAGCAGGCGCACGAAAAACGTTCACAAACGTCTCTGTAGAACTTGCCATCATCTGTGTGATCCAGTTGATACCAGTCACTGAAACTTCGCACAAATTAGCGTGTTTGATGTTGAACTGGCTGCTAATTGTTCGATGGCTATGGTATGGGTCTATTGCATAAAAGCTTGGTAGCTAATAATATTAGCGATTAGGCGATTTGTTGTTGCATAAAGAATTTTATCAGTAGCTAAATTTGCCTGCTAACAAGAATTTACCAATAAAATCTTATCAGCTAATTAAACTGTATGAGCTCATTAGTTATCAGTTGCATAAACTGTTCATTAAGTTTATGTGCTACTACGATATCGCATTTCACTGGTAAATTTTATAAGTTGAGGTACACCCTTACTTTTCCATTTGATGATACTTTTCGATATGAAAAATAGCAACGAACGGAAAGTCGCAAACATTTTAATTGTGACGATGAAGCTCACAATGAAAGATTTGGATTGAATTCTATGATGGTCATAGAAATTTATAACAATAAAATCTCTAGAATGGAAGTAAAGCTTCTCCAATACACAAGAAGGGCACAAAAATCGCACGCGTTTTTACCTACATACACTTGCAATGCCTGTATTATTGGGTTAGAATTAATCACATGTGCCCCAACTTAGCTCCCACGGATGTTCCGCGACCTTGAGTCAATTTCCATTCTAGTAAACTTCAGATAAACAATCTGTTTCTATGATGATGGTGGAATCCAACGATCTACTTGGAATGTGACAATTGATGAAAGCCAATCGGCTGTGGTCTAAGTAGAGCGATATAAAATTAGCACTGCATCAGAGAGGGAGTCCAATGATAGTTTAGACGCGGCTAAACAGATAATCATTAGTTGTTTATACAACCGAATTATCTTAAATTATTATCATTTATCGGTTGTGAACTGATAGATACCAGATACTTGCTTCTGAACCTTTATCCAATAGACCATTGTGCCATTTCATTAGCGTTACATGTTCCAATGCTTCCTTTCTAGTCAAACAGTTGAAGAGATGACCTGTATAATTCTGTGGGTTCACGTTTTCTGCTATATCAAGACAGGTTATCCATCGAGGCCCATGTTCCATAATAATTTACAGTAAATCTTCAACTGTTGACGGATTTTGCAGTCTAATATGTGAATGATCGAGGTTGGATTGAAAGGCAGGATTGGATGAACATCCAGATGCAATAATCCAGATGGTATAACATGAAGCTTGAGCTGACATTTTTTACATCAAAGGTAGGAAAGTGGATTAAACACGAGAAAAGATTGCGTGTATTTCCTTCTCTTTCTGGTGTAGTCAAGATAAACATGACTATTTTTTTCATTTGATCTAAAGCAGTTTTCTGACTTTTTCTTTACAAACGAACATTTATTTGCTAGAAAGCCTAATTGAGCTCGCTAAATTACTGAACGTGAAAATTTTTTTTGTATGATTTCCACTTTCAATTAAGATGATTCGTTCTCGAATTAGCGTGATTTTGCCTCTTTAATTACATGTAATTGCATCTTAAAATGACTCGATGTTTTAACATGGATCTAATTTTGTCACAATTAAGTGTACAACTGTACATGAAATAAATTTTGTTTTGTTTTGAGTGTATGACTACTATAGTCCGGCAGCCAGAACGAGTTTCTGCAGAGAACGACGCCGAAGATGAGACTTTCACAGAATGATATGCACCCTATGCCTAATACGAATCTCCCTCCTCTTGTCAGGCAAGAACAGAAAAAAAACACGCGTTAATCCAATGGGACGCAGATCGCAGTATTTGGCAAAACTGAAATTTTCTATGTTTTCTCATATCAACTGAAAAGCCATAATTTATGACATGGCATATCTTCAGACTTTTCAGACCTTTATTTAGCACTTTTCAGTTGATACGAGAAAACATTGAAAATTTCAGTTTTGCCAAAAACTGCAATTTGGGTCCCATTGATTTAACATGTGTTTTTCTTTTTCTTTGATCTTGTCTGATAAGAAGAGGAACTAACTTGAACTCGGAATACGCGCAGACTCGTAGTAGGCAGGATGTGTGTCATCTGTGAAGTCTCATTTTCGGCCTCGATCCCTGCAGAAACTCGTTCTGACTGCGGGCTATTAATGCAATCCGCTATATCCACAACATAGCATGTGAACAGCCATATTGTGCTTGGTGCGTTCATGCTGATAGCTCTTTTAAACATTCAGTTTGTTCATATTTTTCGGTGAATGTTACTTAATTACGATTTCAAATTTCGCTTTGCATTGAGATGAATAAAACAATGCGAAAAGATCGAGCTTTGCTTTTTTAAACTTTGCAAAACATTTTAAGAGAGGTAAATAATTGTGTAGACTTCCATAACTCCATATTCTCTCATGTCTTGGTTGAAAAAGTACGGCTATCTGTACAAATTCGACAGTATACGACACAAATATGGATTCCTATCTTTACAATGATTTGCTATGTATTTCATGCAGTCACAGCATTTTGAATCCTCAATCGACAAGTGATTTTTCAGAAAATCAGAAGTTCTACACATCAAAAAATTAAATATGGCCATTTCCATAAAATGTCATGAAGTAAGCTCTCTATTGAAGATTTACTAAAAATATAGTGAATGCCCACCGTTGTGACATGCAAAATAAGATACATATTGAGATCATCATTCATTGACATCCGATCAAACACTTCGATTTCAGATCAAAAAGTACTTTGTTATTTCCGTAAATGTAATTGTACGATCTGAATTTAAAAAAACTAAGCTTTGTGGCCAATAGTCCCACAATTATTCAAAGATTTACCATGCGAGTGAAATCGTAGACTGACTGTTTGTGCATAACCGAACAAGTGGTAACACGAATTGAATATGTAAATATAGCATAATTCATCAATTTCTTTTTATTTTGAATAAAATGAAATTATTTTGAAACGTATGAATGAATGAAGAAATATGCATTTTTATTCGTTCAAGGAAGACATAATCAAACCATAACTCCTGAATTTCGAACCGCGACACACAAAAATTAACAAAAGGTAATCTTCGCTAGGAACCTTTCGCATGATCATCAGATTACGCCTGAAGACATGTGAATGATCACGTTCCAAGTGAGGATTGACTTGGGTGGCTCTGATAATCGGCGCCACATTAGGCAGGCATATTCTTAGTCCAGCAAACTTCTTTACTTTTATTAAAGATCACAAAGAAAAGTCAGAAGAGGTTTTTCCGGTTCGACCGATAGCCTCAGTCAACAACACACCGGTTGAGAAAATAGACTGGCTTGTTTCAAAAATATTAACACAAGCCATAAGCTTTGTTCCGGCACATCTAACTAAGACTGATGATCTAATTTTAGCTCGAGACAGTTTTGGTAGCATCAATAATAACCACGTATTTATTTCGCTTGACGTAAAAAACTTGTACCCAAGCATTCAATTAGCAGTGGGTATACAATATAATATTGAACATTTGCGAAATAATTGGGATAAAATTGAGAACTTTGGGATAAATATTGAAAACGTAGAAAAATTACTACGCTTTGTTTGCTACAATTATGAAATAGAATACAATGATAAAATCTATAAGCAAATTAGAGGCGTTCCTATGGGATGCCATTTGGCACCGCATTTTGCAATAATTTTTATGCATAAAATAGAAACTAATGCTTTAGAAAAGTTAAATTTCAACCCAAGTCTGCACAAGCGATACATAGATGACATTATTATCGATCCGTTAGAATACGATGAAGACCACTTCAGGTCAATTCGAGAAGCTTTCGAGTCTATTAATACTGATATCAAGTTTTCAATAGAAGCACCAAAACCACAAAATTAGTTACCTTTTTTGGATATTCAAATTCGCATAAGGGGGGAATTTAGAGTACTCCTGGTATCAAAAGGAATGCCATTCGGGCATCGTTCTTAGAAAAGACTCGTTCTCACCTGCGCATGTAAAGTCTAACTATGTTAGGAAGTATAGCTTACCAATAAGTTTGACAAATGAGTATGGCTGTAATTCAGCGTCTTTTCTAAAAATTAGTAATAATAATAAATCTTGCGACTGTAGTATTTGTAAGGACTTAGTAAACAGTAAATATACTTGTAGATACCGCTTTGTAGTGCATCAGTACATATGTGTACATTGCGGAGAATTTTACATCGGCAAAACAGCGAGGATGCTAAAAACGAGACATCAAGAACACAAGAGCTATAGAAAATAGAAGCATCACCAGTGCCTTATACCAACATCTGCAAGATAGACACAATGGAGAGGGCAGCATCGTAAATTTTCAGGTCTGTCTCATTAGCAAACTGTTCAACACACGAGACACAACAATAACAGAAGCCAAAGCAATCACACACTTGAAACCATAGAAATTGACAACAATAAAACCTCGAGAATGGAAATTAAGCTTCATGCAATGCACAATAACGGCACATAAATCGCACACATTTTCACTTAGATGCACCTGCCAACGTCTGTATCATTGGGTTAGAATCAGTCACATGAGTAAATCGAAGCCTTTAATTGGTTCTTCATGCCCCAACTTAGTTCCCTCGGATGTGCCGCGACCTTGAGTTAATTTCCATTCTAGCGAACTTCAGATAAACAATTTATTTCTATGCTTGAAACCTACAATAAGCAGGAAATATGAACTGCCACACTACACTCTGACTTCACAATTAGACATGCATTCATACAGACATCACAATTCTTAATATCACTCACTCTTCATATATCTTCACACGGCTTGCTTGGTCCGTAACGCTATTGTAAGATCGACCAACGAAGGCCCTGGACGCCGAAGATCAGTCTGTTTAAGCATTTTACTTTTGAAATATTACTTCGACCTAAAACTACTCGGGGAGTTTTTGTATACAACTGATTAATTGTAGCACAGAGAATATTCTGCAAACATAAAATGAATTAAATTAGCTAGTTCCCTTCTGCTGCAATTTATGTGCAACTTAATTGCAATTAATTGCTGATATTTCTTGTTCAAATTACCATTGTCATCATGTCGCATTTTGTTCCCGAAATAATATTTAACGAGAATTTATTGACAACAGATAATTCTACTTTCCCTAATTCAATCACAAATACATTAACAGATGGAAGAATGTACTTTGGTAGATAGGAGGACAACAGGAAAGCTGACTCAAAGGATTGCTGGGAGATCAATCTATTCAAATTAGAAATTCATCAATGTCATATTAGAATTTTATCATCAGATGCAAAAACTGGGCCACAAGCATTGTATTTGTAGCACAAGCTGATATGCACAACGATTCCTGGCATTCCTCGCTATCTTGATGAAGCAAAGACTTCAGAATTCATGCTACCGGCAGTTATTGATTGTGACCAGTTACAACTTTAATGCTTATCGTTGAGAATGATTTTTTCTTCTATTCATGCTTTCTCTTTAAGAGGCGCACCCAGGAAGCAAAATTTTCGAAAAGTATTAGAGGAGGTTGTTAGTGAGATAGAGAACAGATTATCGTGTCTACGGTTGAAAGAAGATATTTTTGGTAAAATTATACGATATAAATTATCTCACGATCTTAATTGATCGAATCTGAACAGCGATTCAACTAAATAATCCATCAATGTAATCAGATTTCTTAACAGAAATAGTGAAAATGCATTCCCGCGGATTAATGCAAAATATGATTTCAAATGACACTGAAATGAAAATACTCGTTAAGAGAACATTTTGCTGTTAATGGATTCCCAGCTCAGGCGCATGTTCACAATTTTTCCATGTTCGATTGTATTAAACATAGAGATCCGACATTCTGCAGTAAAGGATGAGAACAGGCATGCTCATTGAAAGCAATATTACGTTGTGGACATGCGTTTTCATGACCATGGCGGCTTCCCCTAGTTGGGTACCGGTAGATTGTAACTCACTTTGTAAAAATTCAAGATAATTTTCAGTTCTCTTCAAATATACGTGATTGAATATCTTAACATATATCACCTTACGTCAAGAATCTGCCAACATGACAGATTTTAGTCATTAGATTCTTCTCAAGATCTATCGACACTGATTAAGATCAGTCTCTAAGCGACCAACCGATGTGACTAGCAACAAGTAGGTTTCCATTTTAGTATTTCTATACTTAAGCAACAAAATATTTTGCTTTATTAGCATACACAAGAGCTAATAGTCGTTTTTCTGTCGTCCAAAACTACGAGTATATTATCTCCAAATGTGCAGTAATTCCACGGCTTAAGAAATGAATAAGTTTCATCATACTAAGTTTCTAGATGTGCTTCAAATTTCGCGCGTTCTAAATGATCGCTTCAATCTATGGCTGTGCAGCAATATAATCTAAATGAATCTGATGGATCTTAGTTTTCGCACACAATTCGTAAATTTTCTCATTGTCAAATTCGCCTACTACATGGTCCTTAGGGACATGTTTTCAATGACTAACGCATGTCACTGATACACAATGCTGAAATTAAAGTTTCTAAACGTGAGCAGAGCTTTTGCTAGTCTTGGAATTATCCTGGAGACAGCCCATGTAGCCGTTCGTGAGGATAATCTGCCTTTAAATCAGTGTGACTACCAGCGCCTGCAGGATTGGGCGAATTAGTGTCGGCGTCCCGAAGGCATTAAGTTCTCTCCATTAGGACAATGTTGCAGTCGGAGGGGACAATTTAGTTTGATAAAATTTCACAACCCGGCAGCTTGCAGATGAATAACAATGAAATATATATTCTTCTGACAGTCAGGAAAATAAGCGACATAAAATGTAAAAAAGCATTTTATAATATCAAAACAAAAACTAACTGTGATATAGTTCAGAAATAACAAGAACTGAGCAGTGTAGATGAATAGACACAAAATTTGATGATATGTATATGCTGATAAACATGTACAGAAGCACTTATGAATAGATATCATGAATGCGTTGCAAGAATCCGCTTCTGCATTTGCATGAAAAGCAATTGGGAAGTGAACATTTGATAAAAGAACACTAATTGAATGAAAATACTAAAATCTACAAAAAGTGTTAGAAGCATTCAACACAAATTCATATATTCTAAAAAATATAGGGATTCCATGATTGTCACGATGTCGGTTTGCGCTGCTGCTGGTAGCAAAGCCTTGTAGGGTATTCTAAAATTCGCTGCTTGCGTCAGCAATGATCATTTTTTGTAAACAAAATGCAAGCCTAGAGAGCACTCACATGCCGTCTCTCTCTCACTTTGTGAAGTGTACCGGCTTCAATTGAAAAGCATCCGGTCACTTTGCTTTGATAACTTGTAGTATCAACAGATTTTTAGTCTGAATGCTATGGATCTTGCGCATCGGCCATGATACTTTTGTATATTTTTTCAATTCAAATGGAATACAACACACACACAGCAACATATCTTGTACCTCAATTCTGGTAATTATTGTGTGTTTGCTTATTTTTACATATGGCTTGTATCTTCTGTCCTGGTAATTTTTCCTTCAACCTTTTTCGGCTACTACATATAATGCAAAAAACCAAAATTTTCGCGGCAAATTATTTTCGCGACTATCGACTCGTGGATTTGTTTGTCGCAACTCAGTTTCGCTAGTTCTTGGACGTACACCATTATCAATATCCTTGGCAAGAAATTTGCACGAGAAACTCGCCCTCGCTGCTGTTTTACACCGTTGTACTATTATCACTTCGACTGAAGCAGCAGACAACTCTCTGCCGTCTGTAATGTACAGTTGAAAAGGCGCCTGCAAAAATAAACTATTACAAAAGATCTTTGAGAATTGAGTAGAATACAAGCATTACATCATCAAACTAAATTACGATTCACTATACAGTGCAGTGCAATGCACAATATGTTGAAATTTAAAAAAGCAGTACAGAACTGTAGATTTTTCAGAGGACTTAGTACCATTTCCAAATCAATGTTTCAAGAGTTAGTGCAGATGCAAAAATATTTGAGAAGAGCTATTCTTTCGTTTCGCGCGATTCAATCGAATTCACCAATTCTAACTGCGCAAATGCGAATATTTAAAATCCAACCTTGCAACTTTCGAGTACTATGTAAAAAGTCATATCATCTGATCTCAGAATCTATGAAGTGCTTCATATTCAGATACAAAGGCAATCCATGGGCCATTCCTGAATGGCCAAAAATATTCTGTCCAACCAAAGATGATAACATGATTTCTCTGATACTGCTTACTTGCATCGCTATGAGCTATGAGTATTTTAGATCCTATGTAAGTTTTTTTAAATTCTAGATCATTAAGTTGATCAATGCATTTCTAGACGTATACGTATATACCTCGAGAATATGAGCAAAAAGTTGAAAATTGTCGCTTTTATTTATTTTAAAAATAACATCAAAAAGTTTATTTATTGATCTGAGAATGAGTTTAAAAATATATTGAGTGCGCAGACTCTCATGGTATTGAACTTCATTTTCAGAAAAGTCTGACGAAAACGTGATTCTGTCCACCAACTTAGGGTTTGCTTAACGCGAGTGGAAACAGGAAATATCCAACATAAAGAATACTTTAATGTGAACTTGAGAAGATGAAATTTATCAGAGCATAAAGGAGGATTAAACAACAGAAATTTTGGCTGGCAAATAGCTCTTCAATACTGAATGAACCATTCGAATGGTTGAAAACAATAACACTTCATCAATCCCACCAGCATTTGCAATAAATCGAATTTCGATATCTGGAAGGATATAGATAAAGTAACAAAAGCTTGAGTCTTTAGCTGTAGAGATTGCAAGGTATTAGGCAAGATGATTTATTTATACAGTAATTTTGCATTAAGTTAAGATAAAAATAAAAACCATACTAAATGTGCAGTGAAATGAAATAATTGATGATTTATCAACTAGTTAAAAAGTTAGATAACAATGTAAGCAGATTATCTAATTGGTGCTGAAGTTGTGCTAGAGGTAAGGGCACTCAGAGATAGAGACAGTCAGAGATTCGTTGCTTCTGTTTTAAGTCTAGAGATGACATTCAAAGCATTAGTACTCTCTGTGAGACTGAGAGATCTCACTGTTTCATTGAACGTGATATAATTTCATGTTAAAATTGTAGCATGTCAATTATGCCACTTCGAACAAGCTCAAACGACAGCTATTGAGCTTGAATAGTCGACACATGTTACCAACATTATTACCTGAAATTAAATTGTCGCAAGGAATTAATTGGTTTAGAGTATTATTCATCTAACTTAGACACATGCTTAATTGATATTACGACAATCATCTGTTTTGTAAGCCAGTTGTGATTGCACAAAATTCCAGTCTCCTTTCTGAAGCAAGTGATTCAACCATATAATTAGATTCATCTGCGCGCGCTTCGGCTAACCGAAGCAGATAAACAAAATATTTAATTCTGTGGATTCATCAGTCAAATATCTCAAACTATGCATTTATCGTGTGATATACCATTGAGAACAGCAAGAATAGTATGCATGAGATCTGGAATCCTGATGGTGAAGTCTATGTTATGCACATTATTTACAATTACTATGCATGATGACTATACACAGCATTTTTAGGATATTTAAGCGTGTGAATGCCCGAAAATGTTCTACGCCCGAAATAAATCACCGTTGATAATACCACACTCAAATGAGATGAAACTACAAAAAACTACAATGCATTAAAAATCTGGTGGACAAAGCTCATTATCACAAAGTGTTCAATGCAGTGACAAGATTTCTAAATCATCTTCCTACTGAGAAAAAGCAACTATCATCATTACAAGATCAATTGCGAACTTCTTATTTACAAATTACATTGCACTATAACAACTTTTGCATTACTGCAACTCAGTGTCTCCGATATGAGTCCCTCAGGCTCAGATATCCTCGACTAATGGTTCAGCCATCTCTGTTCGGAAAAGTCAAATACCAAATATCATGTAAATGTTGTTGTCTCGATGCTTTCACTTAGGAGGGTGTGAACCTCAAGCATGTACACCGCATTTCATCGCTGAATATCACAATTAGAAACAACACAATCTTTGGAGACTGCTCAGTCGATGTGGGATACAGAGAACACTGCTTTCAAAAATACATAGTCAAATTTTTACATAGTCGAATGTTAGGCATGTCACCAATCATGCATAGAAAGTACCACAAGGACTTTACATCTTCATACCAAAGAACATATAGTCTCTTTTGATCCACAGGAGACCGTATGACGCTTTATTTAACCATCATTCCATTCAGAGCAAGCGAAGAACCGCTTAAAGGATGTAATACTAATTCATCAGAAAAAGCGAGCAATAAATGCTCGTATTGAGCCGGTGCTACGATATTCAGTTTCTCTAGCTTTTATTTTCCAATAGGAGCTTGTATGCAGGATTTAAGATTCCTTCTAGTGAAAATGGGACCTGTTTTACGTCTTCCTACTTTACTGTTTAAGACAAACTCGATATCCACTTTCTCTTCATTACCAAAGATAGTGGAATATATAAAAACTAGTGCAAAATTTGGAAGCAAAAGATATCTATGATTAGTACAAAAGATCTATGATAATTCTTATCTTTCAATGCATAAAGGAAGCAAAAATTGTAGCAGGCGCTCTAGTCATGCTTATGTTATGGAACATACACACAAAGCTGTAAAGCACGTAATGCATGAATATGATGCGATATCCATTGCTTCCAAATGTTTATTTAACATGCAGAGACAGGGAAATTTATCGTCTTTGAATATTTCGTCTTTGGTTATGTCATTGTAAAGATAGGGTGCATTCATCGAATGTACATGTACATGTATACCTCAACATCGCAAAAAAATAGAACTACCATGATCACGATGCGTACTGAATACAGAACTTTAACGAACGTCGAAATCACAGATTTGATGGTCCTCAACTTTATCGTCAGGTAGGAAAATCTATCAGGAGCGCATCAAGGATATGAAATACGGTTATAGCTAAAGACGCTTGCGATCGAAAGCGAAGAGAACCTTTCCTTGGAAGAAAGCGCACTGCAGCATAAAGTCACTACAACGAAAGAGGATGCCGGGAAAGGAAGACACCCTCAATGCCCTATGAACCGATACCATCAATGCTCCAGCAGAGTCTGGCGCTCCCTCTGTGAGGCTATATACATTTTTGACTCAACGGGATTTGGCAAGAACCAGCCTCTACAAGACGATGATTAAGAGGGTCAAGGCATCTCAAGAGAGTATCATCTGAGACGGAATTCCAGCAGCAGACGGTAATTAAGCATCGGTGATCGAATATTGTTGCGCAACAATAGACGGGATGACCGCAAGGTTGGTAAAATGGAAACAATATGGTCAGATGACGTCTATGAAGTCACTGATGTGCGAGGAAGAAGTACATACAAGTTGGAGAAACTGCAACTAACAATACCTTCAAAATACTGTAATTGTATCCATCTAAAGAAGTATTTTGTGCAACAGCTCTAAATTGTGTCTTTGCACAGTGAAACTTATTGATTTATATTTGCTGACATGAAAGTCTGTCGTCATCAAAATCATTGGGAAACTGAAACCATCATGTGAAATTAAGACGTCGAACTTGGAAAATGATTATAGTATGAAATTAGATGCAGAGGAATCTGAAAATGAAATTAGCATTACATTTTTCGATCGGAAATTACATACTGTATTATCATATTTAAATAGCCCGGTAAGAATCTTAAACAGAAGGAGAGAAGAAACTGCAAAACTGGATTACGAAGAATTGAAAAACTTATTCATTAACCCTTCTTTGTCTCAAAGCTTGAACAGTATTGCTATTCATCTTTTTTTGCATTTTCTAGTAATAAATAGGTTCCCTGCAATTGGCGACATCTGCTGCATGATTAACCATGGTCAGCAACTCAAAGACATTCTCAATTGCATTAGCCCCGGGTTACATGGTTTTTCCCAATATGAGTGTGGGTTCCATCCGAGGGAAGGCTCAACTTCAGGGCGAGTGGTATGAAAAATATATCTACTTTGCGATTTAGCTGCATCGATTCTTTAAAGATGAAATACACATGTTAGACGAAACGAAAGATGAAATACGCTGATAATTAGACGGAATACAAATGGGTAGAAATCGGAATAAAAAACGATGACGTCAGTGACGACGAACTCGAGATGCAGGACTTGCAAGAAGTTGAGTTTGATGATGTGTGACTATTTTGCTTTCATTACTAGTTTTTGTCGATATTTGTTAGTAGGATACTATTTGGGCTATTATTGATAACTTTTTCCGATCATTTTGATAAGATCTCTATCAGGCTAAAGATGACAATGATATTAAAGTTTCTAAACAAGCATTCAAATCAACAAATAATTATGATATATGACTATGAACTTATCCTAAGTCAATTGATGACCAGTAGTAAACAATTAGTGACAGCCATCGTCAAACAATATCCCCCCAACCCCATTTCGGTGTCCCTGCCCCATTTCGGTGTATATATCCGAACGCGCCCCCTGCTGATCTCCCAAACTATCATACCAATTTTGCTAAACTACACATCAATCGAAAGGGGATTGAAAGGGGACTCAGAAAAACAGTATTAATATTTTTAGGTCATTCCTGGGTTGAGGTGAAGGTCAAAGGACAAAAACGTTAATTTCGTACAAATTTCCACTAGATCACTTTTTGAAATGGAAAATGACAACAAAAACTCATAAACCATGCACTAATAGAAAGATCTGGTCAAAGTGGCAAGTAAATTGATAATAGATTAGTTGGTGATTGTAAATTGATAATCAGAAATTCAATTGGGAAACCAAGTACAAAAAATGGTAATTATTTTTTTTGCGCTTTATTAATTTCGGCCTTCTCTTAGGCCGTCAACAGAAGGAGAGCTGGTTTAAAAGATATTCAAAACAATTTGCGAGGAGGAGGCGAAAAGCGCCCCCTAGTGAGGCGAAGGTTAAGACGTCAGATTTACATGTAGTCGCAATCATATGGTAGTGGCTTTAAAATAAAGCTCCTAAAAGCCTCATTACTCGCATCATTCGTCATACGTATCATTGTTGTTAATTGACAAATATGAATGCGATTTCTTTTTGAGGGCGGGTTATTTTCGAGAAAATGCGGTGTATCTATTCCAGTAGATTATCAGGCTCACGAATGAAGTGCATTCAATAAAAGTATCAGATCAGACTGTTGCTGAAGATGTGAAATAGCTAATGCATACAGCATATGCAAACAGATGAATTTCTACGTTTCTAAATTAGTTATAGAAAACTTTTAATTTTTAAATCTAGTTTATAAAATTTCTAAGATAAATTTCTAAGTTAGCTCAGATTCAACCCGTTCCAAGATTCAGGCTCAATAACTTGATTTGAGTATAACTGCACTTAGCTGTATTAGACGTTTTCTGGAGTTCAATTTCTGATATTAATGTTCGTGGCATTCTATTCTTCAATTTCACTAAGAGATTGCTTCACGTCGTTGAATTATCTACTAACATAAAAGCTGTAATGAGAAAAATTGACAACAATGTCTGAATGCATTGCAATAATTGGGAATGAAATGCCATAAAGGTCGAACAATTGGTGACGTATTTCAATGGATACATCGATGGGAAAGTCCAGATTTTCAGGAAAGAGATGTTCATTCGAAATGCTTTCTACTGTTTACGCATCGAATTCGAAATAATGGAAAAACAAAGACAGATTGAAATATTCAGAAAATGTTTTTAGCATTTCGCATCTCTCAGCTTGTTTTTAATTGAACATTGATGAGGAGGCAACATTGAGATATCTAAGTGAAGTCTTGTGTTTTATTAGAACGAATTAGCGCGCAACCTAAGCATGTGGAAATGCAAACTTCTTCCGCTTCTGACGAGATAGCTCAGAAAGTAAATGACCGCAGGTCGGTGCAGAAGTATAGAAGGTTCAGGGTTCGAGTCTGTCCGCCTACTACCAGTCTTCCAAAAGTTCACACATCTCAACTCGGTGAGTGTTGTAAGAACGTGAGGGCTCCCACGCGAAGGCTTGAAGCAATTATAATTGGGGTATATGATTCGCAAAATGACATTTGAATCAGTAAGTATGATAGACATATAGTCCGGCAGCCAGAGCGAGTTTCTGCAGGGAACGAGGCCGAAAATTAGACTTTCACAGAATGATGTACACCCTATGCCTATTACGAATTCGCACGTCTGCCGAGTTCTAATGAGTTCCTCTACTTGTCAGACACGATCAAAAAAAGCACATGTTAATCCAATAGGAGACAGATTGCAGTTTTTGGTCAAAAATGAAATTTTCTATGTTTTCTCTTATCAATTAAAATGTATTAGGTCTAGAGCCATGGTTTTTGACATGGAATGTCTTCAGGTCATTTCCTATCATGTGTAACTGATACTATCATGCTTCTGATCGGCGATGTATGCGATAATGTGGTTCGATGTAGATTAAGTGGGCCAACATATTGGTGCTTGCCGACAGTAGGAGGCTTGTCAAATCTGAATGCATGTACTTTCATAGATAAATGCTAATGAACCTGATAATGAACCTGAGACATTCCATGTCAAAAATTGACTGAGTATTTTTACCGTAATAAGCAAAAACATGGAAAATTTCATTTTGACCAAAAACTGCAATCTGTCTCCCATTGGATTAACAAAAGTTTTTCTTTGATCATGTCTGACAAGTAGAGGAACTCATTAGAACTCGGCAGACGTGCGAATTCGTAGAAGGCATAGGGTGTACATCATTCTGTGAAAGTCTCATTTTCGGCCTCGTCCCCTGCAGAAACTCGCTCTGGCTGCCGGACTAATAGAATACATGCGTGCTTGATATTTGTGGTGATGAAATACATGCTTGATATCCTGATATGTCTACTACTTACAAAAAATCATATGCACTGATGCTAGCAGCATCTTCACAAATCATTTTTAAAATGAAGGTTTACACGGTTCTGGTTTTAGACGATATCTCACAATTATTTGAAATGATCATTATTCTGATGTATTTCCGAGCGCTTCTCATTGTAAATAATTCACGCGATTTACTTCACAATTTAAACAGCTATCAGCAAAATAGCGAGTTTGAATATTAAGGCATGCTATTTATACTGATATGAATAACTCAGAATACAAAAATGAAGGCACCAGCTAGAGTGGGAATAAAAACTTTTATGATTTCAGGAAATTCATGTGAGCAATTTTAAAATGTTATTTATAGCTATAAGGATGATAACTCAAAATATGAAATAAATATTGCCATTAGACAAAGCATGCGCGAATTCCATTCATATGTGTGTCTCATGTGATTTGAACATTCAATTTTGAAGTTCTAACGGGGTTTAGCAAAGGATAGCTTGAGTACTGATGGTTATGCAACACTACTTTGAAATGCCATCTCTGAAACGAAGAAGGAACCATAAAAGATTTTTTGGTTAAAATATTCCTAATCTTTGGCAGCATTTACGCAGGTTCATTTAGAAAGTAAGCACAATAGTTCTATAAAAAAGCCTTGTTCAATAATGTTTTTGAATAAAACACAGAATAAAACTTGGCAGAGAATAATCGTGGCCGATGGATGCCATAAGATTCTTTTTAAGTATGATCATCAAAAAGAACTCATCTCGCAAATATAATCACGAAAAAAGGAAAAATCGGCTGCAATCAGAATTCAGAAGTCAGTGATTGATATTCTGAGCATTCCCTGATGTATCCTAACAAATGATTTGGCAACTTTATTGAGAAGCGGATTCTCATAAACCTAAACTGATATCATTTATTGCAGTCAATCACATTATCATCAATTTCTGACTTACAAAACTTGAAGACGTGTGAAGCCTGACAACTTTCAACTCCATCAGAGTGACTTCGCTTCATTCTACAATAAATAAAACCAAATGTTGTTCTTGTGATAAATAATTTTCAAAAGTGTCAATTTCATCCCAAAATGCATCAAAGAGTCTGTGATTGAATCATGAATAGGGAGGAATGCAGAATTTATCAATAAATGATTTCTTTCTGTATATTATCAATAAATTGGTAACACCTCATGATATTAATTAAAGTCGTTATCAGAAAGAAATAATTGCGTTGTGCGGAACATATGCGCCGCCAATTTTGGAAGTTCTTGGACATAATCAATCAAGTGTCACTTACAAATGATAAAATGGAGATGATTACTTCATCCTAGAGAATTTCATCAATCTATCATGCAGATCACTAGGGTTCATTTGGTCATATTCACTCGATGCCCGATCTTTCATGCAAAACTTAATGTAGACATACTTTGAATAATTTCAAGAGATTTTATAAGACATTGGCAAAATGTCATATCAATTTCCGGACTATAACTCATAAATGTTGACATAGATGACACAAATAAAGTTCACATGGACGCTTAGAGTCTATCTTCCCAACTGCAACTCGTCTTACCAGATAAGATTCGAACACAAATCAGCTAAACAATCTTTTTTACGGCTTGTCTGGCGAGTGGACATGGTGCGGACATCGGAAGGAGTTTCGGCAGGGAACGAGGCCAAAAATTAAGCTTTCATAGAATGATGTATCGACACACTAGGAGGCAATGTAGAAAAATATTCAACTTTGGACACATTAAAGAAGTTGCTCCCGTTCATTCTGTATACTCCAGTGCTATCAGCTTCAATAATTACGTCACTTCAATTTACGGTCAGAAGCTTGAAAGTGCTTAAAAACGCAGAAATTGTGAAGCATGCGACGGCAATATCGAAAATTTAGTCGAATTGCTATGCTTGATGTGAAATTACACTGAATTGAAGAGCTATCGAGTATATACGTGTATATGCATTTATATTATTCCTATACATTTTAAAACGTAGAACGTATGGTTCAAATTGGTTTAAAGCTATCAAATTTCTAAGCCGCTTCAAAATTTATCGATGAAGACAAGGAAAATTACGGGGAACTGACTACATGAGTTTGAACAGTTAACGCATCAGTTTTTAGACAGAAATATGGTATTTGAGCAACTTTGCATATTTTTCTATTGGATTGCGGCAAATATGAAATAGAGGAGTAATTACATATAACTAGCATCAAAATTCACTAAATGAATGACGAATTTTATTATAAAAGGCATGTGCTTTCACAAAACTTCAAAGCCTTTACACAATAATGGGTTGTAAAAAATTCGTAACAGTCATTCCTGTAAGAAAAGAGCCGTTAGCAACGACTTTGAATAGCCCTAGAGTTCCTTGAGAGGTGACGGAAGACGGAAGGTTGTTCCACGCTTGTGAAGCTTTTACGGAGAAGAGCCGATTGGTGACCGATATTAGACGTGTGCTTTGCACAACAAGTGAATTCGTAGAAGTGGATCTGAGGCGAGAGCGATGTGCAAGTGAGCTGTCAGGAACAAGCAGCTCACTGAGGTATTCAGGAGCAGTACCATGTGTGCATTTGAATGCTAGGGTGACGAGACGTAGATCGATTGAGGATCTTATTGACAGCCATCTCAAGTTTTTCAATACTGGTATGATATGAGCGTGTCGAGGGAGACCGAAAACCAGGCGAGCTGAGGCATTTTTCACCGCTTGAAGGCAGGCAATTCTATAGTCCGGCAGACCACAAAGGACAGAAATGCAGACACTGATGAAGCGAAATAAGTCTGTCGAAAAACGATTTTTAACGCTACGCCATAATGCTCACTTTATGTTACAAAACTGTGCGTCTGCCGAGTTCTACGCGGCTCTTTTGTACAAGCAAAACCAATTTAAAGTTTTCTTTGATTAAAAGGAGAATTGTTAAGGCTAGAGTCCTTTAGGTCATAAAGCTTAAAATATTCAGATTTAGCAAGCATTCTTATGTCGTCACAATTACCGATTAGAAGAGTGATGGCAGCACCTACCAGTAAACATCATGGGAAATGACCTGAAGACATTCCATGCCAATAACTTAGCTTAAGACAGAGTACAAGCTTTGGCACATGACTTTCATTTAATAGGAGAAAACAGAGAAAGTCTCATTTCACAGGAAGTCTTAATCTGCATGGTTGCAATCGCAGAAATGGATTGTTTATCTGAAGTTGACTAGAATGGAAATTGACTCAAGGTCGCGGTACATCCGGGGGAACTAAGTTGTGGCATCAACCACCAATGAAAAGCTTACAATTGCGCATGTGACTTACTCTAACCTAATGATACAGTCTTTGACAAGTGTATCTGACTGAAAATGCGTGCAATTCTTGTGCCACTATTGTGTATGGCATGAAACTTTACTTCCATTCTAGAGGTATTATTGCTATTAATTTCTATGGTTGCAATGGATTTACAGTGCTTTTCTTTGATGCAGTCTGATGAAAAATGAAGGAGCTGAGTGGAAATCTGCACGCGCGCAGAGTTATATGAAAGTCTCGTGAATAGTAAAATGAGTATATAATCTCTTTTATTTCTTGACTGAGATGTGCTACAGAAACAATCATTTCCATGACCCAGTCTCAGTTCATTTTTGGAGGAAAACTCTATATAATTATCGCTGCAAATATTTTATTAAAGCGATTTTATATGTTCGCCTCAAATTGGAGTTTTCTTCACACAGGTGGATGGCAAGCAAAAATGCAACACATCCAGACAAATTGTTTTTGAATCTTGACAATAAATGAAAGCTGAATGGCGGATTGATACAAAACATTAGGTGCCACCAGTATCTTGATACATCACTTAATTTTTCCAAAGCAACTAAATTGCAGCTTTAGTCAGCCGAATGACTGCAGAGACGTAACATTATATCTATTTGCTTTTCTAATTCATCATCTGCGCAGAACTTTGTAGACTGAACGAACATTCGTGTTCTTATTATGTAGCATTTCCCTGAAGCTGGTTAGTTGCTTTGCGACGTGAAACTTCGTCGGTGGGGTTTCGATTATTTTCCGAATGATTTCATTACAGGACCACTCGAAGCCTTCCATGTTCGATGCTTATCATGAATACGCGTGTGCACATGTTACACCTTGGTCGTTAAAAATTGAAAATATACAGTCCGTTTCATAAAAAGTGGATCATCCTAAAATTTGACTAAATAAAACATAAGTATGATACAGAAAGCATTTTTCATGTTATTTCATGTCCCTAATATATTTAAATGTCCTTATATAATCTGATAAGCTATGATGCAGTAACGGTTCTTAAGAAGCTAATATTTTGTGGCCCTACCCTTATTGTCAATGACATTACCAATTCGTCTAGGCATTGATTCGATGATATCGTTGATTTTTGACTAATCTAACTTTCTCCACTCTCTTTTTAACAGTGACGTAAGTTGTGATACGCCATCTGTAGGTAGCAGTGAACGAACGTTACGTTTTAGAATACTCCATACATTTTCTATGGGATTCAGATCAGGAGAACGAGCTGGCCAAGATAATGTCCTAAGCCCTAATTGAGACTTGCATAAGTTGACTCTACTACTCCTGTGACACGTAGCATTATCATCCATAAATAACCAAGTCGATGGATCACCAAGTTGATCTGTCATTTGGCGAATGTTCATTCGTAAAACATTCACATAGCGTTCAGAATTCATGGTTCCTTGCTGTATGTGAAGTTCAGAGCGGCCATTGGTCCAAATACCAGCCCAAATCAGTAGAGTCGCACCACCTTGTACACGGGGACGATGTAAATGTCTCGGAATTTCCTGATCAGATTTTATCCATAATCTCAATCGACCATCACTATCCTTCAGACGGACTGATGCCTCATCAGACCAGACAACCGATCCCATTGATTTCGCCAGTGACAATGCCTCATTGCCCATCTGAAACGTCTTTTTGTATGCTGATCTGATAATTCGATCTGAGAGGGCCTCTTACAGCTCTTGAAATTCGACTCAATAAGTCTTCTACGAATAGTGGACTTAGAAATAGACGAGTATAGTGCAGCCATCTCAGTTAACGAGAGACTTGGATCAACTTTAACAAATCTCAAAATTAGGCGGTCTATACGTTTGGATGTTTTGCGTGGACGGCCAGAGCCCTCTTTACGACAGAGTCGAAAATCATCATTATGCCATCGATGCACATTTGTGTAAAGGACATTTAGTCGCTTGCTTGTGGCTCGCAAAGAAAACCCTGACACTTCGCCTTTTGTGAATGCAATCTCGTTATTGTTCATTTGTGCTTTGTATTGTTTTCAACCGGTAAGAGATAGAATCCTAGCTGAAAGCAATCAGGAGTGCTGCCAACACCACCGCAACGAAGTCAGGAAGCTATGGAACATGAAGTCCAGTTAATCACATGTAGCAGTTATATTATTGTTGATGAATAATGTTGCTATACTGGCTCTGATTGACCGATTTTCTTTATTTTTGTTTTGCTTGATAGCTTTTGGCTTGTAGAACAACATATTATATAACAAAGGAAACAAATGTCATTTTATAAGAGTGAGGTATGATTTTGTGTAACATTGCTAAATGAAGATCAAATTATCTACTACTTTTTTTATCTATAACAGGAAAACAACTCAATATTCATGCTTGAAATTTCCAACAATAATATTAGTAAGCACAACTGACATATCTTCTAAATTTCAGAGAAATTCGTTCAAGTTTGGCGGAGTTAGACAAAGTTGAAGTTAAGGCGATGTTTAAGGGTGATCCATTTTTTATGAAACAATCTGTAGTTCGACTGCAATATTCCAGGAGATATATCGACATAAGACAATCCGTCTGATATGCTGTTTTTTGGAAAATCATAAAATACTTCAATATTAACGGTCACCAACGCAGACTGAAATTAAAACTGTGCTGAAAAATTAATAAAGTGAAAACTGTACCTGAGAATTCGTATGCTTTAAAATGTGAGCAATCACAAATGGGGTTTCCATTGTAACAACATTGTAATATTGGCATTCGATTTTGGAGAATCATGCAAGCAAAACATAATAAATCACTTCATCTTTATTGCCTTTGAAATGGCAGCAAACTTGAAGATTCTTCGTGAAATTATTTTGAAAATTCTTCGTAAATAGGAGGCAGTATCAAATTTGTGCCATCAATGACATTCCTCATTTAAAGTTCGGTTTTAAAATTTTTTTAATTAAATTCAATCATTTCACTTCCTTATAGAAAATGAATTGAATCAAAGATCTCTACTTTAAATGTCATTGATCAAAAGTAAAGAAAACTAGCAACAACATGTAGTTGAAAGTTTCCTGCTATATATTTAATATTGCGCAACCAGCAACACGCTGCATATCGATTGCTGCCCTTGATTGTGCCATCAACTGCGAGTGGAGATAATTGGCTCATGTCTAGCAAATATGTGAGGTATTTCTTAAAAAATCGCAATTTAATCACGTGATCTGGTGAAGATGAATTTCATATGCACTCAAAAATGAATATTTGTGATGTGTATGTATCAATACATGTAAATAGTATGACTTATCAACACAATTTTAGTTTGAGTCGGAGTTCCATCATTTGTATGGCATGAGTCCAGCACCACAACACCTTGGATTCCTATAGCCTTATAATATACGCTGCGCTGTCGCTAGGTACGCATTGTTCAATCAAAAGTTCATAAAATAGTATCAATGAAAAAATAGCAAACTAAGCTGGAAGCTCTAAAATGATGCCATTAACTATCAATGAAAGCTTTATTTGATAAATAAAGAATATATGATTTTGGTATTATTACGCGTGCATTAGATATTGGCTTGATTTATTGATTGTGAACTCTGTTGAGTGCTCTTAATTGTTCATCTGTAGTAATCAAAAGTTTTCCGCAAGATGCTCATGAATTATACATGCATACCCTTTTATCATTTTGTGATTTTCATGAATTGTATTTCTTGTCTTTTGCTCTGCTGATTTGCTCAAGTTTTGAAGTTGAATTCTGAATTCTTCCGCACCCTCCACGTAGCTTGTTACTTCTTGCTTTGTGCATTCCTTTCAGACATGAATTACATGGCATTTTGTACATAGACAGGTAACGGAGATTTCCTCAACTCATTGTTGTGAAAATACGCGCAGTGTGTTGGCGGCTAAGCATGTGACAGAGTGAACGCGAATTGTTAAGGGCAACACTTTAAAAACACATGTGCATGTAAATAATATAAAAGTAATTAATGTACATTATAGCTTGTTGTGTACACTGTAAACTGTAAACAGCCACTTATCGGACAATTTGTGAGCCACATCAGTATTTTGGCACTTACTGCGTATTATCAGACAAATTTCCTGCTTGTCAGACAATTTTTGTCCCATCGCACGCATTATTGCGTTTACTGCCTATCATACTACTTATAACTAATATATACACTTTTATTATAAATTGGATGATATCCTTGACAATTTTCAATTATAGAATATACAATGTTGTAAATAAGTAGGGTTCTTTGTATACACCTTGAGGCATGGCAATAACAGGTCTGGATATTTGACGTATTGATGCCATCCTTTAATTCTGTTTTTACAATGCTTTTTACAGCTTTTAAGGGTCTATATACTTCCCTAAAGTTGACATTGACACAAAGGACTTGTAAAGTATCGGAGTTGGTCATAATGCGAGTGTGAATGAGTGGAGCTAAGTTAGAACCTATGTGATTAGGAGTGACTAGCTGCCATTAGCTGATATTGAATAGTTTGATCAAATTTAAGCACTCTGAGTTTGAGAGACAATACTTTTAGAAAAGTAGTCTAATATTTTAATATATATATATTATATATTAATATTATATATTATAATAAATATATTTTTTAATTGTCTGATATTTTGGCGAATGATTGTCTCATCTTGTCTGCTCTGAACAGCCACTTTTGGTTGTTCATTGTCTCATGTTGTCTGTTGCAATAAGTTCTGTAATATACACTTTAAATTGCACAAAGTGACTATCCGCTAAAATGGACATTTAAAATCTCAATCTCACTATTTTTTCTGTCTGAATTGAATTGAAGACCTCCGTAAAAATTGACACTGTTTTTCTGTTATCAGCGGAGTTTAACTGTGACCTCATTAATCATCAAATTGTGACGTCATCATTACTAACAGATATTTTTGGGTGTTTTAGTCAAGTTTTTCTGTTAAGTTTAGCGGTTATTTTAACTAGTTTCCAACGGTATACAGTTTGCAGTGTAAAATTAGCTTTAACTTACTAATTGATAAAAACCAAGATTTTAGCAGTATAAATTTACCTACTATCATAAAAGAAGTCGACGAATCGTCTTCACAGCTTCCTAGGAATGAATGAGCATAGCTCGTAAGTTCATTCCATTACAAGAAATGACAAATAGCCATGATGACCGCAAACTTGCCAGAACTGGTGAACTGTACATCCAAAAGCCCTATGTTAAAGAATAGCTCTTTAAATGGACAGATTTTAAACAATAATTTCAAAGCTTTGATACATCTTCCCTCCACTTTTGAATTCGCCCGTCTTGCCTAGATGGCGACTAAAACCCAATTTCTAGTAGTGAAGTTTCTGTAAAGAGGAAATGCTGCAACCCTGATAAAGGACATTCTTCTAATTACAAGACATCAGACAGATAATTAAGTACCAGACATGCATTAAGTATCTGGATAAGCTGAAGTACATCGGAAGTATAATCAATGCACAACCAAACTGAAGCGGTCCAAAGATTGAAGAGTTCATGTCGATTGTCCATAGTTGTACTCTGTCAAAATATTCTTCAGCGGTTCGGAATTTTTAATAACTATCAATTAAGCAAGCTTCTGAAAAGGTTTCCACGAATAATCATTAATTTATCTGATTGGCTTTTGTTGTTTAAGTTGCAGTCATGATGAAATTTAACGCTACCAATATTTTTTATCCACGCTTGACATACTTTCACAATTTCATTGAACTTCCTCTTAGTGAAAATGCTGATTTACGCCGAGAAGAAAAAATATGACACTGCTTTTAAATCGCTATTGATCTATCACTTTGATGACTATATGGTTGCAATTATACCATAAACTGCGATACAATTAAAAGTCAGTGATAATATCATATCAGGGTAAAATTTGGTCTCTTCATTTTGTTTCAATTAGCCGAACTCGAACTCTGCTATATTCATTCTTCTTTTCCGTGAAACTTTTAGTTTACTGCATAAGTTAATTCATACATGTATGTTAATGCACAAGCTCGACCTACTTGACAAACTTATCTTTTATTGGTGCTTTGAAGCATTCTATAAAACTTTTAGAAAATATTTCTACGATGAGCTCATAACTTGATAATTGAAATTACTGTCAAAAGTCATTTCAATGCAAAAGCTATGATCACACTAAATGTAAATAAAGAGTTTGAAGTAGTGCGATAATATGATGAAGCAGTCTCATGTGACTCGAGAAATAAGAATGTGCCTCCTACAACATGTGCATGTAAAAAACATTGTTTATATTGAAACCAAGCCGAACAAAATAAAAAGCGATTGTGAAATTGATGCACTTCGTGCCATTGAACTCGCACAACCATTGAAGGCTTTATCACAATATAATGAGCATGGAGTTGGAGTACAAACAATTTCACTTTTATTAAAGAAAGATTCGGGTACAACTTTAATAACATAGAGACGTCTCTCAACCATCCACAAAACGAATGATAGACTCGTATTTCCTCATTTTATTATTGTTGTTGTTTTATCATTCACCACAGAAGCATGGTAAACAACTACACCAGTCATGTTTGTTTCTCATGATACTATTTACTGATTTTCCTTTCACGTATTATTGTGCTTTCGTTTTCTCATGTCGTAACACCGTTTCATCCTATGATGTAAATGTATCAAATTTTATTGAATGCTAAACATTTTACATTTCCAGGTATTTCGCTATTTTGTGCTAAATCTTTTAGGACAGAGAGATAATAATATATTTCAAGGCATGGGTAATTATTGTATACTCTAATCCTACGCTTGAATAAAGGACACGCTTTTGTGACACTCTAATCACCTACAGTGCAGACGATCTTCTGTATACTTTGCTAGCGAATTCTCGAGTTTTCGAAAATATAGGCGTGCCTGGACAAGTAATGGTGTTGTGTTGGAAGTGAATTAACTAATACGTTTTGCTTTCTACCTTTTAAATATAACTTCGATGCCCTTACTTACTACTGATGTTGGATTCTTCTTCTTCATTTATTGCAATTCTTCATGGTCATGTTTCAGATAATTGTTTTGCGTAAGGAGATGTTTTCATGACTTGTTCAGTTCATATCTAAGTTGATTGCATACAATACATTGGATTTTGAAACTATGTAGATTTGCTGTTCTTAGCTCTAAGGGCCATTTAGGATATTTCAATTCTACACTTACACTGCATTCGGGGTAGAGCGAAAAAAGCTTCTTTTCGAATTTAAAAATTCTTCGCAAAATTCGATGTATAAAAATTCACTTTCCCTGGGATCTAGATTGAATATTTAGTAAACAGGCAGCATAGAAAAATCACGAATGATTTGGTTAACATCTTCTGCAATTAAATATTCTAAACAATGACAAAAAATCATGAAGAACCCCAAGCTGGGTGAAATTTGAATTTTAGCATGTCAATTTTTGGGTCACCCATTCAGCTTCAAGTTCGGTGTGGGACCTCTAAACCTCAACCTAAATCAATGGAATTTTGCACAGGAATCTTAAATTATCCATCGACATCGATATAGACCGCAACCATTTTGAAAGTCGAAGAAAGGTTATTTCGCTCCAACCTAATGTGTCGAAAAACAATATGAATCTTTTCTGCTCGACAGACTAATACACAGTATGAATTTTGTACATTTATTCACTTTCTACCCAAAATTTATTCAATGTGGCCATCCAAAACCGTGGAAGTTATTATAATAATTATTATCATCCTTAAGTTATGTTGCCTTATTTGATTCATTCACTACCAATCAAGTGACACATTGACCGAGTGTGGATTATAGTAAATAAGGATGATTCCAGATAATGAATATATACTTCTCTGTATATGGAAAGTGACTGATAATCATTCAAATGACTATCGTTATCTGACATACTTGACTTGACCATTTTTCACTTATGGTAATATTGAATCTGATTTATTAAAACTTTTATGAAGCATGAATTGATGTGAAAGTAGACCCTTTTGATACAGATTCAATTTTTCCTTGTTCATCATTCGTGTTTATGCAAAACATCCTGAAGCATTTGGTGTAAAGATGTCAAGGAAGCTACGCCACTTAAGGAAGTTACGATGTAATGGACAAGAAAAACGATGACATGTTAATTAACTGTCAAAACATTATCATTTTATCACCTTTTTGGGACTTCTAGTGCGTCAACACGGTCAAATTCTATTGTTGTATTGTCTACTTGAAAGCATGGCAGTGCAAATTGAATTGAGCTTATACTAATCAGATTAAGAATCTTGCTAATCAGTCTAATTCTCATAGTTTCTCGTCGAGGACGACGACGGAAGAGTGCATTAACAAGCTGTGTAGCCGCTTGAGAAAGCTGTGTGTTTATAATTCCAACAATATCGGTAGTCATGTGCATGCAAGAAATCGGCATGTGTCAGTATATGACAGATGTGTCAAACTAAACTTACTTTTGGAAAAATTATAAAAGCAATTGAAGTATTCAATTTTTCATTGAATAGCCTACAATTTTCCACAATTGAGTTAAAAATATTTAACTTGTATGGCATTTTTTTGTGCAGAGTGAGCTGCTAATTGTCATGAAATGCATCCTTAAACTCATTCAGATAGATCTCTCATTAGCTTCACATTCAGACTGATATTGCTTATTCACCAATCAGTTAAATTATCAGAAGTTATTAGTTCAATGCCAATTTCAGTCCATGTTCTTGTAGCTCGTCCATTACTGACTTAGGCCCTATATGCTGAGTGTGGGTGAGGTGGATCAAAGTCAATGGCAAAGCGAGTATTGCTTTATATTCAATCTATGTATTTACCTAATCAAGGAAGATATAAGAGACATGGATAAACATCTTGAAGGTTTTTTTTTTGTTTGATTATGGCGTATGTAAGTCGTTGCAAAGACTTAGTTGTTCGGATTTTAGCGAAATATGAGTAAAATATGCTCATTGAGATTGATGTTACAGCAGGCAGTCACTGGCTCATGGCATTCTAAGGTTGTGAATTACATTTACATCTTAAGTATTATCCCACTGAAATCGAGAGACAAATTTTCAGTTTCTGCGAGTATCGAAGAGCTATTCTCCCAGTCGAAGCCGAGTTGAATACATAGCCTTTGATGCAAGTTGATAGGAAGTTCCATCTTGATGAAGTCAGTGGGACAAAGCATATTTATTTTGGGATTCGATAGCTATACAGTATCCGCATTTGTAGATATATGCATGCTTTCCTTGTTTTATGAATAAATATATCTACTAATAGATTAAACGCTCAGTATCTGCTGCAGATTGATGACACATCTCCAGGGAAGAGTGAAATAAATGCACAAATTTGACTCATTCGGCAATTCCGGGCAATCCATGAAGCAAAATTCGATAACATACCTTTTATAACAAAATGTCGATAAACAGCCACTTTTAGTAAAAGTCAGCAAAAATCAGGCTATTGGCAATCAAAACCACCGAATTAAACCATTTCAAATTCAGAAATGAGTCAAAGTTAACTCATCGACGCCCCTAGTGTCAAAATAATGTGATTCACCAAACGTCGAGATAGGCTAGCACTTTCTAAATGCTTTCTTAAGCATATCGATAAGTTCTCCTTCGATTAAAAGTTTACTGGTCCAAAAAGCAGAGGCTTTGTCATTATCCCTTCCATTTCTAGCAGTAAAACATCTGTTTTCTTTAGATCCACATAGAGCAAGTATATTAGGTAGAGTGGCAACTCAGCATTAACTAAATCTCCAGTGTGCAACCAGTTTCAATTATATTAAATGAACTCGAGTTGAGATCCACTGCCACATGTGAGATATACAAACTTTTACACTTTTGGAGAAATTTACACGGATTTGACTGACTATGATAGCAATACAGAAGGAATACTATCCTCCGTTTCATGTCAACCTTGAGAGGCAATATGGTTTGTTCTATTCGTTAAATTTGTACTTCGATGGGACTACTTTAATGCCCAGCCTTATTAATAAGAATATTTTCCTGAACGTGATCATATCATATTAAACGTGCCACTGAAAGAGCAAAACATCATAATCAAGGGCAATGATCATAAATAACTTTAAAGAATGCAAATGGCTCCACATATTCAGATTCAAGAAATGAAGCATGAATTCAGTCAATCATATAATCATGCCGATGAAAACTGAATTAAAAACTTGAAGTTTCAGTCTAGAAACACAACAAGATTTCAACATTTCCATGAAAACTTTTATTATAATGTGGTTCATGAAAATTTCTTGACTATCAGCGCAATTTCCGCTTAATGAAGATGCCTGGTAGTAAATGTTTCATTCCTTTTGACTTCTAATAAGTTTCATACTACTTGCGTAAAAGTTTCAGGTCGTAAGTGCGAGCGTATGTAAACATGGGAATGATTTACAAAGACTTAGCGTGGGAAAATTAATCAAATATTTTTTTAGATCGCAGGAAGCTGAATATTTTGATATAAAAATGTTCCTATTATTTGTTATATATTCCTATTTCAAGCATATTATTTTGTCGAGGAAGTGCTGTTCGTTCTGCTTTAGAATAGCACATTTAAGTCGACATAAAAGGCGCAAAACTACATACAATTGGGGTTGTTGTATATCCCGGGAAATCGGGAAATCATTCCGGGATCCCAGGAATTTCCCGGGAAATAAATTAGTAAGGTTTATAAGCCGAATACATTGATGATAGATTATCAACAATATTTTAGAATAACTCGAGGGTGATATAACATGTAAATACATGCAGTGGTGATAAAAAAATGGGACATCTACATTTTCATCAATTTCAATCGCTTCTCCTGCCTTTTATATTTATTGTACAGCAAGAAGGCATACATCATTTAAAAGCCAGCTTTCCAAAGATTCTAATGAGCTATGAAACTTGGGTATTCATAAAAACATGCTCTGGACAGAGCTCCCGACAAGACGTAATAAATTATCAAAAACTTTGAGTGTCCCATTTTATGAACAGCACTCTAGTTTGACCCCTCTTCTGACCCCTCGACAGATGAAATAAAAATAAAATGCAATCATATTATAAGACTTCATAAATGTACTGTAACTCAAAGATATTAAAAGAGTAGATGTGAGTTTGACGCTTTATTGTTACTAACAATTGAAGAGTGCAATTGCAATGTGTCGTTGGATTTTATTAGCAACGAACGAAGTTTACTGTTTAGCAACCAATAGAAATCGCACTATAATTTCTAGTCTAAATTGGTTGGCAAAATGTTTTAAAGTATAATAAAATTTACATATAAATATGGAATTAATGTAAAATGATTGCTTAAATACATACAAAAAATATTTATACAAAAAATAATTATATTAGTTTTTAGATCTTTTCTGAATGTATTTAAAAAGCCGTTTTACATTATTTTCTTATTTATTTAAATATAATTTTATTCTTTTTTGCCAGCCAATTTAGACAAGAATTTTATAATGGGTTTTCTATTGGTCGATAAGACAATAGAAAATCGAAGTCTTCTAATTACAGTTTGTTTATTGTTGAAACCGAAATTACACATAATACAAAAGAGCGACATATCTACCCTATTAATATCTTTGCTGTAACTAAATCACAAATATCATGTATTTCCCGGGATCCCGAAATATTTTCCGGGAAATCGATTTCTCGAAATTAGCTGATTTCCCGGGAAACAACCCTACATACAATGGTATTTTCCACGATTCTTCTTGAATGGAATTTGACGACATGTCAAAATTTTCCACATGCAGTTCTTCGCCATCATGTCAGCTCTCCATGGAATCAGCTGATTTTTGAAATTTCAAAATATTGAACACAGCATTTTGATTGTTCTATTCTGTAAAATTGTCTTATAGACTTGACCATTCATCTCTAGAAACAACAATGCGCTTAGAATTCTTCAAATTGTTGATCATCTCTCAAGACGTTTGCCTAATTGATGTTATGTGACATTGCAGGAACAGAGACAACTAACTTGATATGTTTCGATTAATCAGTCAACATACTATTATCAGACGACCAGCAAGTAGTTCAAAGCTGCCCACGATCATTCATATTCAAATTCCCACGCATTTGTTGGTAAGATCATTAACATTGGAGATGCGATAGATATGCTGATTTCCATTGTCTCGGCACTTAACGACTGGTCTGAAATTTCAATTACCACTCTCATTTTTTATTCTACATAAGCTTATAAGTTAACGATGGGTGTACTATTATTCAGTCAAATTCGCTAGAAAGTTATTTAGCATGTGCAAACCGAATCTCATAACTTCTTTACCATTTCCTACATAGATTTCGGATTGTGAGGGATGAATAGAAGTCATAGATATATATAAGAGTTGAAATCGGCAGAATTTGGCGCCTATGCAAGGACTACTGTGCAATATCTATGCTGCATTATAAATTCAAGAAGTGAGAACAAAATCTGACTTAAATCATTACGAGAACTACAAACGCTTCTGGCTTATTTGCTGTCATCAGTGTAGTATACCTATTGTAGAGAATCAGTAAATCAGATACTTATGAATCGTCATCCGACATCCAGACATCCACAATTAATGAAATAATTCAAATCTTGTTCTCAGAGCTCGGGTTCAAAAATTTGAACTTGCAAACACGAATGCAAATAGCTAGTTCGCGTTTGCGTTCTATGCACAAACCATTGGTAGGTGGATGTACATAGGAAGCCGGCAGCTGACACATTTGGCCAGTGACAGAATTTATCTATACATGCCGAGACCCCGAAAGATATACATGCCGAGACCCCGAAAGAAAAAAATTTAAGTCAGATTTTGTTCTCGCCTCTTGAATTTTTTCCTTTCGGGGTCTCGGCATGTATAGATTAATGCATTATAAATACGTAGATGTTTTAGTAGTCCTTGGCCTATGCTACTGCTGCATTGGCATAGCATTCTGTATATGGATGACATTCCGCAGATCTTAAATGATGGTAACAGGATGACCAACAAATTCTACTCAACTTTTGACAAGGATCATTATAAGAAAATCTGCAAATCTTTTCTGAGAAGGAGATTTGCTAAGACTTTTATGCATAACTTCTCAATGGAATTCTTTAGACGTCATTTAAGATGATCACATAAAAGTAGTATAACAAGCAAGCGACTTGAAAATTGAGGAATTGCCTCGACGCGCTTTCATGGTCGGTACCAAACTATGCATGAATTAGCAAGCATCTTGAACATGTTATTATGCGTCATTTTGCATCTCAGCAGTGTCATTATGCTGCGCCTATGCTGATACAGTGTTGGTCCAGTCTGAATATCTGCCAGGAAAAAGAAATGGTGGAAAATGAATAATAAGGCCACAGCCACACTGAAAGCAAAGCAAAGCAAACACGAGCGTCCCGAGCGTCTCGAGCAAACGTATCTCTGCAAGCTTTAATCGCTCCGGATTGCTTTGCTCGCAGTGTGGCAGTCTACAACTGCTGTAATGGTGACTTTATATTTGCTGCAAAACGCTTTGCTCGGAAACGCTTGGAAAAGCTCGCCTAATGCTGGCAGAGTAATGCATCTGACTCGAACACCCAGATTCAGTAGAATTCCATGATTTGTTTTTGCGTGATTGATGTGACGCTATGTTTAGTACTGTAGATGAGTTCATAATCACGCCTTTCGTCCGAAGGGAATATACTGAAGGCCTAAACCGGTATCTTGTCAGAGTACCGACTGTGTACGCACGCTTAGTTAATTCCTCATTTCCAAATTCCTTGCTTGTCATGCTAAATCTTTGTAATTATTGCTAGCCTATTATGGCTCATAGACACCTAGTGTAAAGAAATCATTAATTCATTAAAACATTTGTAAAGATATCTAAATTCAAAAGAAAATTATGATTTACACGGATAATAAGAATTTCTCTCAAAAATTGTTTTGTTTTCTTTCTTGAAAGATGATCCGAATATTATTGTAAGTAAACTATTAATACTCCATTGATTTCAAATTAGACCATATTTTCATGGTAAAGAGGCTCTCATCTTCTGAACAATTTAATCCCGATCAAATCTATTCAGGTTTGGATAAGATTGGCAATTCTTTCGATTTTATGTAGAATTTCAGTGGTATTAGGACATTAAAGAAAATACTGCTATTCAATGACAAGGAAGTTAGAAGCGAGATCGTTTTAAACTCCTGCCATAGATTTTAGCAAGCAATCTCAAAGCGTCTCATGTAATAGCTGAACATTCGTCATTAGATGTCTATGAATAATTTACAATATATTTACTAAAAGCTGTTGTGCTGTCAGACGTGTTGATGGAGTGAGTGCTGTTATGGAAGATTGCACCTTTTACAATGAAATACAACCTCAATCCTGTGTAATTCAGGGACATTTGTAAACAAAGATTTCTGGGATATTGCGATTCACCATTTACTTGGAATATCAATAACAAATTTTAGTGGTGGACATATTGCTGTTTAAAACACCGACAGTTGTTAAGGTATCTTCTAAGAAGAAATGCTAAGAAATGTTCAAAGTTTGATCCGCTGAAGTTCAGGAGGAAGAGAGATTTGGACGTATTATGCGTCGTTTTCCTGATGCAATGTTTGGATGCCTTCAGTTAATGGATGGATCATGTTTGGAACGAGAATTCCATTTCCAAGTCCATGGATGAATTTCTAGGACATCTATATATACATAGTTGAGTATATCTGCTTTGAAAATTGATACATGTTGTTTGTTGATACATGTTGATACAGAAGATACATGTTGTTTGCATGCATGTGGTGAATGTAAAAATGATTATACATTATGGGACAATCAGATCTCTTCATTCATGTAATGGTTAATTATGGATTTCATTCTATTCAAATTTTTTAAAAAGTTTAGTTCACTTACTTTAGTAAGCAATTTTAAAACTAAATTGGCAAGGTCTTCTGAAAGTGATAGTAAGTTGTTGACTTCAAGGAAATCGTCATCGCTTTCTTTTATTGAATTGATGAACATCAAGGTTACTTAGTAAGTCTTGAAAATGCATTTGGCCATTTCCAAACAAAAGCAGACATAGCGACTGAAAAAATAATTTGTTGTATGTTACACAGACTTAATTATATTCGAACGGTAATACATTGAAGCGTTTCAGATTATTTTGATTTTCCCAGATTTCAATTGGAAGATGTTCATATGACCTTAGGAAAGATTCCGCAGCATATTTTTGCGATTTCATGTATCCGATCAAAATGTCTCTGTTTTGACACCATGAAATTGCTTTCAAGTATTCTAAATTAGCTTATTTTTATCTTAACGAATATGATTAACTATCAGGTTGAAGATCAGCCATCTAAGTTAAGTAAGATGGGCTCGATAAATAGCCGAAAACCAACAATTCGATGTGGTGTCGCTCACATTTTTTACTATTTTTTCATCTTTCTCTTCCATTAAGCGATGTTGGTGACAACTGTTTCGTGGGAGTATTACATTATGTAGTAGTGCTATGTACAAATATAGTAGTCATTTGTTATCTGATGCATGGTTACAGAAAGAATTACTCAAGTTATGTGGTGTCGCTCGCGGTGCGATGCCACTCATGTACAAAATCTCGCAAAATCCGTCTTAAACTAATCTCATTGGTTCAAAAAGGTATCTCGATACATAAATGGGTATCAGACAATTTCTGCAGTCATTTCAAAGAATTTTCATTTGTAGCAGGTCAAGTTATCACACAGGCTGCTACAGGACCGAAAGTTAGAATTTAAGCAGATTCTAGACGAGGAGAATGGATTGAAGTGATGTAAGATGAAAGTGTTTATGTGGGAATTGTAACCGACACTTATGGGACTTCAGTTAAAGTGCAATGTCTTGTTGCACAAAACCACGGATGGTTGAAATTGAAGCACGAGGACGAAACAGGGTGGCATGAGGATTAAATATTCGTAGGACGAACAAAGAAACGGCCTCAAATCGATCGTCGAGGCGACTTATACATATTTTGAAGAGATTGACTCTGAAGAAATGTGTTATAATATGGATTGTGTTTTGTTTTGAATTAGTGTCATGTGACTTTTAAGTTGTAGTGGATATATTTTTCAAAATGTATTTATTTATCCAACATTATGATAGCCTGCATCAAATGAATAATAATGGTTCCTGTAAATTATGCCTCAATATTTGATTTACATGCACGTACATCCGATAAGTAAATCCAAAAATTCCTATACGCAGTGTCACTCACGAAATTCGTGTAGTGTCGCACACGGCTTACAAAATATTCTCATATGACTAAACGATGTATTTTCATTTAAATATACCGGATACATATACTTTGGAAGCTCATTAAAATGCATGAGCAGAATTGAATTTCTAACAAATATTCGAGCAGAAAATGGGGTTATATTTATTGGTTTTTGAAATGCTTGTCCAAAAAATTGATGTCGCTCATGTGCCTATTTTCCAAATTTTGTCAAAATCGACGAATGCATTCTCAGAATCGATGTATATGTGAAAGACAGCTTCTATGGTTGGTAAATACGAGTATCTAATAATAAATGATGCTTACTTTAGTAGACACTGACCTTTGAATGTTTATAAACGTACTGTCGCTCACGTTTTGAAATGGTCATTTGATTCTTAAACCAAATTTTTACCGAAAAAGATCTACAAAATCAAGCAATTCAAGCCAATGTTCCGAATTTCACTTTGGTTCGCGGCTGAAGTTTTAATAATGTAGTCAGTTTTGGTCAGGAGACATGAAATTATGCAGATGATGTTAGATTTCATTCAACTCTTATGCCGCTTTTTATTTTGTACCATAATGAAGTCAATGTCACTATACGGCCTTTGATAAACCGCTCCGGTGACATCAAGAATTCAGTACTTCCTAATGAATTTGCACTTTTTATAAAAAAACTGCTATTTTGCCCAAACTGATTTCATTCAAATGCTACTATTCAACTCAAATTTACAAAAATTAGAATACTGTGAAAAAGAAGAGCGTGTGATTTTACTTTTATCGATAGATTTGATAAAGTAGTAGTTTGACAGAGTGTAGTGCACGACAATTGACAGAGTCGCGTAAGTGGCTCGTAGCTCAGTTGGTTAGAGCAAAGGTCAAGTTAACCTGGGTCGTAGGTTCGAATCCTACCAGCCGCACATCTTTTGCATGGCAATTTGATCTATCGTTTATTTAATTTCATTGTTGTTAATTTTCTTTCCAATATCAAATTCTTAATTTTTCAAACATCAGACAAAGTTGGACGATTGATTGTAGTCCAAACTGCATCAATTTGATATGCCATGCCTTCCATCTGATTTGAAAACCACGCAAGAGGCGTGATTCAATATCCGGAAGTATTCTCCGGATCCAAATTGTTCCGATTAAAGTGGTTTCACTTCACCAGTGGCAAGTCATGCTGCATAATCACCACTTGAATTCCTCACTGCGTTATTGAAGGAGAAATATCCATTTGCTATCTTTCTAATTGTCTGATGAGTGCTTTGCTTTCATTTTGCCACTACCAAGGATAACAACAATGTCAAGTTGATGGTGGATCGAACATTTTTCTTTCTATCATGAACTCAAAATATGCGGGATTCAATGTCAGTAGGTGCAAGCTGAGATTTCAAACAAATTGGAAATGCTTGACTTGGTAGCAGGGCTGGCACCGGTTGATTTTTTGTAACCGGTTAACCGGTTAAAATCGGTTAAATGAGGATTCCCGGTATTTATTTAGTTGTCAAGGTTCATCGACAATTACTTACCTTGTCAATTTGTGTTTCGACCGAATTCCTCCGTTTGCAGTGCTTTGAGTTCATTGCATGACTACATTACTTCACGTTTAGGTGATAGTTCAGTTGATGCTGTCGTGGTTGCTGCCTTCGACTATTCAAAAGCCTTTGACGTCGTATCCGATTTCAACCGGTTTAGAGAAAGTGCAACCGGTTAACCGATCCCAGCCCTGCTTAGTACCACTTACCCAAGTTCCACCTCAACGTCAATGACGCTTAAAAGAAGTAAAGCAACTTTGAAAATGCGCCTAAAAATGTTTAGTCGAAGGAAATTGCAGTTTCAGGCTGCCTGTACGGGGTATGAAATTTATTTTGAAAAGCTACGCTGAAGCAAGTTTACAGCCTAAAAATGATTAGCTTCTCGTTCCAGATTTTCCTGTGGCAGCCAACTAAGACTTCAGAATCTTGAAGGAAAGGTCTTTCTCTATCTTCTATAATAAATGTTAAAATAGTTAGAAAAATAATTATTTAGCTTGCTGAAGAATTTGAAATTCTTATCGGCAGAATGATTTGAAACAAGCTGGCCCAGCTGCCTCCTTAAATTTCCCTTTCTTAATACTTGCACACATCTCTCTCTACATCTAATGGACATCATTTGAAGTAGAAGAAACAACATGCAAAAGAAGAAGAAAGTAGAATAGAAAAAGAAAAAAAAAAAAAAATAATAATTACTTAAGAAAAAAAGAATATAAGTAAGGAATTAGAAATTGAGAATTGTAAAATAATAGTATGAATAAAAAAATGAAAATGAAATAAGGTGAGGTCAGACGGATGATGAGTCAGCTTTATTCTTGCTTTTTGTAATATGAGCTAGCTGCCATGTTATTTGAGGGATAATTTTGCAAAAGTATTTTTTTTTTGACTTATTTTTTCAAAATATGAAAAAATTGCAATTTTGTTGAAATTATCAGGACCGAAGAAAGAAACAATGTCACCGCAACCGCAATATACAAACAAGATATAAGAGGGGGTCAATATCTCGACATTATTCGGCTTCAAGTAATTGCTCTGTGATTCTAGTGTTGCTGGATGCTGGAAACTTTTTCGGACAGATCTCTCCCCTGGAATACTAAAATATGTCTGAGCATGAGCAGCAACAGCATGGTACGCAGTATTCATTATAACATTCTGAAATTCTCAGGTCGCGGGAATTAATATCTCGTGGTCTACATGAAGCATACTCTATGATGAGCTTGAGGCATCTGATTTTCATCACTTTTTCACATTTTTCTCAACATCAGGAAATGCATCGGTTGTTTCATTAAAAGTTCCATTCTCATGATATAGAGATCAAACGTTTGAAATGAATTGATAGATAGAATTGAGTAATGTTCTCCTGGTTTGATTGATTATGTATAGGCCTATTGTGTACTTAAAATAATTCTCTCCATATTTGTGGCAACTAAGACAGCATATAAGATGAATTAATTGTAATTTAAACTGCAGTCTAAAATGTCAATTTGATTGAACTGCGCACATTTCAGTGCTCTGGCACGTGAGCCAATCAACCAGAGGTCATATGTGTTCTGTATTTATGCAATGGTTAGTGATAGTGGAATCAGGAAGTACCCAGACGGTCACACGAAAAAAGAATTCATTTCTGAAATGCTACGAAGAAACTTATTATTTGTCTTGCGTTCCTCCTGAACTTTTAATATCTAGTCATTCGCAACCGTTCTAAAATGACTTTGCGACTCGATCGTGGGACGTGGCTAGCAGGTTGGGAGCCACTGAAATTATCTACTGACGGATTGAGAAACCAAATGATCGTTTTCCGGAGCCGAATGTCAGGTCTATCTAGCTTTGTCAATCGTTAATTAGTTTTGGACCTTCCATCATCATTGTGCAACAGGCTAGAATGAGACTTAAGTATTTTAATTTGACAATTTGTTGATTATTAATTTCAAGATGATTAAAGGTTCCATGACAAAAATTTCAGTAGGCATTTTAGGCCAACATATGTGCACTGCCGACATTATGTTCTATATCATTGTGATCCAAAACATTGAAACACATTGCCATTAGTTGCACAGAAATGCTACAAAGTCCGAAATTTCAACCCGAAACGTTTTCGTTCAGCCTGTCTTTGTTCGATGAAAAATGGTTGATTAATCTTGTTGACATACGTGTTGTAGCATATTCCTCTGGCCATAAGTAGAACTGCTCCGCCTAAATGCAGTTTAATAATGCAGTACATTATAAAGTTTAAATGGTCATTTGCAGCCAATACTGAAAATTAGGGATGTGCGCGGTGCACCGGTTTTTTTGCGAGAACCGGTTATTGGCCGAGTGCAATTCTTCGTTCGAATTTTGATCAAATTGATATTTTACTGTATAGTTTTACTTAAACTTAATTAATTCAATCTGCAAATCTTTGTCGCAACAGATATAGAAAAATGATTTTTAAGCATGCAATCTTATTAATCCAGCTAGGAGAACATTATTCAATTCTATTTGTCAATTCCATTCATTTAAAAGTACAAATTTCTATGTGATGAAATTGAAACATGTCGAAAATCAGGGCTATATCATTAAATTGCTGATTCATTTCCTGATGGTGAGAAAAAATGTGAATTGAAAAGTGACGAAAATAGAAGATTCGAGATCATGAGAAATCAATTTAGATCCACAAAATCTCAATTCGCGCGACCTAAGAATCTCGCGATTTCATAATGAATCTCATAGTCTCATAGGAGTCTCACAGTCCAGAATCTCAAGATATATCTAGCGTTCTGTTCGAAAGACCTTTTTGCAGTATCTGGCTGCACTATTTCATTATGGAGAGACTGCTTGAAGCCGAGTAATGTCTAGATGTTGACCCTCCTTCTGACATTGCTTCAATTCATTCCATTTTTCCTGATGTTTTCAAATATTTTTCATGATTTCGAGAAAAGTATCAATGATAATTTCTTTCTTTGTTATAGACTGCACGTGTATATGTTTTTTAAAAGAAACAATTAAATCGCGGACGTTTCGTTCCCCATTGAATGGGTAATTTAGTCAATGCAACTTTTTGCCAGTTTCTGGTTGTGGCTAAGTATCATGAGAGTCACTTGCGCAAGTATTAACACAATAAAATTAACAGAAGTCTAATTCCCTTGTTGAATTTTTCTAGTGCTTTATAAACAGAAGGATTGTGGTTCACTTCATCGACTGGGTCATTTCATCGACACGTAGATATCATGGATTTGAGTCATTTCATCGACAGGTCGCATCATCAATGTCTATGTCCAGAGTCAGAAGACATTGCACTCCTTGATGAAGCTCAAAGACATCATATCTTGATGTCTATGAAATATTGAGTTGATTTATGCCTTTAATTATCTGAGCATGCATGATACTCTTGTGCGAATGTCATCCACTTGTCGCTGAAGAGAAGTGTTGATGAAATGAACCACCACCAACAGAAGATAGAGACCCTACCTTCAAGATCTTGAAGTCTTCATGAATTATCAGTCTGGAGCGAAAAGGAGATACATTCGATTACTTTTCTATGCTTCAGTGCAGCTTAAAAAATTTTCGGTACACCGGTGCAAGCACGTGCTGCTAGCGCACAGCCCTACTGAAAATGTTCGATTCCCTCCTTCATTCTATTTCTGGTTATCTTTCTTTCCATTAATTTATTTCCTTGTAGGAAATGAGTCGCGTGTACTTTAAACAAAGTAGACTCGAATACCGAACTTCAAACGTAATTTTGCGATCCAACTGATAAAATTTGTTTGTAAATGTTCCGTTGAGAGCATAAGCGATCTTTACGTTCCGACACTCCTTCGAATATCTGCATCATTCAGCTCCAAATTACTGCAATTCATCCAGCCGCTATGATGCTAAAATTATCCATCAATGACATTATAGAAGCATTAATTGGTTATCCAACAAATCCTTTGATGTCTCAATAAATGTCAGAAGCGATAATGACGCTATTATACCAAATTGGTTTTCTAGGTTGAAGTTATCCGACTCAATATGCAGCAGCAAACTGAAGTAAAATAGCTCTACCGAGTTAGAAATTAATAATTTCTTTGTTCTGATATATTCTTGCATTATGATCATTTTTTGAACCTCCGAATACAATTTGTTTTCTTCAGATGCAGTCAGTTCAAAAATTTCGTTTCTTCATTTAGTAACCGTTGGGGAACAGTGGTCAAAAATTGAAATGATTTAAAATTGACTTCTTCTCCCACAAAATAAATTTTTCATGTAAGGTTGCAGATATAGAATCCAGGAAGTATGTTAGTAGTGGTGGCCTTTTCTTAAAGCCCCTTTTTAAAAGGTGGTATACCAGGGTTGACAGGAATGTATTGCATGTCAAATAACACCAGTTATGTACAATTTGGAAATTATCACCGTTCAATGTGATGAGGAAAACACTATTTACGATATTTTTACATGTGATATCAGTTGCGATATATAACCATATTTGCCCCATTGAAGGGGATTCACTCACCATTCATCAGATTTTTTGTTTTCAAAATAGATCGACACATGTTTGCAGTTTTTCCTTCAGCAACGTTTCCTGATTTTGTTATGAAGCTGTTCGATGGGTGTAATATTTACCTGGCTTTAGTATCACATTCACAGTAGGCTCTCAAAAAATGTATTTGCCAAGTCATCTCCAAAATTTCTGAAGCATTTACAGCTTACGGATTTCTCTGACTAACATAATATGAGATGATTATGATAGTTGACTGCATGCATCCACGATATGTTCCTACACTGATAGAATATACGAAGCCATGTATGTGTAAAGTATGCTTAATATACTACTTGTAAATGTCATTAAGTGTTTAACTGTTTGTTGCGGTGGCAACTACGCAAATGATGTAGAAAGCATATTTTCACACATGTCCGCGATAATAGAATATATTTCCGGCTATCTGCACTCATACTACAGTGTTGTTCGATGAAACTGAATCACCTCTAAATTTTCCGAAAAAATGATCAAAAACAACTGCTGTTCGATTCAATTCTGTTGATTAGCATTTGACCATTAACAAAAACATAAAAGAAGGGAGGGAAAGACTGACAAAATACATGTCAAACAAGTATCTCAGATGATCAATAGTGAATTGGACCACCTCTTACTGTCATGCATTCCCTGATTCTGGAAGGCATTGAGTCATTCAAGTTGGGACACATTTTCTTCAGATCGTCATCTCTTGCCCATTCTCGCAGCAATGCGTTGATCAGTTCTTGTTTTGTTGTCAACGTTTCTTTTCTAATTTTGCGCTAGAGGATGACCCAGATGTTCTCAATTGGTGATAGATCTGGAGAGTTCCCAGGCCATTTGAGAACTCTGACGCCGGGTTCATTCAAAAGTTGCATCGTTTTTCGTGATGTGTGGCATGGCGCTAAATCTTGCTGAAACCAACAATTTTCAGACGACGAATACCACTCATTTATCTGTGGAAGAAGTCTTCCAGAGATGACGCGTGCATACTGATCAGAATTCATTGAACTTTCAACCAAGTGAATACGACCAGTTCCATGGAATGAGATGCAGGACCAAATCATCAACTTCACTGGGTGTCTGAAGGATGGCTTGAAGTGCATTCTTGTCGGAGTTTCACCGGAATTTCTCCTCACGAACTGCGACGCGGCCGGCTGTATTTCTACCGAAGTCTCGTCGCTGAATATAAGTTTGTGCCAATCATCCAGCGTCCAGTCCTTGTATTCACGACACCATGCAAGTCTTCTTTTTTTCATGTCTTCGGTCAGAACCTGGCATTTCAATGGACGATATGCTGGTCTGTCGTTTTCTGTTAAGCGTTTTCTTACAGTTGATGGGCAGATGTCATCATCTTTCAGTTTATGAGAGAGGTCGCTCGATGTTGCACGGGGATTTTCTCTGGAGAGCTTCAGCAGAACTCTATCGCCCCTTTCATCGGTTTTTCTTTCAGATCCGCAGAGAAATCGGTAACTTTCGTATGAATTTGTGCTTCGGTACCGACTAATGATGCAACTTGTGGATGATTGGCTTACACCGATAGCGCCTGCAATCTCACGTGTTGAAAGACCAGCATGCTCATGTAGTGCAACGACCTGGGCTCTGGTTTCGTTGTCTATATCACCCATTGGCACAGTATCGTATCCAAACAAATGAATTTTCTTATCAATGCTGTGATTTGCTGCTTTATAAGACACTCGCTACTTCACTACGCAATTCAGCGGCGCCAGTCATGAATAGAATTCAATAGATTGATTGCATGAAGGTCTTCTGATCGAGTGTGAGTCATTCCAACAGCTGCGCTGTGGATGATTTGATTAGCGTTGACACAGAAGCGATAGACAGCGATGATTTTGCGCTGGACCGGGTATGGGCGATAGTCAAGGCCCAGTAAGCAATCAAGTGATCACCAGTTGTTCAGTTTATCGGAACTTCCTAGAGTTACGGAATGATTTTATTGAAAGCTGACATATCACATAAAATTCTGTGAAAAATACAGACTGTAAAAAGTACTTGCGCGAATTTTTCAGCCACTTTACTTGGAAAAAGCAAATTCTCCTGTTAATAATTCGATGTTTTGTTTGATGAGACACTTGGTATCGCCATCCAATGGCTCCAGTCATGAATAGAATTCAATAGTTTGATTCCAAAATGTTCTTCTGATCGAGTATGAGCCATAACAACAGTTGTAGCGTGGATAATTTGATTAGCGTTGTGACAAAGCCGATAAACATTGATGATAGTGTGCTGGACCTGGTATAGACGATAGGCCTAGTAAGCAATTGAGTGTTGACCCAGTGTCCAATTTATCGGAATTCTCTGGAGCTACTGAATTAATTTATTGAAAGCTGACATGTCACGCAAATTTCTGAGAAAAGTACAGACTGCAAAAAGTACTTGCGCGAATTTTTCAACCACTTTACTTTTACTCCAAATATCAGTAAAATCTGCCGAAGCTTAGTTGTCCTATAGTAAGGTCTGTCTTGGACGGAAAACTTGTTGCAGGTTAACTTTTGTCATCATAAAGTTTCAGAACATAACCAATATGAACTAACTGAATGATTGGTGAAGCCTAATTTAGCAATTAATATGCTATGTAGCAAAGAAAAGAAGTTATCAGGAATGATTCAGTTTCATCGAACAACACTGTACGTATTGCCCTTGATGCACCTTTGAATGTTGAACAATGCAGAGAAATCTAATGAGATTGCGCATTTGAATTTCAAAATGTTATCATCCACACAATATGCAAAAAATACATGCCTCAGTGATTTCTAGAGATATTTGCGCTTGTTTGAACAATTATCATGAAATCCATCAAAAGTGAAGTTTGAATTTCAAAATTCGTTTATTGAAACAAGAACAGCAAAAGGATTATCAACATCAAAGCGAGCTTGTCGGTATTCTAGATGTAATTGTACGCGCTGCGTATGTGCCTTACTGTGTCAGTGTAAATATATTTTGAAGTGATAGTATCGAAGAACTTAAGGAGGTGTGAATTCCTATATTATCATGAAGAGCATCCACTGGCAATTTGACTCGACCGCTGCAACATTAACACTCATGAGTCATGACAGTGTTGCTCGTGACCGAATCTACACAGAATAATCACTCCATAATTATATCATTTTGAATACAACGGTCGACTCAAATTACCAGAAGATACTTTTCCTAATGTTATTATACAAGGTTGGGATTCAGTATGTACATTATATGATACGCATGCAATTAGAACATGCTCTACTCGAAGGTGACGATCTTTATGTATTTTGAGATGTTCTTGCCACAATAAAAAGCATTTTACTATTCAAAGATCACTTTTGCTAGGGGTAAAAGTTTCTGTTGTTGAACGGTCGAGTCAAAATACCAGTGGATGTTTTTCGTATATAATTATAGCTTTATGACCCAAAGCCGATCTATTCAAGCAACCTCATCGTAAACTTATGTCTAGGCAGAAGAGGCTATTAAGCATGTTAAGTACAGTAATCAATTATAATTTGTAATTTTAACAATTTTAGTAATTTGTAAGCTGATTTTGATCTCAAAATAATGAAATTTTGAAACTGGTTGCACATAACAGTCGAAGATGTGTTTCTTCAATAATTTTCTTTCATGTCAGTGGTCGTTTGATACAAATGAGCCAAGTAGAAGTCTATGCACACATATCTTACCCGGAATGGAAATGGCACATATTTGCTGAAATTTCTATGAAAATATTGTGAAGTTTCCACTTATGAACATTATACTGGGGTCTATTGCATAAAAGCTTGGTAGCTAATAATATTAGCTATTAAACAATTTCTTGTTGCATAAAGAATGTTCCGCGACCTTGATTCAATTTCCATTCTAGTCAACTACAGAAGCCATATATATTCTATGATGATGGCGGAATGCAGTTATCTACGTGGAATGTGACATTATTGATGTCAGCCTGTTATTGAGGCTATGGTCAAAGTTGGTCGATATAAATTTAGCACTGCATCAGAGAGAGAGATTACAAAAAAAGTTTAGATGCGGGTAATTAGATAATTATTAGCTGTTTATGCACCGAATTTTCTTCAATTATTATTTATCAGCTGTGAACTGATAAATATCAGATACTTACTTCTGAACCTGTATGCAATAGACCCCTGGTCAAAGAGGAGCGATCCTGAATAAAGCCACTCTTGGACTGTAATCTGCAGTCGTGACTACGTTAACTCAATAATATCGTGTTTATAAACAATGTGCAACAAATTCTATATTGGAAATACAAGTGATTAATACAAGTATACTATATTGGAAATACAAGTGGAATTAACAAGTGATCTGATCCGACAGGCGTGCAGCCTCAATAGGTGAACATTGATAGATTCAAGTACGACATCGCCCCTGCACAACTTTGTACTAGCTGACTGGCTATTCGTCTGCTAACCGATTGTCATCGACGCCCAACGTGACCAGCAGATGCACAGAAATCAAGGTGTACGTCGAATATTTCCCCGTGGCCATTCCAACGCACATTGTCTCATTATCATTAGATCTAGCCTATAAATCGTTCAAAGCAACGCCATCCAGCTTGCATTTTTAATGAATGTCTGATGCAGCGCCAATTAGAACTTTTAGTCACTGAACTAGAATTTGACTTCATTAAATTTAATTATAGTAATTGTAGAACACTACTTAAAATTTAACCATCATCCTTGTAACTGCTGATGATATAAATAATGATTTAATTCAATATTTTTGTAAACAAGAAAACAAGACAAGAATAATGCTGTTGCTCTCTCATTTATTGTCTTTATTGTTTTCCTTCAATTCTGTAATCAATGTGCAATCAAAGCAGTAGAAGAGCACTGAGTGAGCTCTTTGAATTGTTGGTAGAATGAAGTTGTAAATTAGCGTTGTGATGTACTCTAAAGAGGGTAAGACAGCCAAGGACAATGTTCCACAAAGATTAGATACACAGAACGGCGGCTCGGCGCTCTTTGAGGAGAAAGGGAATGGAATACATCTTCTGAAGAACTAGCATGATAATTTACGTTATATGACAAAGCTAAATATTTGATAAGCCTCTGAATAGCGAAAAATATCATATTCTGCTTCACTATGCGATGGTTTTGAAAATAGACATCGAACTGCAAGCAATAATTCTTAATATGAGCTGTTCAACGAATTGAATGACTGCGTGGAATGTAAGCAAGTTGGAGATTTTTTTATCGACGATATATAGCAAGAACATTGCACCTGGAGTAATGTGCTATTCAATCTAATCACACTCAAGTTTTGGAAGCAATCATTGAGTTAGACCAAATAAGCAATTAGTTTTGAAATAAGTAAGTAAGTAAGATAGCATTTATTCACAACTCCTTGAAATCAGAACATCGCAAAGTGACATTTCGACTATCATGTTCGATTATGTTCAACTTTAGCTATGTTGCGTAAGTGCAATTTAGTCATTTCTCAGCAGAACTGTTTTACTTTAAACAAGTAATGACCCACAGCTGGATCTGAGGCACACCAAAGGCGTCAAGAATAAAGGACGGTAAGCATGAATTATCTATCTTGATGCAATGGTAGCGATCTGATGAACAGTTCTTGTACCATGTAATGAAGCCCCTCTCAATGTTTTTCATGCTGAGATGACCGAGTAGTAGTCCATGATGAACACCTATCAGTTGGTAAAGGGCGCACTTCCGTTCGGAAGTGCGCAAGGTCCGGAGTTCGAGCCTGTGCAACCACGGTTCAGTTGTCAGTGTGTGAAACCTGCCGCGCACCATAGCATGCTAGAATGGTGGGGGTGAGGGTAAGGTAAAGAATAAGAAAATAGAGATTATAAGTAGGCTTTATATATATAGACATCATGCCTTAAATAAGAAATGGGAATCATCTTTTTTGTATCTTCGTCAATGCTAACAGGTTAAAGCAACATTTAATCGTCTTGCGAAAAATGGATAACTTGGGATGACCTGTACATTTGTTGTTGACCTCTCAGGCTTGTGAGGTTGACAACGGAGGAGAGAGAGAAAGCCGTGATCGCCCAGAACGCCGGCAGACAGCGTGGTGTGAGAACGTCAAGGCATGGACGCAGGGCGGTATGCGAGCCAGGGATGCGGAGTCCTATCATTTTGATAGGACTCCGACTCCGACTCCGGGGGTTGATAGGACTCCGGCTTTTGATAGGACTCCGACTCCAGCAAAAATGATAGGACTCCGCATCCCTGATGCGAGCAGCGACAAGAGATGCTATGGTCGTCGATGGACATCATCACGGAAATGATGTCAACGATCCCCAGTGGATTGCGACCTTAAAGTAAAATAAAGTAACCTGTACATAAGCAAAAATTTGAATTGATATTGCTGATCAACATTTCTACTCGATTACTTAGTTCAACCAATTGCAGGGTTGAGACACAAAAGTGGGTCGGTAGAGATTTTGTAATGGGTCGCTGATGAATTAAGAATCAAAATCAGGAATTTTGATCATTATCGAATAATGACGATAACAATGGCATTTGACAAATGATTCCTCGTTTCCCTATTACACAGATGAAGCTTGTTTATTAGCTGTACATTATAACGCATGGGGTTTGAAGCCGCCTGGATTTGACTGCCGGTGCAGTTAAAATCGCTCTTTCGGATATGGAACGGCGGGCGGCTTCAATCCCGATAGCACAATCAATTTTCTTAAAGCAAAAATGGAATTCATGATTTTTACCGGCATTTTGATTTAGACCGAATATTTCGCAGAGCATCCTGTAGTGCAGTCCTTCAGCTTGCTCAGCAATGCTAGATATTTTAAGCTAGTTTGTGCCATTCCAAGCCGCACTGACGAGGCCTTTTAGGTCGAAATGTCTACTGATGCCAAGGAATTTTCATGCTTAATTTGTTAAAGTCTGAGGATATCTTTCTGTTCTATGCCGAGGCGAACTGGCAATCTGCAATCTTCATGTTTAGGCTACTATTAAGCTTTTAGTTCTACTAATTCATTTCTGCTCGAAGTTATTTGAAGCTTAAATCGTTTGTTTTCAAATGAATGCTTATCTAAATGATAGTCAGTCTCTAAGAAAGTTGATAGCTGAATAGATATCTCAATGTGTCTTGCTTCCAACCACAGTTATTAGATCGTCAACCCTCATCCTATCAATAGGTTAGTTAATCTATTTTGCAAATGGCATCAGTGACATCCTTGCCAGATGCCCTTTCGATTAGCAAGTGCAGTACTCGCACTGCATGTTGATAATACCAAAATGTACTTAATAAAAGATCTTTCGTAAATAGATATTAAGGTAAAAATGAGGCATTGCTAAAATTTAATGAAGCTACATGGCTTCATTAGATTGAAAAAATGTTAAATATTCACGATGCACCCTAGCATATACATGTTTGAGCATAATAAACGTAAAAGCGAAGACAGATATCGATAGCAAGTCATTCATAGTTATTGTTCTTTCATACATGGAATTGAATTGAAAATCGTGCTAGAGTCAATTTGTTTCTAAAACATACACCAAAGTCTGTGTATAATGTCGCAGTATACTTGTTGCTAGTAAGTGGTTGTGGTGACGATTTTTATGACATATGTTAATCGAGGTTAATGACTCAAAACTCTAAATTGAGCTGTCCACTATTGTACTGATCATATCTTCATGATTCGAACGATTAATGTTGGGAACGTCATCTCATAATGGACTACCTTGCAGTTTAGAGCCATTGTTGTTGCATTAGGAATTTAGTGTATTCGTTAAATTACAAAACTTTGGCTAAAGCGGATGCATTGTCTGCCGATAGTTTTGCTGCTTGTGAAGTCATGATGAAAGGATACTTTCTGAGCACGGATATTGCGTGGATCTTTTCCTATTCGTCCTCATCACATGACTCTACAATAACGTCTCAGTACATCTGAATAATGTATTAGACATATTCTTAGGTAGGCAACAAGGTTTTGTAGTTAGTGAAGTTCCTTATATGGTAGAGAGTAAAGTTTTCTTTTGACTTCTACTGTTATTGACATCTCTTGTCATATTGAATGAGTAATATTTCGTCCTTAAATATATTGATTCACAGCTTTTGACTTATATCCGTAATAAGAAACACTTTAAAGCAAACATCGGCTCCTTAATGAAGAAGTCAGTATTTGATTGTACATGAATTGTAGTTCAATAGGTATCCTGGTTGATGATACAGACATCCAGGCATGAGTTGATTTCATTAAGTTTGTGATCAGATGCCGCTATTATTATAACGCATTTATCAAAACCTGTCAAAATGTATTGTGTTGTAATTGCAGGTATGCCGCTTCACAATATCATTATATCGGCTTCATTATATATTCATTATAATTTCATCGCTATTTTCAATTGAAGTTGATTCCCAAGGAGAGCAGTTTGATCTTCTGAATTTGAATAGCAGTTATAAGTATGATAGCTTCACACAAAACAAGCTTTAGAGAAAAGTAAAGAGTAGTAAAGGTTTCGCTTGTGTTTTAAGTCCTTCAAGAAACAAAAAATTAGATTAAAAAATTCCAATTAAATAATTGTGAATGAAAAAGCTACAAATCGAAACCAAAATCAAATAAGGCAAGTCGTAGATAGAAAGTATAATAATCACTATCGGACGGCGGTAGAATCGCTGTGTAAGAATTGGTGTCGCGTCCATGTAGTGGTATCGCCACGTGAAAAGCCAGGTCGTGTGGCGGCTGTCTCTCGCTGCCTCTGTTAGCCTCCGACCGATATTCCGATAGCAATTCTCACCAAAAGGATCAATATTCCCTAGGGATTCTTAAAAATTTCTTGGAATTAGATCCTAAGAAGAAGCCACAATAACTTTTCCATGTTTCTTCAAGTCATTATTAATCCATCATTAGGGATTAATCTCAGCTGCGTTAAAGTACGACAAGCAGTAATTAAAGCAGCACCTGTTGCTACTTTGTCATAATTTATAAGCTAAACCTATCTATATTTATAACCTATCTTTTTATTTAATTCTTTTGTAGGTCAGGGTAGAAAATACTTGTTGTCTTGTTGATAATCTTAGCAATGAAGCATGGAATTTACGTCAAAAATACAGATAAATTGAGTCTGCTAAATAAATAATCATCATGAATGAAAACATTCGAATGTGATTTAAAATAATCCAATGACTCAATTATATCAAGGTATTTCAAGCATCGCTTGAAATATTTCAGGATCAATTAATTTTTGATGATATTTGGATGCTACCAATCTAAGGCTTCATACAAAAAGCATCTTTACAAGAGACATAAATATTTTTGCATGACAAAATCATGCAAAATTTAAACTGATGAAAGCAAATATTAATAATGATATTACATAAATTAACTTGCAAAGTGCTAATGTTTGATCAAGACTGTTTGCTGTTGAAAATACACAAAATCGCACTGACCATTAGTCCCATGTTAATTCCAATTAGTACCATGTTCTAAAATACGGAACGCTAAACGGATGGCGGTAGATTTGTTCAATTTTGCCCTTGTTGTTCAAAATATGCTCCTAGGGGCTTCTTCGCTTCAGGTGAAGATAAAGAATCGCTGAAATCTGGTTTTTACTCTTTTCTTGCACTTGACCTCTAGATATATACGATAGTGATATGCTTTTATTCTTGAAATAATTAAACAGAATATTTTAACCAACAAAATGACAAAATAGATGGTCACAGAGCATGCGATTCTGCGAATTATCTCAGTAATAACGCAAGTCGTCCTGCTGCCACATCTACGAAGTATTTGTTTAGTCACCGAGGTACATTGCGGCCGACATTTTTATCAAAAGTCAGTAAAACTTTAAATAAGTCTGTTGAGGACACCAGTCTAGACTCCGACAGCGGGCTTAATTCAGGACATCTTTGCTTTATTTTGAGATAATTTTTGATGTAAATGCCGTACAACCTAAATTTTTCACGCAGAGTAAGATCCAGTTTAGAGATGTCACCTGTTTGAATTGGAATGAAATAGGACCGTTAACAAAGCCTGTAGACGGCATGAAAGGGAAATTTGAAATTGATCTTGTGACCAAAGATTACTCGAACCATTGGATTCTTGTCCCCATTTTTCGCATGATTAATCCTCATATTCCATTGCGAACGATCCTGAGCAGAATGATATTCCAGCATGCCCCTAAATCGTAAATATACAGTATAAACCTTGTTAATTCTCGGAAGTACATTAGGCTTGGAATCTTTCTTCCATGTGGCTGAGTTGTTAATTATTCCACTCTCAATCTATGTGTGTTCACTGTTTAGCAAGTATGCAAAGTTTACCCATTTTAAAAGTCTAATAGGATTGACCTAACCAAGGTTTGAACCGAGGTCTCTCAGACGCAGAGCGAACACTCTACCACAAGGCCATAGCACAGATGCATGTTTAATATTCCATAATTGTCTTATATATTGTACATAAAATAATGCTCACGAATATTAATTTGGAGAGTTTATGTGCAGCAACCGCGATCCATTCCACTTTTGCATATGTCACCTGGGATTTGACACTTATTTTGAAACATATAATTAACTTCATGCCAGTGTTGCATGATTACTGGCATAAAGTTCACCATATGTTCGCCCGTTGAGAGTAAGAACTCACATAACCCTTGAATTCATTCAAAGTGCATTTCTCTGAGCTGGATGTTAAGAGTTCCAGTGTTTCACTATATTCGACGTGAAGAAACTGCCACGGAATTTATGCTTACTAATGAGCATCAGTAGCTTCCGTGTATCACATTCATGTGCTCGAGTTGACAGAATGAAGAAGTCGCTCACTCGGAGATCTACAGCTCCGCTGATCATTTTGTACAGAAATATGAGACTACAACGGAGCCGCCTTGCAGCTAAACTTAATATATTAAGATTCTTCAATTTAGAGCGATAATCTAGTCCAGTCAATTGGGGAAAAAAGAGCCTTATTTGAACTTTCTCAATACGGTCTATTAGAGTCACTGCTTGGGTTCCACACGACATTTCCAAATTCAAGTATGAACCTAACAAAAGACTTGTAGACCGTTAATGAAGCGTACAGATTACACGTCAAGAAAGCTTTCTTCACAAGTTCAAGGATTCGGTTAGCCTTTGAGACAATATGCACCGCATTATATATAATTCTGCCTCAAATTGTTTTTGCATGTTTATTGAAGACCGACGCTGAGAACTTATATTGCATCAACTTTAGTTATCTTCAACAATATCACGCGATTTCCGAAGGTCCAAATCAATCATGTGTCAGTATGGATAGCATTAACAAAGGATAACTTATGTTTTGGTTTAGATGCAACCGCCAACAATTAATCAAAATGACAATCATTTTCAACTACTTCCCAAATGCCACCATTTATGAATGCGTTTTTGAAAGGCATAGTGCTTCATCCTCAAACTGCTACTCGAACCTCATTCCTCACGCTCAAAGGACAGAACGTGCTCATTTCACGTAAAAATTCGAATCTTACTTGTCAAAAATAGTTTAATTTACAATCTACTTGTGATTTTCCATCTGTTGATATCAAAATGCTCAGCGAAATGAATAAATTTCAATGACTTTAAACTCATCTAAGTGTAAATCTGAATCAGCATTTTATGTTTTCTCATGTTTGTCATTTCATGTTGAATCGAATCCTCAAATATCATGTCAACCGCTGCTAATTCGTTTCAAAGCATTCGTTCAAATTGAAAAGGCATTCACATGCTGGTTGAAAAGTGTCTGAAAATCACTGAAATTGCGCTGTGCAAGTTCAGAATAGCCTAAAGACACAAGCATTCTGACACTTTTTAGAAAATAATCGATAGATCGACAGAACAATGTAATATAATAACATTGACTTCAAAAAAGAACATACCTGAATTTCATCCATTTGTGTTCAAATTAGTATTTGTTGAATATCCATGCCACAGAAAACAATTTTATATTACCGAAGATTGGATGTAAGCAATTCAAGTCTGTTCAGATTTTTCAATTGATTCAAACACGTACATTATGTTTGCAAACGTCTGCATTTTATATCTGTTGCTGGTGCACTAGCTCAGACGACATGTCTATAGTGAGCTAAAAATAGTATTTACTGAATACCCGTAGAAAATAGCATGACATGCTTATTGCTCAATGATCAAGACAATTCTAACTGCATTGAAAACTCATTTCTTGCTCGACTTCTTGCTCAGTCATTTATCCTCGCTGAACACATGTAAATGCATGTATGATCACATACAATGTACATGTAATACAACAACTAAATTTCATATAAACGTTTGCCATCATAAATTATTGGAATTCGAAATTATCTATTTGAAACTCTAATTCCATCAATTATTGAATCTAGGTTTCTCCAGAAGAATAGTAGCGCACCTTTTTAACATCAAAATTGGCGATACTAATTTCACGAATTCGAAAGCGATGAGACGACAGGAATTCTTGTCATAAAATTCTATCTTACATAGCGTTTATATTCTGAATGTAACTGGTTAATTATTTCTCAGTTAACGTTCTCATTCTCAAAAACATTGAGAAGGAAATCATTTCAATAGCGAATATTAATTGAAAAAATTCCTAATTCTATCCAATCAATCAATGATATTTTGAAAATTTAACTGATCAGCTAATTAGTCGAAATACTTCTGAAATATTTTACTTACCCGTCCAATTCCAATCCAGAAACCTAGAAAATAGTACTTTTGATGTATTTACGTGAATTTCATCAAATATCTGCTTCTAAGTATTTGGTTACTGCACATCACCGCCAAAATCTCATGCATTAGAGAGTAGTTGAATTGAAAGTTACAGACTAGTTTTTGGCGCCGATAAACCAAGATGAAATAAACTACCATTGCTTTGATAATGAAAAATTCTATTTCATTTATCTAAATTAATTTTTAGCAACCAAATTAACAAATGCTCTTGGATGGAATCGAACACACTACATCCCAGACAGCGGCCTAGGTGGCTAATCACCACGTTATCGGCGCAGCTATCGTTAAATTACAGACTTCATCGAGTAATTTAGTGTGTTGATGACTGATCTAACATGCCATTACGTTAGACTGACGATCCCACTCAAAGGTTTTAAGGGATTAGTTAGTTTTGCGTTAGGTCTATGTTCAAATGTGCCATGCCTCATATTACAGGATATTTCTTTTTTAGAGAAGATCAGTTACGAAGGTGAGAAACGACAATTGACGCGCTATCAGTAAACCTAAGACCCACACTTGACCATTAACTTATGTCAGCTGTCCGGTTAGGTAATAAGTGTCACTTAAGCAATAAAAATTCCACCTCGTGCATATTTTAAATTGAAGAATTATGCAGGGTTGTGTTCATGGAACTGTCACGGAGCCTTCCGATCAAATTGTACCATAAAAGTGAACTACAGTCCGTTTCATAAAAAGTGGATCATCCTAAAATTTGACTAAATAAAACATTAGTATGATACAGAAAGCATTTTTCATGTTATTTCATGTCCCTAACATATTTAAATGTCCTTATATAATTTGATAAGCTATGATACAGTAATATTTTGTGGCCCTACCCTTATTGTCAATGACATTACCAATTCGTCTAGGCATTGATTCGATGATATCGTTGATTTTTGACTGATCTAACTTTCTCCACTCTCTTTTTAACAGTGACGTAAGTTGTGATACGCCATCTGTAGGTAGGAGTGAACGACGAACGTTACGTTTTAGAATACTCCATACATTTTCTATGGGATTCAGATCAGGAGAACGAGCTGGCCAAGATAATGTCCTAAACCCTAATTGAGACTTGCATAAGTTGACTCTACTACTCCTTTGACACGTAGCATTATCATCCATAAATAACCAAGTCGATGGATCACCAAGTTGATCTGTCATTTGGCCAATGTTCATTCGTAAAACATTCACATAGCGTTCAGAATTCATAGTTCCTTGCTGCATGTGAAGTTCAGAGCGGCCATTGGTCCAAATGCCAGCCCTGCAAAGGGTGACACTTTGCCTTTTGTGAATGCGATCTCGTTATTGTTCATTTGTGCTTTGTATTGTTTTCAACCGGTAAGAGATAGCTTTCTAGCTGAAAGCAATCAGGAGTGCTGCCAACACCACCGCAACGAAGTCAGGAAGCTATGGAACATGAAGTCCAGTTAATCACATGTAGCAGTTACATTATTGTTGATGAATAATGGTGCTATACTGGCTCTGATTGACCGATTTTCTTTATTTTTGTTTTGCTTGATAGCTTTTGGCTTGTAGAACAACATATTGCATAACAAAGGAAACAAATGTAATTTCATAGGAGTGAGGTATGATTTTGTGTAACATTGCTAAATGAAGATCAAATTATCTACTACTTTTTTTATCTATAACAGAAAAACAACTCAATATTCATGCTTGAAATTTCCAACAATTATATTTGTAAGCACAACTGACATATCTCCCAAATTTCAGAGAAATTCGTTCAAGTTTGGCGGAGTTAGACAAAGTTGAAGTTAAGGCGATGATTAAGGGTGATCCATTTTTTATGAAACAATCTGTATAAACGAGCTTCGTTCAATCGAGATCTTCACACTGACAAAACTTGATTGCTATGATCTAATCATAAAAATCTGACTATTCGCTGGTGTTGAAGTTGGTGAGACTAGAATGGACAACAGCGGTTTGTTGATGGTCCAACCGATCATTTAGGCACCGATAGGTCAATTTTGCTAGATCAAAGGCCTGCTTTACACTGGCAGTTCTGTGCTGTGCAGCCATAGAAATTGACAACAATAAAACCTCTAGAATGGTAATTAAGCTTAATGCAGTACACAATAGTGGCACATAAATCGCACGCACTTTCATTTAGATGCACCTGCCAACGTCTGTATCATTGGGTTAGAATCAGTCACAAGAGTAAATCGAAGCTTTTAATTGGTTCTTCATGCCCCAACTTAGTTCCCCCGAATGTGCCGCGACCTTGAGTCAATTTCCATTCTAGCAAACTTCAGATAAACAGTTTATTTCTATGTGTGTAGCAGATGACGAAAATGACTTCGTTGTGACATTTATCGTAATTTCATTTGACACACAACATGACGTCAGTGCTGCAGCGGCAGTTCAAGTGCAGTTCAGCGATTAGACCGAAGTATATTTTTTTGCAGCCTGCTGGTTGGTTAATTGTTTCCATTTTGATTACCAGATCTTGTCTCAGTAACCTGACAGGTTATCGTCCATTACGTCAACACATGTGTGTGGACATGTGTGCCGACTTGCTGCTCCTCCAATGCAGTTCTGTTTCATAGCTACGTCATGTTACTTTTCAATCACATGACGTAGGTGTCACTTGTCTGCAGCAACTGCCAGTGTAAAGTAGGCTTTAGAGGAATATAATTACTGAAACATGCAACAGCTGTAGATTCTTGCTTTCAGGAGATTTATTGTATGTCTTTTTATCAAAATGTTTATTGTATATATAAAGAGAAATGATAATAACCATGAATATTTACAAAGTACATTGATAAGCTGCCGACATCTTCCTATTGTCCGCCACTGGAAGCGGCAGTCGTTTAGGTATCGTTGTCATGACAACGGATGTCCTCGACGTTCTATTATTTTCAATGGCCATGTCCCTTCTAGTCCTGTTTTCTTTTTTTAATTTTTAAGCACTACCTCACACAATAATTGTCAGCATAATCATCTCAGGATCTCGGAGTCACGGATATCAAGAGTACGCCTCAGAATGTTGGTACTGCCAAGTAGAACAGGTATCGAGTTCTGAGGTACTCGATATTGATCGGGGGTTTCTTTCAGGTGCTTTAACTAGTTTTTCCGTGTGGACTCCTAAGGCTCCGACAACTACTAGCACCACTTTCATGGATCTTCCACAGTTTCTGTATTTGAAATTTTAAACCTTCATATAATTTTGATCCTCTGTTGCTCCCTGCTGCTGATGTTTCTGTCATCTGGTACCGCTACATCAATTGTCAATCCCATCCTCTTTTCTTCATCAACAAATACGACATCTGGCCTCCTTACTGAATTTCTCTTGTCGGTTCTTATTTCGAGGTCCCATAAGGCCGGAGGCACACAGAACAAGCCATAAGCTATAAGTCAAAAGCCGAAAGTCATTTTGACAATATTTTTCTCATGGCAGGTAGTACATGCAGGCAGAAAAAGAAAATACATGATTTTTTTCTATTTTTTTGTAAGAGCAGAAAGCATTGCAAGGCTTAACCCTATTTGCCTCAGACTTTTTCATGTGGGTGAAGTATTAGGGGGCCATCATGTCCCCTCTCAGATCTCCAAAACTATTAATTTATATGACACAACATAATGCAGCTATTTTGGGTATGCTCTATCCGATGGTGGCATCAGTTTTTCATTCCAAGTTGATCTTGTCACTACAAATAGCACTTAAAAATTCGGAAAAATGAAATCCGAAGAATTTCATGAAAATTACAGTAGAGCTTTGAATCATTTCAGTACGAACTATAGCTCTATATATCAATAATTACACATCACGAATACGCTCAGAACAACATCGGTGAATACTAGGGAAGTTTGTGTAATTCACTCAGTTATTTAATTATGAATATGTATTTATTAGTAGTATATATAGAGCATGAATAATGTCAGTCATCATAACGAGGTAATGTATCTGAGTATCAATCAACATGATTACTCGACCATATTTCCTGAGCGAACAAACTACAGAAGTTGCAAGTCAACTTAAAACTCAAAATTCTTATCAATAGAGGTGAAAATACAAAATGTCGGCCGGAAATGCTTTTCATGTGGCTCCTGTGGCTAAAATATCATGTCTACAAAAAGCAGCTAGTACTCAGAGAAAGCCAACACAAAGTAAGGAAAAGGCACTGAAGGATACCTTCAAACAACTATTCGTTCCGTCATGAAATAAAAAACCGAGGGGGGCGTAATACCCCTGCGTCAAATAGGGCTAAGCATGAATGATAGCGCGTTACATCACAACTTCGATTCTGTTGAAAATGATCGCCCAAGGATTCCCAACCGTGTGATGGCTTATTGCTTGAGACTTATCCTGTGTGCTTCCGTAATCAAAGTCGGCGCATGACTCATTGTTTATTTATTATTTATTTGTTTATTTTTTTATTTATCCATTCGGCTTATGGCTTGTCGTGTGTGTCTCCAGCCTACTTTCTTTACTGATTCCGATTCAATTACTGGTTGCGGGACTTCTTTCCGTGTCTCTGTCGATACGTTGATATCATATTGTAGGCATGTATCTCTATGTATTTGTCTATCAATCCCATGGTAACGGTTCAGATATTCGCGTGATGCTAACTCAGAGCATCCTGCAAATATATTATTAATGTAGAGTCAGATTTCTATGTACCGTATTATGAAAATCGGACTTTTCACTTTTGCTTCAGTTACATTACTAAAATGGAAGCCAGTATGTATTGATGATCATTTTAGTTGCTCATTCAGATGTCGATCTACGACAATAATCTACTTTTAAAGCATGCATTATTGTCAGATGCAGTTGTAGTCTTAAGGTGGATTATTATTGAAAATGGTGTATTTTGCAGATTATTATCAACGAATTTTATTTTTAATCTAAAAATGAGTAAACATGCGGTTTTCATAAATGACAATGATGATAGACAAACCACCATTCTTGAGGCAAATGGTTTCATAGCAACCCGTGGTATTGTATTCAGTGCGTATGTGCGTTTTAGTCCTTTAATACAAGAAAATATGATCACCGCCAGCTGTACACACTGAAAAAAGGCTGATATTCGCTAAAACTAACGGTCAAAATAAATCTTGCAGATTTTTGTATTCTAAACAAAAAATTACTTTTACTGTTTTCCTGTTATTGACTGATTTTGACAGTGACGTCATCAATGATAATATTGTGACGTCGCCAAATACCGTATATGTTATGTGAACTGAAATTTATTCTCGTTGTCTTTAACGGTGTGCAGTTTACAGTGTTCAATGGATCTGATACAACAACAGAGTAAATTTGACATTCTGAAAGTACTTCACATCGGTTGCTGCCAAAGTTGTGATGTTTATTTCATCTCATATTGCACATTAACGTCACTGAGTTCGGCTTTATAATCAAATATATACTTTACCATGACTTATCAATTTCGATCAAACTTCGTAACAATATTGTTGTAGTTTTTGAATTTTCCTTTTAATTATGACGAGATTGACAAATAACTGATTTGATTATGAAACTGCTGAATATTTAAGCATCCTTTCTATCTGACAGAATACATGGATTCATGCAGAATCATGTTTTTGTTGCTTCATCAAATAGATTTTATCACATCTAAAACTTTTGTAAATACATTTCTCCTCACATGATACTCACAGATCTGATCATCCATTGCAGGTCTCATTTCCTCGACAAACTTCTTCACAACTACAGTAGACAAATTTCGCCTCACGGAGGTAAGTAGTATTACTTATAAAAGCATGATTGTACATGTACTAGCTACTTGTTATGAAAGTATTTTCAACTATAGTAATCATAATTTCCTCTCAATTAGCATATTGCTGTGAAACGAGTGACACGATGAACTGATCACTTAATTACATTCTGAAACCGAACAGCTGGACTTATTTTCATAAGCAATCACTTGAAGAATGCAAAATTGGAATGACGGTCAGATCAAGAAACAAAAGCGGTAAATGACATTGTAGGCAGTTATATCATTCGAGTCTAGAAGCTTCAAGGTTATTGTGTCAAAGTCAGTCGGTCTACCAAACAAGACAACGCTAATGTAGCAACGATTCCATGTGATATGAGCAAGTGACGTATGAATGATAAGCGTTTTGTTTAGCTATCGGTTACTTTTATCAGTCGCTTATGAAGTTGACATTTTATCAGTTGATAACTTACTACTGCATGATAACTGATAAAAGTTCCATGAAACAAGCTCCAGATCACGGTGGTATTGTAGGCTTTCCAGAAAATCAATAATCTGAAGAGGTGATCAGAAAATTTCGATTAAGCAATTATTCTAGACATTCCGTCTGCGGTAAAAGTTGGATTGGATTCATTCAGTTATGTGCTTGCTACTTAGACCTCAGAGACCTGAGCTTTTTCACACCTTCCGAGACAAATTCTTAGTTTATCTGCTGAAGTTGATATCAAATAATTAAGAAAGTTGGTTTTAAGTAAAGCAATGATGTTTTGCGTGTAGCAGGTTGAGATAACTGATCCTTTGAGTGTCTTTCAGCCGTCTCAGTAAACAAATGCGAAAATGTGGTGTTTTTCTAATTCAGCGACATTTAACACAGTATCAGTTGTACTAGGAGTCGGTTTTACGATGTTTGCTGTCGCCATAAAACCTCAGATAGTTGATTTGAATGAAATTGATTAATTCCATGCAGCATAACCCCTATATTCGGCCATTTTTAAAAATCTTTCCATACTTATCGGAAATAGGCCTGAACTGAGCCTTAATAGCTGCATTTTAAGACCCTCAAAACAGCTGTGGATATCTCAAACTCATCAACTACTGCTGTGAAAAATTTACCAACAGTCTGTTTTTAGTGTCGAACTAAAAATATAATGATATCTTTCATTTTGAACATTGATTTATGCTGATTTGTTCATGGATGTTAACCAGTCATTGCACAATCATGTGCAAAAACAAAATATTCACATTTTGAGATCTTCTAACATAACGCACATGCACGAGCATCATGTTAACATTAAATAAATGAATTTCACTCATTATGGACCATCGTGGACATGCACAAAATCATTTTTCATCTGATAGCAAAAATTCTGTTACGGGAATTTCTACACCTTCTGAGACCTGAGGGTAGGGGTCCAATGGACCCCTTGGCCTATCTACCATACTTCTATATATTCAATTGAAATGAAATGACACATGCAGTATCACTTCAAAAATGATGATTTTACATGTGCATGACAAATGCTATATCCTCAGCAGAAAAAGTAAAATATGGCTGCGTGGTACACTGGACCCCCTCAGGTCTCTGAGGGTTAAAGTAGGAGAAAGTAGGGCACTTTGAGCAAAACATAATTCAGTTAGATCAAGTGTTTAGGTAGCTTTGATCGAAATAGAAGACAGTAACTGTGATTTTCATTCAATTCTCAGTAATGCACAGAAGTAGAGGGACTTTTCAGTTTGCTTGATAAGAAGACATTTAGCTAAGCACAGTAGGATTCTTTCGCAAAGTTGTAACACTAGCACTAACGAGCTGAGATGATTTCATAATATGAGACACAAACAACTAATGATGAAGACTAAATTTGCTTCAATCTTTGCCCGGAGCTCAATCTTAATAAATTCGCAATCCTAATAGATTGTAAAACTAATTACAGGATTTGAGAACAAATTCCAATATATACCAAACTCAAGTCAAAGCAATTTCACGTCATGCAAAATGCTATCAGATTTTGATAACTCTTTAGAAGATGCACCTAGTTTTTATGATTTCTTGCATTTTTAAAGTATCACACGTATCTCACGAAGAACCACTTGAAATCCGCGTATATGCAAATAGTTTTGAAAAATGTAACACGCTATGACAATCAAAATGAACAAAATGTCATTTCCTCGCCGATATTGGGGGACTTCCTTGCTTCACATGCATCATTTTTTCAAGTTGCAAATTTCCACACTGTACGAGATGCCTCCCAACGTCATCCAGTTTTGGAATAAAACGTTCTGAACTCTCGATTTTGAATTTAGGCATGACATCGCTTGGCATATTTTAGGGTTAGATCAAGCTAAAAGTTTTGAGCAAGTGTAAGGGTTCTGAAAAAAACAAATAATCTGAGATTTTGGTGCAACAGAAACATCATGAAGTCGCATCCTGACGCATTTTTAAAAATTATAACTTCTTTTTTCTGTACGGATGCCTCCTCTACTGGAATTTATCAAAACTTTTGACATGCAAACTAGAGCGATTTCAGAAAAGTGCTCACCGACTAATTTGTGTGAGCGACTGTGTGTGATTCATTTCCCCTGTTAGCGTTCATTCTTAAAGAAAGTGAACTTAATTTTTTTAAAAAACTGTGAGATCATTTGCCTCATCCGCTTCACAGCATATTTTCTATCAGACTTACTAGTAGTGGATTCCTCTGTGTTCCTGTCTCATCAACCACTAGACGATCGAACGCCTTTCCCCGGTATTTGTAATGTCTCAATTTCAAATGATGTGCAACATTGAAAATAAATACGAATATTTCATAATTTTACAAAATTATAGTATTTTAGGTAGTCCTTAAGAGGACTGCTGACCGTTCCCACAGGCAAACCAAGCAAAGTCAAAATTTTCTATCATAACACACAAATTAAAAGAAAGCTATCTTAAAAGAATGGGCGAATAAAAATTAGAATTGCTATACACAAATCTGGACACTGGTGAGTCACGTTTTAGGTTCATCAGCAGGAAAACCAACCAGCTTTGCATTTTGGGTTCTTTAATTTCCTGTATGCCCTGGTTGGCGGACCCTGTGACACCTATTACACACAACGATCGAAAAACTCTTTACATGAAAAAATTCCAAACTTTTGAAGTAAGTTCATATGTCTATCTAGGATATGTGTGGCACCACTATGTAAATCTTCAACAAAATAACCTCTCTTAACAAGAATATTTACAATCTTTTGTGCCTTTTCAACAACATATTGAAAATGTGAGCAAACATGTAAAATTCTAATTATTTGGCTCGTAAATACATGAATAATAGCATTTGCAGTGTCTAAACTTCAGGCCTCTGAGGGTTAAATTCAACTGCTACATTTTGTCGATTTCAAACTTGCTGGAGAGACTGAACAGAAACACTGTTTGACTGACAAATCTCCAACAGTAAGATTCACCCACTTAAATTACCTTTTCACTATCCAACATTGTGTTTTTGTGCGCTCACCCATGGTCATTGATCGAGCAATTCTCGACAAAGCATTTGCTATTTGTAATCGACAGAGCATTTTGTACACGAAATTCAATGCCGCAATCGGCATGATGTTTATGTCGGTAGTTCAGATTTAATTGCCAGCAAGTAAACCTGCATCATAATTATAGTTCATCAGTCGTCAGGAGAGCATTTAATCATCAAAAGTAAGCTAGAAAAAACTTCCCAAAGTTTTGGTCGATGGTTCTTTAAATTAAAAGTAAAGTCAGACGGGCATTTGGCGTCCAGCGCCTTCAATCGGTGGATGGTACCGCCTAGACGCCGAAGGCCCGTCTGACCTCACTTTTAATTCAAGAAACAATTGACCGAGACTTTGGAGAGTTTTTCCTAACTTACTTTCAAATTTGCATCAATTTGACTTCAAAATTTTATATTTTACAATTTTAATGGCATGCAAAAAGCCACTTATACACTTGACATCAAGTATCGACGGTATTGGCGGAAGCTAATTTGACATATAGCACATACTTGCTTGTACTGATCATATTGACAACCTGATCTATATGGCAGCTCGTCGTTTATGCGTTATGAGAGTTATGAGACGTATTCTGTCGAGACCACGAGCTATATGTGTGTATTATTCGTCAATTAGATCACTCATCGAATATTGTGCACCTAAGCATGTCTGAGTGTGATTTTTTTCGAATTGAACGATTTCAAAATCGTGTACACAGACTAACATGTGGCAAACACTGCAGAGATGCATGTCTCCCACCCTTGAAGCAACGCCGTGAGACGCTGTCTATGAGATTCCTCAGCAATGTCATGTCCGAAACTCACATCCTGCACAAGCTTTAACCTCCAATGTCTCCCACTGGCAGGTTTCTATTATCCTCTCGACGATCGAAAAGACGTGAATCTTCCTTCTTTCTACAAATGTGCTCCATATACAACTCCCGATATCAACGGTCTGATGTAACAGTTTCGTGCCTTAATATTTGATTTTAATGATTTCTTGAGTCTCTATTACATAACTTTTGAATATTGTCCTAGATGTGCTTTTCATATGTGTGTACTAGGCGATTTTCATTATTTCACATATATGTCTATTATTATTATAATTGAGCAACAGAAGGGCTTATTATCTTGCAAAACAGGTGATTAAATATGCTGCATTGATCCAACTAACGAAGAGCAGCTATTTATATTTATTCAATGAGCATCATTTTTTTGTGGGTCTGCCGGTTTTTGGAGTTCGGTGGTTAAATAGATATGGGACATTATGACACATGGAGATTAAAACTATGGACTATGTACATCCCTGGCAAAAGTCCAACAACCAACCGCACAGCATTTTCGTTGTGTACATTTAAGTGGCAATCAGTTAGCAATGTCGAACAAAGAGTAGTCTAAAAATGTATCTATACTTGAGTAATGTAATGCCCGTCTCACCGCATTTGTAATGGCTTCAATCTGCAACATGGAAATATTTTACTGAAGCACTGCAATTATGCGAGAGATGCTTGCTGATGCAATAACACGTCTTTGTCGCGTTTGATTATCCGAGGCTGACAGAATTAATTAGGATCATGAGAATGCGAAAATGGGAGAGGAGAGAGAGAGAAATATTGCGCATTTGAACTTAAATAAGATTCTCACATATTTTTCAATAGTTTGATGGGTCTTGCTTGAGATTCATGGTAAATTTTCCTTTAAACTTGCTTCTGATGGATTGCATCTTGCGGTGCAGACGATCATTTTGCTAAATGACATCGTTTACTGTCTTTTGTAGTTTAATTTTCCTATCATGCACGAACCATTAAATTGATTTTGCAGACTAAATCTTGCAATATTCTTCAATCGATAGTTTACTCTGTTTGAAGAGGTTTCACTGTCATACATAAAGATCTTGGTAAGAAATGCACAGGACGGAGATTATTTGTAATACAGTTATTATAACTCAATAAAATCAGGTACATCGACGCTTGATGAGAAGCTTTAACGTCACTACACCCCCAGACTGGGGGCTTGGACGGCGCTGACATAGTCAGACTTTTCTGCAGCGTTGTAGTATTTTAAGTCCGGATGCCCTTCCCTCCGACTTCCAATGCCACTTACGGGGCTCTACCTCTGGACTGAGAGATCGCTAGGCCAAGCACGGAACCACTGTGCCACGGAGACTACATGTGTATGCGAGATATCATTAGATCTTCAATAAACTATCAATCACTCAAATCAAATTATGGGAAATGCATCGTATTAGGGTAATATTCTGATAAATGCAATGAAACACTTTAAAGACATTATCCTTTAAAAATATACCTTTGCATTTTCAGTTTGGTCAAAAGTAGTTTCAATTTAGTACAAATAAGATCGATTGGTCAATGTAAATCCATTTTCGGCAAACATAAGTAACTTCAAATTGGTCATTGATATATATAGTATGACACACTGACCGTTGTAACCTGCTCGTGTGATACTCTGTTCGCCAATCAGAAGAGGCAAGTAGTGGAAGAAGCCATGGCCATACATTAATAATGTTCTATGATGCACAACAGCATTAGTGACGCCGAGGGTCTCGAATCCACTACTGACCGGGGGTTGATTTCGGAGTGTCCTTCTCTTAGGTGAAGTGACTAAAAATGGTTTAGGGACCTCCATTAACCCTAATTCTAGCCCATTAAGGCAGAGATATACACAGCCACGAAAGGCTGGTACAAGGTGGATGTCTAAAGCTTTGATGACAGCTAGCGGCGCAGTCAAGATTCTTTTCCAACCGGGGGGAGGGGGTTTACATCATAGAGGAACATTGATATGGAAACAATGAAAATATAGCGGGAAAGTGATGAGGCTTTTATAAAATGTGATTTTTGCATACATTGCAGAACGTCATAATTGAATTAGACTGTGTACATGGTAAGTACATGATGAAAAGAAGTATTATTTCATCTGAAGGTATCTATTTGCTTTCGATTGCAAACTGCGACCTTCTCATTCGCAAGCTGAGTGTTTGCAACACATCATCTAAGTCTAAATTTACGTCTTTATTGATTGACATATGCGCCAATCCACTGAGACGATCCTCTCCCATGATACTCCGAATGAATTAGATTATTCTTCTAAGAGTCGAGAAGGGCGCGATGACACTTACTCCATCATGGTTCCACTTCCATCCCCAGACTCCGTTTTTTCCAGGGTGATTAACCGCCACCTAGCGCTCAGCTTTGACAATGCATTAGTGCCACTGACCAAACGGATGTTAGAGGGTGTCTGATGGGATGCAGATGAGGTCAGGAATTCCAACCCTCTACATCGGAGGCTGTCTGTCTTTTCCCACAAAAATTGATTGTGGTCATTAATTGCTTGTTTCATGTCGTAAACCGAAATTTTCTGCTATTTAGTGACACCGAATGTGAATTTTTTATTTCGATATCTATTGCTTCTATTTGATGTCTAAACAAAGCAGACCGTACGAATGCTTGACATTATATAATATTCTCAATGGCAAGTGAAACTAGCAACATAGGCCTACAATTTTGGGGTCGCTATCAAGTCAAAAGATCGCCAGAAATGGAGAATCAGAAGTAAAAATGTCCAAAAAGTCGTTACAATAATGCTATGTATGTCGCACTTCGTATTTGAAGAAAACTGGATTTCAAGATAAAATACTAATTTAAGTTTTATTTGATTAGAATTTTAATCGAATTATGCGACATTTTTCTTCGGAAACCCGCAATAGATCCTGAAAATGCAGCATTAGTTTAATGCAAGAGTTCATGCCCTTAAGTTTTGCACAAGTATGAATACGTGAACAGCAGCAGAATTCTTTATTTGCCTCGTTTGACAACAGCAGAAATTTTCCGGTCAATTTCAGTGACGACATCTCGTTCTTCTTCAATCTGTTGCTTGCCATTTCAGTGTAGTTGGAATCCTCGCTCTAATTAAGTTTGATCATATAACACAGTTCATGTAAAATTGAAGAAAATGTTTATTCATTTCATCAACTGAAACTCAACAATAGCATCTGCATCCAGGCGACCGCGATGAGCCGATTATTGGCTTGCGCAACACGCCAATCACTGGTAACGTAGCACTCACGGTGCGCGCGAAACAACTTTTTGGGATTGAAAAATGTCCATAAAAACGTTTAGCATATTCTGATGTAGTTTTGTATGCTGATTCCGAATATGACATTGATAACATCATTCATCGAGCTGATTTTGAATAAATCGATATTTATTGATTTCAGAGATTTCCATATATGGCAACCTGATCAATGCTTATTGAAAAAAATTCTCCGTGTTATTTACCTGTATTTTCTATTATGGTAAGTCTCTGTGATCACAAATTTGCAATTTGCAGAAGAAACCATATAGCTATTTTTGAATAAATCGATTTTTATTGATTTCAAGGGTTTCCATATATGGCAACCTGATCAATGCTTATTGAAAAAAATTAGCAATATTTGCTATAGTGTGCCTCTGTGATTAAAAATATGCAATTTATACAAGAAACCATCGATCTGCTTTTGAATAAATCGATATCTATTGATTTAAAAAATCTTTCCAGTAACCTTAACCTACATGTAATCAATGTTTACTGAAAGCGAAGACTCAAAATGTGCTTTTTACGTTACATATGATCGCACTGTTTGAACTGCGTTGAATTGTGAATATTTTAACGAGTGAATAACATGTTATGAATATTGTTTTGATAACGCATTGTTTACTTTTGAATCAGGTCGCTGTCGTAATTTTGCAGAATCGGGGATAGGTCATTTAACGACCGTATTATCATTTGTTCATCCATCCTATCTCCACTACACGCAACAAGATCTTTCACATTGCTTATCAAAGTGATTTTAGTACTAGGTGTAGCCCACCTTTCATGTATAAATGCATGCCCTGAAAATGGGCTCCATCACTTTCTGATGAAGATGACTTTGGACACCCATTTTTCTTTTTCTGTAAATTAGTACAGTAATTCTGTAAAATGCAGCAGCAAAAGAAACAGATACACTGTAATTAAAAACTTCAATTTTACGTTTGTGATTGTCATGTGAATACTCCGAAAGTTGTATACATGTGAAACACATAACCTCTGACAATTTGCTTTCCTGACGATCATGACTTCAATAAGATGTTCATTAATCAGGTCATGATGTACATCTGTAACAGTCTCATAGAATCTCGATAGACTTTCTCGAAGCAAACGAAACAAACTCTCCAGACAGTAGAGTAGACATTCAGCATATATTAAACGGTGTTTTGGGTGAACAGACACCAATCGCACGTAAGTCTGAACGAGCAGAAATTCAATAATGAAAACAGAACAGCAGAGTTCGAGAGTGAGCGAATGAAGCTACGAGTATGATTACTAATCAGATAGTTGTCAACAAGGCAAACAGAGGAATGTACGGAGAATGACTTTATTATTGACAAAGCAATCGGTTCAATGTTATTAAAAGGTCATCATGAACAACAATCGAACTATAAATGATAGCATCGACATCATGTTGTCATGTAAATGTCATGCATGATACGGTCGCTAAAGGACGTATCCCCGATTCTACAGAATTTACGACATCAATCTATGACTTGATCAAAAAGTAAATAATGAGTTATTAAAACAACACTGACAAAATGTTATTCGCTTGCTAAACGATTCATAATTGAACGCAGTACAATCATTTGCACTGTAAAAAGCACATGTCGAGTCACCGGAATCTCCTTTCATAGATGATGCAGCTAAAATATCTGCTTCGTTTTTCAATAAGTATTGATCAGGTTGCCATATATGGAAATCTCTGAAATCAATAAATATCGATTTATTCAAAATCAGCTCGATGAATGATTTTATCAATGTCATATTCGGAATCAGCATACAAAACTACATCAGAATATGCTAAACGTTTTTATGGACATTTTTCAATCCCAAAAAGTTGTTTCGCGCGCACCGTGAACTATGTACATGTAGATTCGCGAGTGCACCAAGAAAAATACATCCTTTTGCACGCATATCAGATGATTATCTTGCATTGTTGTTTTTATCAAATGCAACTATGGGATATGCACGGCAAAAAGTAGGTAATACACGAAGCTGCAAGCGTATTGGCGAGCATTTTCCTTTGCTTGTTTCTAGATAGAGAACTCAACTATTGACCTATGATTACTTACTTGGATTACTTGGAGACCGAATCTCAGCTGTCGGCTCGCCAACAGTGCAGGTCGTACTTTCTCCAAATTCGTCTTTCTCTCCACGTTCTCCTGTACTTTTTTATCGTGGGGTCGATCCATCTGATGGGTGGACTGCCTTTTGGTCTTGTGTAGCTGCGCGGTCTCCAGTCAGTTATGCGAATCGTCCGTCTTCCGTCGTTTCTTATTCTACGTGGCCTGCCCAGCGGAATTCTTATGATATGCCTAACTAATTGGATAGACAATATTCACCTTTTTGGTATGTCTCGACTCGCAAACTTCACGACATGATCATTGTCCTCAAAAATCATCATAACTGCAATCATGACTTTGTTTGCTCAGACAAATTCCATTGACAATTCAAACTTTAATATGTTTCTTTCTATCTACATATTTCACTTGGTGACCTCTTTAAATCTTGGTGAAATGATTTCTCGGCAGAATTCCTGTCAAATTCTTGTTCAAAAGATTTGATGTTTTCAAAGGTTCATTTCATATATTTTGAAAGAAATATTTTGATATGAATTTTTCAAAGTTGTGTTAAAACTAATATCTTGGATAGGTTGCAGACATAACATCCTTTAGTTGGCGACATTAGCAAAGTTGCATTCATTTGGCACGGAAACGAAAGTTGGTGACAGGTTTCTAATTTTATTTGATATTCGCATATCATCCCTCCTCTCTTTCTTCGAAGATGAAATTGCAATTTCTAGATGCATTGATGTTTCCAGAATTGGGTCTACTATACAGAGATTATCGTATTGGGAATACCGTAATTATTCATCTCACAAAACTGCTCTACAATGCATTTGTTCATCTGCATAAAAATTAATTCTTCCAGGTTTTCCGGAATGAGTTTCTTATCTTAAAATGAGTTCTTCATCCAGAAATGGGGATGTCTTCATTGGATAAATTGAGAATTAGGGTTCAATTATATTTGACGAAATGACAGTTGTTTTGCTAAAATTCACCCCCAGAGAGATAGTGAATGCTAGTGTCTGTGAGACGCGTCGGGATCTTGTACATGAGACTTCTAAGGATTGTGATCCCGAAGCAGTTTGATTTTCCAAGGATGCTATCCCACAAGACAGAAATCTCGGGACCCTCGGAAAACGTATAAGAAAGTAGTATTTAGTGACAAACGGTTCCGTGAGTGTATGCTTCTCTCTGCCCCCCAAGATGACGGGTTCAAATCTCGGAGTAATATTGTGAAATATTTCGCCCTGACCACACTTTCGTGATCATATAGAATGCACTGAAAATCTTACAGCAGCACACAGATGATAATTGCTCACACTCCGGTTTCTATCAACATCGATATTCTATGTTGTACATCTGTTATAGGTCGAACAAAGAGCACCCAATGAGGAATGCGAGAACAAGAGAGACTTTATCACTCATGCAAATATGCAATAAAGAGAAAATCAAGTGTAGAGGAAAAATTTTAGAAACGGAATGAATAGAATAATCAACTAATTCAATCAATTAAAGTAAAAAAATGCTAAAATGGAGCAACTTTGAGAGGCTGTGATCAGCCTTTTTGGCACTCTGCATTCTTATGATTAATTATCAGCCGTACGGCAAAGCCGGTGTTATAGTTCTCTCTCTCCCTCTGTCTCAGTTTCCTACCGGAAACTAAAACCATGGTTTAATATTCCGATAGGAAAATTAAACCCAACATTTTTAAGTGTGTTTTAGTTTCCCACTGGTTTTCCCCTGGTGTTGCGGCTTCTAGTTTCCTAATAGGAAAATAAAACCTGGTATCATTTTCCTACTAGGAAGCTAAAACCATGGTTTTATTTTCCGATCGGAAACTAAAACCTAGGGAAACTGAATCTCGTAACACCGGGATAAACACGGAACAGCATGCTTTGTAGTGCCTTCAGCTCGTTCAGCCATTATAGACACAGTTATTCTTAGCTAGTTTGGGCCACTCCGATCCGTACTGACGAACCCTTGTAGGGCGAAACACAGCGTCAACGGCTGCAAAGAATTTTTGTATTCTTCTCGTCGTTGTGTTTAGTGGTCAGAGACATATGGAATACACAAGAACACCAGTGCCTTCATAAACTTTCAGCTTGTTGTTTATGTGTCATTCTGTTTTGCTCTCGAAGCACTGACATTCTCGTAGGCCTTCATCCTTATTTTTGCATTTTATGATTTTTGCTAACAAATAAAATGGCGAAAAGACTTCATGCTTGCTCCTCGCATTACGAAGAAAAGTGAAAATGTGTTTTCTAGTAATTCAAATACCTTTTGTTTCCGCTAAGGTTTTCAGACATTGAATATTGACTTTATACAGCTGAAAGCACATGTATAAGTAAACTGTTGACGCATTGAAAGAGTGGTCAGGAATAATTCGATTTACCGTATTGTTGCATGAAACATACTTCAGCGTTTAAAAGATAAATCGGAACCAAAATTCTTTCACGATAAACTGTTTCACCAACATACGTAGCAATATCCCATTTAGATCTCTCGCAGTCTCGAATCATGCTGCTTGGAGAAAGTGAATATAAAGTGAGTGATTATCAAAATGAACTTGGAATACAAGGATAGCATTTCTACTTCGAAACGGGCGCTTTAACTCACACATGAAAATGAAGCGAGACAATAAGAGTCCTTTGGTCCTGAGTTCGCGCATGCCTCGTTGGTCGGGCAGATTAGGTACGGTACTCCATAGGTACTGGAACACTCATGTACGATAGCTTATGTGATCATTTTTCCCACCAATTGAGAATAGCACTACAGGTGCGCCAGTTTTTGCTTTATTTTGACGAATTTAATAAAGTCTTCGATGCGCGTCATGGAAGCCCTACAGTATTTGTATGACATGACAAGCCTGTGATCCACATGCACATAACTTAGCATAATGAAGATATCGCTGACATAGGGCAAAATAATAATCATTTTGCATGATAAAATTTCATTATTGAAATTTAGTGAAAATCGATGTTGAGAAAATTTGATGATTGCGATAAAATGGTTTATTTAAGATCCAATTTGTAGCACGATAATTGATGACAGAGATGTTCCAAAGATGCTTTATATTCATCTATATTCATTCAAAAACTTATTACGAACTTTCATTAGAAATGCTTCATGAAGGTAAATCCACTCAATTATTGGAATACTCTCAGCGAATATCTAGATAATAGACTGCTCATTTATCGCAGCTTTTGTTATCCTTTTGGATAGACGCATTTTCTCAGTTCTCAATACTGCGAATTTAACCATGATATCTACGTCTTTACGTCTCCCAAATCTTAGGTCTTTATGACATCTCCTTGTCCTACATGACAGGCATATAAAATGCTCAAAATATATTCGAAATGATTGAAAAACATAAATGGCGAATAATTCAGAAATTCGTCATTCCGTTTCTTTTATTATATTTGTCAAATTCCATGGTAGTCTGATTCCCCAAAAATGATAATCACGAACATTATACGACGACTTCAGCTGACATTAGAATATTAGATTAAAAGGTTGGCTTATTAGATTTCGTGGGATAAAAGCGCTTATTGAGTTGCATTCAGCCAAGTTATTCTCTAAATGATAAACATAAATTTGATGTAAACTAAAGCCGAATCTGAGCCGACACCCTATCTTACTGACTCTCCTGACTAGGATTCGAACAATAGAACCGTGACTTTTTGGGAAGCCATTTTAGCTACTCGGACCAGGGCCGGGATCGGTTAACCGATCACCGGCTACGATCGGCTACGTTTGATTAGATTTATCTTGCATCATTGACTCCTAGATATACAATGTAGAGTTATTGTGCGAAAAATGGACACAGCAATCGAGTCCGCGTTTGCGGACGAGATTGCTGTGTGAATTTTGGGCACAACAACGCATTGCTGCTAGTCCATGTCTCTTGTTACGGAAGTCTATGACAATGTCGAAAACTGCAGGCGCAATATTGTATTAGTTACTTTTGGTATTGTGTTGGGTACTTTTGGGTGTAATCATTAAAATTATCAACACAACAATGTCGCTTGACTGATAGCAATGTAGTGGACTGATCACACAAGCAATGTGCGCGTGCGTCCTGTGCATCATAGGATCGCTGCTTATTGCATTATGGAAATTCAACTTTCTATGATAGCTTTGCATCTAACATACTCCATGGCATGTTTAGCACGAATTACTATGTACTAACACTGTACTGGCGAATTTCAAATAACTTTTGAGCTTTCTTAGGAACGTAGCCATGTCATGAAATCAAGTCACTGCAAGTGGAGGAACTCGGTCGAAGCACAACTGACAGGGTCCGTGGTTGTCGATAAACCTTGACAACTAAATAAATACAGGGAATCCTCATTTAACCGATTTTAACCGGTTAGCCGGTTAGCCGGTTAAAAATATAATCGGTTGACTGGTTACAAAAAAATTAACCGGTCCCAGCCCTGGCTCGTACAGACACCGATCTGTGTCAATATTGCTACAGAGCTGATCATAAAAGTGGACGATCTAAATTATGTCGAAATTCAATTGATTCTCATGCCTTCCAATCATGACGCACAACAACGTGCCATACATCATTCGAGAGCTTGTCAGGGTTCACTTAAGATACGATAAACTTGAATCCACTATTGGGTTTTCTGGGCAGTGGTCAAAAGTTGAAAATCACTCAATTTGGAAAGACGCAAGATGTTTTGATGCGATGGTCAAAATAGATCCTTTATCAAGACCATCTGCCACCATTCTCGATCAGATACTTAAATGATGAACTTTTGAAGAAGAAGGAATTCCAAGGAATTCATGTGTTGCGCAGCAATTTTGGGACTTGAAACATGGATGCATCAAAATCAGAGAGGGAATTCCCAGGAGCCCTCCGGATTTACAAAGCTCCCAAAATTGCCGGGTAAAATAGGGTTAAAATGCAGTTTTTATAATGAGTTCTCCTTTTGAAATATGTTTTATAAGGAAGCTTCCTTCCGAGCATATTTTGAAACTTCATGCCTCAGTCTCTCAAAGTGTCAGCTATTGCTTTTTGTGGTTAGTTGCTTTAAATGGTTTTAGCTTGCGTTTAAATGCGCTGTCCTTTCGTTTTATCTATTTTACACAAAAAGCCGTTCTGTTATTTCTAGTTACCAACTGAACCCTAAAATGTTGCATGTGACTGATTCTAGTAGTACAGTCGTCAAGTGCATCCAAATAAGAAAAACATGTGTGGTTTGTGTGTTTTGTAAAACTACAACTCCATTTCAGAGGTGATATTTCGATCAATTTCTGTGATTTCAGGATATACATAACGCAGTCAATTAGAGTGAGATTGCTGTTACTTAGTTACATAAGAATTTACAATTCATTTACATACTCTGCTTGCTTATTTTGGCAGATTGTCGACCGTCGAAAAACACGACACATTTGCTGATGAAATTGTTATTTTAAAAAGTCACAACTCGCGGACGTTTCGTGCGTTCAAGGGCTACGGATAAGCAAAATAATAATAGCATTATTAAAACATGAAGAACGCATCAAACTTAAAAGAGACGGACAAGACGGAGCAGGTAATTATCACTTAACATGGTTCGCTTCGGCCTAAATGCAGTCATTAAGTGTTTTCATCAATTATCTCCAACACAGACAAATTCATCAATAGTAAAACATCAAAGTGAACTGAAATGAATTGAGACGTCCCTTCTTCTCTCTCATAATTGAGGCACTCGAAAGAATACACTTTAAAATTCTTCTAATTCTTCTTTGTTTTCGGAATAGTACAAAAGATTTTAGAATGATCATGTCAGACCGTCTTTTTATGTCTCGAAACTTTACGTCCATTTTCTTACTCACCTCTACTTGTCACGAAGAGGAAACCAAGATAGGAAATCAGTTCGAAGGATAAAGAATTCGATTGGGGAAGAGCTGGAATTGAGACAGTCATTCTCAGAGTAATAATTGACGGAATTTAGAGCAAAGTGTACGGAAAAGATGAAATCTTGTTTGCCATGGATATCAATAATGACATTGATATGCAAATTCTCAATTTCCTTTCTGGAGACAAGCTATCAATATCTATGATAGTGCCGATATATGCGGTTATTAATGCTGAAATATATTGATACTTATTGTGTGTAATTGAGTTATGGTACAATGTGGAAAAAGGAAGGCAACAATGCATCCCGTAATGATGATTTCTCTATCTTTGCATGTGAAAATAGGTATTCTATGGCCTTAGGAAGTCAAGAAAAAGTAGAAATCTGAAGCCGCGAAGCGGCTGAAGATTTCTATCTTTTTCTTGCCTGACTGAGACCATAGAATTCCTTATCTTCTAATGTCACCCAGCATGCTATGTATCATAGAAATTATACCATGTTATGACTGGTTAAGAAGTCTATGGTTTGGACCATGGATCAACAGGCATTTTGAAATTTAAGTTCAGAGAAATATGATGCAATCACTAACAGATATTATTGAAAAAATGTAGACCTACAATATATCTATTGAAATTTTTTCTTACCGGGTTAAGACGTCAAGAAAAATTTTCCTGCCGGCTGGCGATTGGGAAAACATAGTATACTACGACTGGAGACTTAGAAGATAGACATTTTTGAAATCTCAATCAGCGTTTATCTACATGTGTATTCATAGCATTGCTACCCGCTTTTTCCCTACATTGTACGAAATTTCTATGCAAAGCAATGTAGATATTGCAGAATATCTATAAACAAACACAGTTTAGAGGGCAACAATGCTTCATTTGGAGGGCAACAATGAAAATGAAGTCAAAAAGTTACAAGGGTCTAGCAGACCCTGTCAAAGTTTGGAAAGTAAACGCATTGAAACTGCCACTGAAGTTTATTTGGATTGTTGGCTCTCTCTGGCACCTTTCTATCTGCTGAAGATCCGTTATTGCCCCAGCCTCCACGTTGTTCAGCTTTTCTTTCACAACCACCTTACCATACTTTCCGATAGGCAATGCTCTTGACTTTTGTCATGCCTGATGACAAAATGTTGGAAACGTCACATTTTTCACCTTCTCTGCGTTTTCTGCAGTATCGTTGGACGCTTTGAAGATTTTTATGTCCACTGTATTGGGCTATTTCTTCATTTGTTTTGCCATTTTCTTTCAAAAGATTTGTTGCAGTAACACGCACAAAGTGATTTGTGTATCGTTTGGAAAGCCCCGCAGCCAATGACAGATTCTGCAGTAAATTTCCGATGGTGTGCTTTCCAATAACCATCGAGTCGCAGTACCAGCCCATATTACTGGAAGCAGGCACTTTCCTCTTCAGTGGCTTTGGGAAGAGACATGAGTCCGGCAACTTGGCGACATAAAGCTCGAGTGCGTGAACAGGACAGTTTTCTTTGCTTCCTGTCTGGTACATTCTTGCATTTTGAATGCTTTCGTACTCCTTTTGAACTAAAGAAGCTTTAGCATTTTTAGTCAACAACTCGCATTGAATGCGAACATACTTTTTTCCATTACGGTCGGTTTCAATGGTAAAGCTGTATTTGTTCAAGTGAGGAAATGTTTCTCTGCCACGAAGCAGGAAGTAATAAAGAAAGTTGAACATAACTTCTTCCTGCAGCCTTGTAGGAGATGACCGGTCAAAATAGTGATACAGACGCAACATATCAGCTGCTTCAATTACTGGATATGCTTCTTTCTCTTTGGGCTGATTCGATTCCTTGTATTTCTCTACCATTGCTTTCAGCATTCTGTTTGAGGAATCAAATGTTGAATCTGTGATGATGTTCACATCGTCACGAATTGTTTGAAAGTATCGGTGTAACGCCGCCCGAAAACACACTAAAGAGGGTGGCGCATACAGTTTGTTGTCAACTGTCTTTAATTCAGAATAAAAGTATCGCAAATAATTATTTAGATATCTTTTCTGTATCGACTCTAAATTTGTCGATAATTCTTTCGATGTCAAAAAGTTCAGGAATTTCTGCGATGTGCGATTCATTTGAGTCATGGTTGATTTTGGTATAGATGACATTTCTATTTTGCGGAGATCTTCTTCAATTTGCCGGTCAATATCAACTTCTTGTTCTTCAAGTTGTTTTGCGAAGGAATCTGACAGCTCATATAAATATCGGTCCACTGATTCTGATGTTATCCATTCGAGTTCTTCATTATCAACCCCTGATAACTGTTGTCCGGGAATGCTACTGAGGCGAAGTAGAGACATCTTTACTCTTGGAATATATGCTTGCAACTGGCAGCAGAAAGTAAGGAAGTACAAGTTTGAACAATTCTATATCATGAAATTTGAAATTACCATTTTGTTCCTAGGCAGCCATAAGAAATTTCATAAATGATACCAATACTTCAATGATATCTAATATAATTAGCAAATTCATTACACCTGAATATGGACATTCAAATAAAAACTATGGACATGTCGCTGGATATCTAATCCATCTACGCACTGAATACAAAAATGTGTCTTTACTTTAGCTAATGGTATGAATGAAATGATTTCACGAATGTATTTCGTAGTCATAGAAATTTCGTACAATAATATTATATCATAGAATTTTTTGAAAGCAATGTGTGATTTGGAGGGCACTAACGTGCCCTCCAAATCACACATTGCTTTCAAAAAATTCTATGATATAATGCTACATTGCTGCCCAGTTTATTTCCATTACGCACAATATTACTAACATAGCTTTTTTCGGGTAACAATGTAAGACATTTTCAGGCGCTTACGCGCCCTCAAATGTCCTACATTGCTGCCCTCAAAATCCATGTCAATGTTATATTGATAGCTTGAGACAAGAGATAAATATCTATGTTTTCATGATTATGGTGCACATTCGGTGAAGTGCACAAGGTCAAGGATGCACGACATGTGCGAGCGTTGAAACAAACTGTTTATCTGAAGTTCGCTAGAATAGAAATTGACTCAAGGTCGCGGCACATCCGAGGGAACTAAGTTGGGGTATGAAGAACCAATTAAAAGCTTCGATTTACTCATGTGACTGATTCTAACCCAATGATACAGACGTTGGCAGGTGCATCTAAGTGAAAATGCGTGCGATTTATTTGCCGTTATTGTGCATTGCATGAAGCTTAATTTCCATTCTAGAGGTTTTATTGTTGTTAATTTCTATGTGTGCGAGTATGTGACAGCAGTCAGGACGGGCCACAGAATTATAGATTGTTTAAGCGCGTCGGTTGATTGAAAACAACTGTGTCTTCAATTGTAAGAAGAAATTCTTAACCTTTTCATTCTCAAATTATTTTCAAAATTAAAGTTCTTTTAACAAATGTAATTTGCGAGCAATCTGGGCATCGTGTGAGGTTGGGAGTAGTGCCATTAGAATCACATTGGATTCGTCTTTCTATTGGATGCAAATTTTTGCCGTTATGGAGTTGTCGCAAAAGTTGCGCGTCGAAATGTCTTCAAAAGGACACAATGTGCATGAAATGGCTAATGCAGTACAGGAATAGGAAAAATCGTCGTTCATCGCATTGCTTCAAAATGCTCCCTTAGACTTCTCTTGAGAGCTTGACATTATCTGTGTCTCTTTGCTATGTGATTCAGCTGTTAACAGTCACTGAAACTTAGCACACATTGACGCGTTTATTGTTGAATTGGCTACTAATTGTTCGTGGTGCAAAGTAGCCTAGAATTTCTGGAAGAAAAACAATTCAACTTTTGGAAGATGACTTGAATTCCGCACTATTCAATTTCCCCTTCTTTTCTTGACAGTGTTGAAGCAATTTAGATTAAGGAAAAAGAATATCACAACACAGGCACATTACCTTTAGAAATTAGATTTCCTGTTGAAGAGTTTTGATATGGAAAATGCTGCGGCAGGCCTGAAATAATAGAATGTAGAGAGAATGTAGCATGTCTGAATTCAGCAAAATCGTGTTTTACCTGCCTTTTAGATAATAATTTCATTCTTCAATATCTTATCGATTTAGATGTCTCACTGACTGTGCTCATTCCTTTGTCCCATTTTTTTTGGTTGTAGGAGATGATGGGATTGATAGGATTAATACTTACTAACATCATTTGATAATTTACCTGGCTTTAATGGTGCTGAGAATGATAATCTCCTGCTTCAAGAGCTATTATCGATTTCCGCTATATTTTATGATTGGATATCCAAATCAATAACTGCTTTTGCTGTGTTGACTTTTGACTTAAATCATAGCTTCAGCATATCAGAATTTATTGTCTATTGATTATTTATGTGATATTTCTGCAACGTCTTTGTCCTAAATGTGACCTTGTTGAATTATTTAATCAAATGGAATAACATTTAAAGATTCTTTATGCTTGTTCATCTATTGGAAAGCCTCTAGAACTATGATAGAATTCTCCTTTTGATTATTCCTCAAGAGCGGAGTGAGCATTCGCATGTTAGGTACAAAATGTGAATGCAAAAGTACAAGTACTCAAGAAGGTGAGACAGACTATTGTAAAAAGACTAGGCAATTGTAAAAATGCAAAATTCCCGAACATTTATGAATAAATGAGTTTTATGTTTCGTATTCGTTTTTGTTCGCATCAAGTGACTCAGCTGTATGATCGGTCCTATCACCAAAAATATTTTTCTAGAAATATAACTTCGGCTGAAAAATGAGTAACTGCTCTACTGAGCAATTCACTTCTCTTTAATAAGTAAACTGCAAAAACCGGGATACTACATCTCTTACAGCACAATCGGTCGCATGCAAGGAGCACCACTTACCATAACACATTCGAAGGGCAACTTTCTCTCTCAAATGATAATAGCATGTATATATAGTTTTATCGAAACCTTTTTAATATTTAAGTCAACATGGGAATTCCATTTTTAATGAGATGCAAAGATGCCGCCTAAAAGTTTAACTGAAGATGCATCACATTAAGAAGCAATCATTCGATAATGACAGAGTCACGCGCCAAGGACGTCTCATTGATAACATTCATCACCGATCAGTATGACATATTTTACTGGTACGAGTAGATCACGCTTATCCTTGAGGCCGTTTGCTGTGTTGTGTTCTTCATTGTCTCCTTGACTGTTGGATATGATAAGAGTGCGAAGGTTCTGCTCTTTATGCTATGAAAAGATCAGACGCTACAGAAAGTAGAGTGAAAGAGGTACCTCTGGAGTAGGGATCACAATACCGGGCCACTTTTACAAAACCGGTATTTCGATATTTGAGTAATGATAAAACCGGTATTAGCGGTTATAAAATGAAAACACGAAACGCTATCTGTAATAATTTTCATCGAGCGAATCTTGTTGAAGGTAGTGAATGTACTAGGTACATGCATGAGTGCGTCATGTCAAAAGTAGTCGCAGCCGTCAATCAAGAAGATTTTCTTCCTGAGAAATGTCTCAGCGAATGAACCACAACGCATCTAGTGTTTTGTCTGACATTCGGTTGGGAAGCCAACCCAATTGTGGAAAACACTCTCCGCTTCCCCTGAAGTCTATGGAATGTTGAGAACGCAATTGTGAAAGTGGAAGATGAAATTCGAACTCACTACTCTGATCTGCAGATGGAATTTCACTTGATGTGAGTATGACTGGACTGAAATCAGCTCCGTCATCTTCCGATGAATTTTTGTGCAAATATTCTGAAATTGCTTTTTTCCAGGTATAAATTGTCTTCATCGCTTGAGATGAGATATTCACCTTCTCCGCTTCATCAGAAGATTGACAATCGATTAGAAATTAGTGGATTATCCTCTTTTTTGTGCAATTCAATCTCTTATTAAGTATTCGAAAAAGTATGTATTTCACAACAGTCTCGGCTCGATGACTCTTCATTTCCTTAGCATAATTTGTTCATCAAAACTACACAATCGTAAAACCGGTTTTCGGTGTTTCTGAAAATAGAAAATACCGGTAGCGGTAATACCGGTATTGCGACCCCTACTCTGGAGTAGTGCTTCGAAGACAGTACATCTCCAAGAGACACAAACATCTTCCTGCCATGTCCAAACACACGTTAGAAAATGAGTGAAGAAGCAACAATCTGTTATAGGTGAAGGATTCGTTCTCCTCTCTCTCCCCTCTCTCTCTCTCTCACACACACATACATACACTCACGAATGGTTGTTCTTTCTTATTTTCTACTTACATCATAATTCGTATGTACCTTTACATGTAAAGGGAAGAAAAGAGGAATTGCCATTTACTACACTCGAAGAGATCAAAATATGCACAGATCGAGAAAGGACTCAACAAAACAGCCAGTATTCGTGCGATGGTTTCCAACCTTTTCCAATATCCAACGGCTGTATTCAAGAACAAGCCTGTGATTTGATGTTCCGTCAAATATTTGATATGTTTTTTAATTTGTTCAGTCAAATATTGTAGCGCCTGTAATCTTGCTATTCAGTTCCATTCCCATTGCATGAACTTGTCTACACCTTTATTAATCAACGTTCTTTTCATGTAGATTGCAGAATTGCAATAAACACTAAATTCGGCCATTAGTCCGGGAGCCAGCGTGAAGTTGTGCAGGGAACGAGGTAGTACACAAAACTTTCACATAGTATAGTACACCTCTAACCTACTGCAAAACTTCGCGTCTGCCGGATCAGATCATTTGCTTTTCAGAAATAGAGAGGATAACACAATCCTATGTATTTCCAATGGTAAAATTGTGACATTTAAGGTGTTGACTCCATTTTTTCGAATTTTTGCTCATAAAAGTTACACAAATTGGTATTTTGTTGAGCTGGTTATTATAGAAATCATCTACAGATCATGATCTTTCAAATGAGTTATCATTCAGTGACAGAGGATGAAGTAAAGTGTACAAACAGACACTTTTCGTTGGTGTAACTGCAAATTGAAAGATCATGATCTGTAGATGATTTCTATAATAACCAGCTCAACAAAATACCAATTTGTGTAACTTTTATGAGCAAAAATTCGAAAAAATGGAGTCAACACCTTAAATGTCACAATTTTACTATTGGAAATACATAGGATTGTGTTATCCTCTCTATTTCTGAAAAGCAAATGATCTGATCCGGCAGACGCGAAGTTTTGCAGTAGGTTAGAGGTGTACTATACTATGTGAAAGTTTTGTGTACTACCTCGTTCCCTGCACAACTTCACGCTGGCTCCCGGACTACATGACGATGAGCTATAGAAGAAAATGTTGTGCAACTCTGGTGTACTCAGTCATCTAGAATTCCATGACTCAGTATATTGATGACAGTGGGTAGTGGATGTGACTGCTGTTTTCAACTTTGTGATCCGTCAATCGCATTCAGGATTTGTGACACTGTCTGTTTTTCTTTCTTACCTAAAAAACACATCGTTGATTATCTTTCATCCGTGTATTTTATAAGGCAGGAAATCTTCATAACAAATCAACAATTTCTATGTTTGACTGTAAGGCTAAATATTTGATGAACATGCAGCACGTGACAAGGCGAAATCTTAACTTTCAACTCCCAAAGTTCTGTTTTCATAATGCAATGCTGACTTGGTCGTTAAATGGAATTTATTCACGCAATAGCTTACTGCATTTAATTCCCATAACAAGATGAAAATCATCCTAGGCTGCGTTTGTAAGTGATTATGATAAGTTTTCTTAGTCAATTAGCTCTAATGAGGAATCTTTAGATTCCTCAATCCTCATGATCACAAATGCATTGATAGTTTTGCCAATTGGATTAAGTACGCATATCGATCAAAGGCAAGCCGGTCGTCTGTATTGGAGCTTCTAAAGTAATATCCCGTGGCAAAGATCAGAGACATCTGCTGCTACCACGACTAACAATATTATTCAAGTAAGACGCCGCGTGCTATTCACCCTTTTCATCATCGCTGCACCCTTTTAAAGCTGAGACAATTTAACCAGACTCACAAAAGGAAGCCTTCAGCTCGTTTATATGGACTATTCCATACTGCTGGTTGATGTGAAACTATTGCACTTACAATTCAAATAAATCAGTGATTGAACTGATTAAAATTAACTTAAAAACAAATTGTTTGAAATTAAATAGCTCTTTTCAATTAATGAACTGATATTGGATTCAGAGGAATCTGACTTGTAGGAAATCTCTGAATGATACACTCAATCATGGATTATCAGAAATTAACTGCATTGAGATCAATTGCAGCTAATAGACCATAATTAATTAATTTTCGAAAGCAGGTGTTTTCAATTAATTGATTGCTGAAGTAGACTCAGCTGAAATGATTAGATTAGTTAATCGAATAGTTGAAATTAGTTGGTTGGTTAAGTCGAATATTTGGAATTAATTAATTGATTGATATAAAGTTATTGAATTATCATTGACATGCAAGAGCAGCAACGGGATACTTTTAAGAGACGCATTATCATCCTATTATGACTATCATTACAGGTCTATCGAATAGAAAATCAATGAATACGATCAATTTTACTTTAGCTACTAGAATCATAATATTACATCGATTTTGTGCAATTAGATATGAGCAGTAATGACGTGCATGTACTTGGTATATTCTACAAATGTTATCAAAAAGATATTACTTTCTGGATTCTGTATTCAATGTTAATTCCTGCACCATCATCTTACACGATAAGCAAATTCCAGTGCATGAATCTATATTGTTCAACGTAGCAAAGTGCGTCAAGGTAGCAAAATTAAAAAAACAAGCTAACGGCAAGTTAATTTTTAAAAGGTGCAAAAGATGATTTAAAAGACATTATATCCTAAAATGTCTAAAAATACTTGCTAGAAGGACAAACAGCGGTTCTCCTCTCCTCATGTGGAATGAATTGGCGAGTAAGACGTTTTGTTCAAAATTATGTTTATCACTTATATATTGAAAAGATTCTACTCGTATTTAACAGTATACCCATTCAGAGATAAGAGGACAGGTCTGTTTCCAATCAAAATATCAGATCTAGCTAACACAGCGGGATTGCGCTGTCTAAAATCTACCACGTGTGCAAGAGAATCAATATTAGTTCCTTTAGCTAAAATGTGCTTAAATTAAGCTAAAATTCTACAAAGTATGCATACAAATTATTTCACTATTTTTAATGAGGTCATCAGCAGGAACTTGGTCAGGACGATCGCGTTTGGTAATACCGTGCTTTCATTAAAATTCAATTGTAAACATGGCTGCAAGTGTTTGAGGCACTCGCTGCTCAGTTGTAAGTAAGATACGTGCAGCTTCATACATAGAATTGTAATACTATCGTTGAAAATACGGTGTCTTCTCATTTCGCATAATATCAACTTGTATAACAATTTTCCATTGTTTCATTTCGTATAAAGTTGAGTTTTATATCACAACTAGTTGATGGAGATTGTAATTGACGTTTGGAATTCAACAGATGTTAACACTGCTATTCTATTCTATCCTAATCAAGTAGGTTTTCCTCTAAGAATAAAATGATAAGAAACCTGAGGTTGACTAGAATTATTTCAAATGATTACACATTATCATACCGCAAATACTGATTAATACTTTCAGGAATTCTTTCCATTATTAAACCCTACTACTTTCCATTTTGCCATAATGATGAACGAAGGACATAAGAAGTTTTGACAAATATCTATTTGTGCAGCTGATCTCAACTGCATTATTGAAGTAAACCTATTTGTTCGAAACCCCTGCTTCAAGGCACCAGCAACAGCACCCGCAGACGTACACCAACATGTCTCCACTCAAAAGACGCGATTTAAGTCTCACTAATCTCTCGGTTACCTGCCTATATATGATTTTCTGAATTGAATATCAAAATAATTGATTAAAAAGCCAGATGCTGCAATTTTTTCTATTTAGTTTCCGATATTTCGGCTTCACAGCCTGCGTCAAGGATACAAAAGGGAGAGAAAAGCTACGAAGGCAATGTATTCAGTCATAGAAATGTCAAAGAAATATAAAGTCCCGTAGCTCTGTACTTTCATCTCTTGAGTGTAATGCTGGACATAATGTTTGTATGAAAATGACTTCGCGCAGTCTTTAGTTGGCAGTGTCTGAATCAGTGGCAAAGATCTACGTTCTTATTGCATTCGTATTACAGATTCGTAGCTGGCGGTATACAGACGATTCGCGACGAGTGATGTGTTTTTGTATCTTTTGGTGTAGAGGTCTGATGGTGCTGCCCATGTATGTGGAAAAGCAGTTAGAGTACTGAATCTGATACACTGTGTTTTTTGTTGCATATTTTTTGTTGACTGGGCAGTTATTCAATGCGCAAGGAGGAATGATTTTCTGAGGTTTTGGTGTTCCTCCACTCAGTCACAAGAGCAGCTAATATTTCTTTAATATCTCGATAGAATTACAACGTTGACAGTTTTTTGACATTACATGTCATGCCTGGTCCATCAATTAGATGTTGCATCAAACTCTCAAACACAGTTTTATAAGAATTAATCCACCTGTGGTATACGATACGCTAAAAAGTTTGGAAATTGCGCAACCGGAAAACAAAAAATGGACAAAAGAGTTATACAAATTGAAATTATGCGATACGACACGAAGCCGAAAATGCAACATTTCCAATTAATTGATGAAAGCACAGTCATGTATTAAATGTGTGTAATTGATTGACATATAGGCTGATAATCGCCATTAATTCATTGCTTCAAGCTACAATTAAAGTTAAAATAGTTGCAGATCTCTCATAGTTGTATGAATTGTCTCATGAATTGATTGTAAACCTCTGCAGTACACTTAGGGGCTATGAATTGATTGTACATTTTTAATAATTGCAAATATTTGATGCCTCTTGCCACAACTGAGATAAATTATTTGATATGTCTAAATCAATCACAATTAATTTTTATTTTCTATTGCACTTAACCATCACTTATTCAAACTTGTCATAAATGATATACGGACATATTGAGTTGTTTATTATGCTTGGATCATGAGCGTTAATGCTAGGCACAAGTTTCAGATGTAATTGAATAGCATGCCAATGTATACACAACTTGCACAGAAAAAGCAAAATTCTTAGGTACAATTTTATAAGAACTTTTGTTTTAGCATATTTATTTGGGATAGATGTCTCTGAATCTGAGGAAAGTCGCGGGTATTAGGAGCAGTTGAATCAATTATTAATGCTTTCTTTTCTTCTGCCTCTCCGAAGTCAATAACAGACGCCGAGAGATTGGCTCAGGTCAAAAATTGGCTATTTGGAAAAACGTGCTTGATATAAACAAGCTATAGAGGTAGTGTCCACTTCAAGACATAACATGTGAATTATTAAATTCTGTAGACGCTCAGAAATACAATTAGAGTCAAGCAAGAGAAGAAAATAGATTATTTCAGAGGAGGCGCGATAATTTATTTTCTGTTCACTTGATTCCTCCATCATCGTATTTGACAAGTTACACGTCTTAAAACTCCTGAAGATAGTAAAGGGTCTATGCGGAGAACTTTTAACCCATGCGAAATAGTTCGGTGATCAGATGTCTGTGTTTCGATTAATTTATCAGGTAAATAGTTCAGAAGAACATGCAAATTATGATAGATTTATCGGATAATTCATTGGAAACATATTGGAACATTTAAACATTCTCATGGAGTATATAGCTCACATATTGAAATGCATAGGAAAAGTTTATTTACTTATTTGTTCAATTAAATCACAATTCAAGAAATCTCAAAGTAATGGTGACCAAAATATACAACGTTCAAGAGCGTCACCATGAACTCATGAAATCAAAACAGACATCAGGAAAATTCATTCATCAGACACTTGTCAACGATTTTTCACTTGAGATCATGAATTGGGATAGCCATTGAAATTTTTCTGCAATTATTCCTTTGTATGTCCATGAGTGTTCAATCCTGCTATAAGATGTTTTGATTTTATAAAAAAAATGATGAAGTAAATGGTATAGATGTATTGTGCTATTAACATGAGAACAAATTTACTTGTCGAAATGTAGTCCGTAAGAATCTACAAACAAGACCTAATCTTGAAAAATCTGCCGGTTTTATTTGATAAAATCGGCTCCTATTGCGGGACCAAGTTCCTGACGGTGATTATTCAAATATTGATTCATTCATTTCATCATTTCTTGATGAAATTTATTGTTAGTGATTATATTTTCACATTGTCATTGTAATTTTTGATGCTGCCACATATGTTTCTATTACTCACACAAATAACTTACAAAGTGTTGTTATGTGCCCTCATAATATCTTAAATAAAGAGAAAGCTAGAGATCTACTTGCGTTTCAGGGCGACTTGGTTCTCCGTCAGAGAAAAGCTAATAGCATAGTGCTAATAGACTTGACAATGTACTTTTAATGAGATCACTGGTTTGTCTGCTGGAGCCGCCAGAATGCCGGCAAGAAAGATTGATGGTGTACAGTTGGAAATGAAGTTCATGAAGCTCATAGCTACGGAAATTATGTTTGGTTACAGTCCTCGCATGGATACTATATTGACTTAAGAGAATGTATATATATAGGCTACTACTGATTTATCGTCAGGCATATATAACAAGTAATAACATCCTACGCACATTCTTGTTTATATGTCAATGATTGCATTATTCCACTGGATAATTTACATGGACATTAATTAAATATGTATGTGCTTTCATTGACACCAAAATGCAAGCTTTTCTTTATAACGGCCCTATTGCAAAATATCCATGCCAAATGTATAGAGAGGTGGAACACCTGTGTTTAGATAACTGTTTCAGTCTGTCAAATTTGATCAAACAAAAACAAATGGTGTTCAGTACATGTGCCATCGAATTACAGAGGATTGTGAGTGCCGTTCAATACAATTGATGAAAACATCATGATAAGATGATGCGAGAGATCATGATTAGTAGGCATACAATACCTTGTATAACCTTCAATGTAGTAAGACTGTAGAGGTACTTTACCTAGTATTACACCTTAAATCAAATTGGAAATCTATTGACCGAATATCAGTTTTGCAGAGTCGAACTTTTAATATATAATATTTACATTTCAGATAAACCAACAACCGTGGATTTGGGGATATACATCAACAGTTTCTATTCGATCAGTGAGCAAACAATGGTAAGTATTATACCTATATATTTTAAGGTCATCTTGAAATATAAGCAAATACTACGCAGAAGTATTTGTATACATGTCCCACAATAATAATAAGAATAATAAGAAAGCATAGTTTCGCAAGTAGCAATAAGGCATTGATTTTCCTTCAAAACTTCTGGACGATTATGTAATCGTGAGAATGACCGAGTCACAAAAGTCCTTCGCACAAAAATGTCTAAATAATAAAAATATCATTTTGACAAAACATTACTTCACCAGTTTAAGGTAATAGTAGTGTTGAATTAAATGATAGAAATTGTGTACGTTTTGATATGTGCATACCGCATTTCATAGATGTTACACAAATAACTTGCACAAATACACAAATACGATACAAAATAGGTAGAGTGACTGAGAAGAGTGGGTGAAAACATTTTCATAATAGTGACTCCATTGCTAATGTCAAATAAGTACGGCATTATTCTTGAGAGCATTTCCACAAAGATTAAATCGGTAAAACTCAAAAGAACTAGAAGTAAAGAACACCATTAAGGCCGGTTAGTTTCTAAAATGTCAATGCATAAATATGTTCCCAATGGACAGAACTTCTGATTCACACGTTCGGTGCCAGCACTGAAAGAGAGTTTTGAATAAAGTCACTCTGTTTCCTCTAAGCTTCATGAATGGTCAGCTTCAATCTCACTTCCTCAATTGCTTGATGTATACATCAAAATAAAGTTTGTAGATTGTTTCAAGCCAGCCTTCTGTGTGACCATGAACTGCTTAGTGGCATGTGAGCATCTTTATAGTGCTTGTGTTACGCCGATAATTTAATCCGCCATCGACACCCAACACAAAAATCTGAAATAAGTACGGCAATTTTTTATGACATGTCATATTTTGGTCATTTTTCTGTAGTTTTAGACAGTTAGAGTTGCCGAGAAGAAGGGATAGAACCGATGCTTGAAGAATGACGCAATATTGGTCATCTCAGCAGGGCGATGGAGTCTGAGGACAGCCCCAATGCATGCATTGACTACAGATGTGAATGTTACCCACGGCGCCAGGATTGCCTCGTCTGTCGTGTACCTTTCCTTGTCAGCCAACCGCTGTTTCGGTAGAGCGCTCTTCTCCATGTTGAAGCAAATGATATGCAAAGACAGACCCTTTTTAACATCAAATGAAGTAAATTGCATCACTGTTTTGTACAACAAGCTGCAAGTAGGTATACCCTGATAAAAGTTTGAGATAAATCGCTCTATTTGTCGTAAATTGAATTCTAACTTTCTGCCTGAAAATGGAAACATAGGTTTTACTATATTTCAAGATTTTAAATCTTGCAAAATTGCAATTTAAGTTTTTAGGTCATATTTTTTCTAGTTTTATGTCATAAAAGTTGCTCAAGTAATAAGTACAACTGCTGCTAATACTGTAGAAGAAGATGAAGTAAATTCTTCAACCACAAGCACGAAGAGCCATCGATGAAAGAACTTCTTTTTCTTCTTTAACAACTTTCTTAAGCCAAATGATCAAACAATTTGATGATTAAGTGATATCATGTCTATTGCCGAAATTTACCAACACAGAGACCCTGACAGAGATTGCTTGCACAATGAAAAAAACATAGAAATCACTGCAATTTGACGCATCATAGTTCACATTGTCAAAGTATTCCACTAATCCTACAATCAATGTGATCAAATCATCATTTATCAAATGAACTGGTTGACACTAATTTGATTAGCATATAAACTTACTCAGCAGTATTTCCATAACCTTATCGTTCACCCCATCCACAACCTTTTCCAACACAATAAAGCTGTTGTTCTCTCATTAGTAGTCAAAGCAACAACTCATGCACTGGATGGAACTATGTTATTTTTAATTTCATCCTAAAAGAGAGATATCATTGCAAGCATCAGCCTAATGAAAGTGCTATTATTTTAGAATATCTTCTTAGTTTCCGTGTTTATTTGAGTAAACGGAACGATCTAACGCCAAAAAAATCTTTTTTAAGGGAGATTTATTCGAATTAAATACATTCCCATTTTCCAGCTCAATATTTTATTATTCTATTTGCACCGTTTTTCAAAAAGTAGCATTTATTTATCACTAGTGCACGAGATGTCAGTAGTGCTTTCAAAGTAGCATTTGATAAATACCTGTAGAAATTGAGGTAACATGATAATAGCGCGTCTCAAATATTACAGGTGCTCTATTCCACGAGTCAATAAGTTTTTAGGCTATCGATTCATTTGATAAGTTGGTTAACAGAAGAAGCTATCCAATATGTCAAAAGAAGCACAGGAAACTGAGAGCCCTATTACATACAAAATTAATCAAACTCTAGCTGATTTTGATCTCAAATTATTTCACCTTCATCTACTCAAGTTACTTGAATGCTGGCAATCAGCAAGTTCAATTAAAGCTACTGTCTTGAACATACTAAATGGGAAGTCTAGCTAAGAGATATCGTGTGCATTGGTAGAGAATTGTCGCAGGCCCCATGACAATTGAGTGATTGCATAATCAAAGCGGTCCCCACATAGCGAAAAGAACACCTAGCGGAAAAACTCGTCTAGTCGGTCGATCACCGTAGAAATAAACTGCTTATCTGAAGTTGACTAGCATGGAAATTTACCAAAGGACGAGGCACAACCGGGGGAACTAAGTTGGGGCATGAATGGACAATTAAAAGAGATTTACACACGTCACTGATTCTTTCTAACCCAATGATGCAGACGCTGACAAGTGCTTCCAAGTGAAAACGCGAGCGGTATATGTGCCACTATTGTGCATTGCATGAGGCTTAACTTCCATTCTAGAGGTTTTATTGTTATCAATTTCTATTGTCGATCATGTTAGCAAATGCACGCAGTCTAGCCTACACAATACAGCACGTAAACTGCCGAAGTTTGATGAAGTTTGATCAATGTGCAGAGAAATTTTAGTTTTTCTCAATTATTTTTGGTCAAGTTCTTTTATTATTATTACAATAAATCAATTATTTGACATTCCATTTCACACTTTTTGCCTTGTTCATGCGAAGTCTTGCGTGCTTCAAAAACTAAAATTTCAGCTTATTGCAACCTTATTCTGATCGAAGTGGTAGGTAGAGTATAATAAGAGTCAGTGAGCATTTGCGTTGTCCGGCATGAAGGCAAATTTCCAGACCTGATCAACAAATATATCAACAATCGATTTCCTGAAAGCACTTTCAAAGAGGGCGCCGTTGCCCATTACCGATGACCACATTACTGGACAGTGCAAGCTATATCTGTATGTGCTAGCAGGATCGATAGACCATGAAAGAAGGTTTCCGCTATGTACCGTATAATGGTGTAATTCGGACACCTTTTCTTAGAGTTTTGCTGTTTATATTTATCCTAGTGGTCTAGAATCCTACATGACGCTATTTACAATATATAATGAGCTTGTAACTGCAAACTTTGTTAAAATTTGTCTGGACAATTTCTACGAGGACTACTTAGAAAAAGAAAAATGCGGTAATTCGGACACCAACAAGTTCTATAATTCCAAACGAAAAGAAATGGTCCGAACAAATTGAATAAACGTTAAAGAAAGTCTATGTGCATTTGGCACACTCAAAAATGGATCACCACTATTACACCTTCCACAGAGCTACTCACTCAGTTCACGCCACACATTGAATCCAGTCGGGCAGGACTACACTGAACTCAATGGATGCCACTGAGGAGTATGGGATGAGTCATGTCATTGCGATAGCATCTGAAAATATCCTCTCGTGTTTGAATAGATTGGACGGGTTAAACTAAACTACTACACACGCTGACTTCAACAGTTTCAAGAATTCTGGTCGTCTGCATTTACGTGCAACCACTGCTGAATCATAATCAAACGGCTCATTTTTCAAAAGTTTCAATGCTGTATCCAGAATAGAAGAAGAAGAAGAAAGAGAAAGAAGAAAAAGAAGAGCACTCAAATGGTTATGCATAGGTTCACTACCAATGGATACACGAAACCCTTCTTGGAGAATGCTGTCAAACAAAAAGACAGGAAAAAGAAAAAAGAAAACAAACAACCAAATACATTTGTCAAGTTACCTTATTTCAACGAACAGCAGAAAAGGAAGATAATTGAGGCGCAAAAAAGAAAATATATGCTTGGTAAAATAAGAATAATTTTTCAATCCAACAGACCTCTCTCTAGACAATTCAACAGAAGAAACCCAAGAAACTGCCAGAATAATTGCAAGACCTGTCAAACAGCTTGTTTTCCGAATCAATGCCAAACAAAGAATGCAGTGTACAAGATCTCTTGTAACACAGGCAATAAAGAATACAATGGACAGACAAAAAGGATATTACGAACAAGAATATTAGAACACTGTACATCTAGTGATTCGCATGCAAAAAGACATTTTGTGGATGAACACAAAGAGGTCAAGCCAACAAATTTTAAATGGAAAATATTGAAAACAATCAAGAACAAAAGTGCCCGATTGTCAGCAGAGGCCCATTTCATGAAAATCTCGAACAATCGCATGAATGGCTGTGAGGGGATCAAGATATTGACGATAATCAGGATTCTCATGCATTTGTGATGACAATACAGTACATGTACATTCTTTATTGCATTTATCCCTACTGGCATCAAAATTCCCATAAGATTTCTATTTTCATTGCATAATAATAACAATAATAATAAGGCGTAAATTCTTCGAAATGAAAATCACATGTTGTAAATGATATTATTAAATAATTAATCTTTCGACGCACGATCTTTTTCTTATTACGAAATATATTTCGGCGGACCGCCCTTGTCAATCAATTTTACAGTATTGCACAGTATATATGATTTGAAATCAAATTCAGTAACATGTAGCAAGAAGAATGTCAAAATATCATTGGTAAAGTTAAAGATAAGTCAAAGACAGAGAAGTTAAACGTTCATGAGCACATAGCACTTTTTATGTGCTACCTTTTCATCACATCTGCCATAGCATGTAATTATATACCATAGTCTCTTAATGCTGTAATGTCAATGTAGGCAATTTCGATTGATTCCATTCAGTTTTGTTATTTATGAGTGTCATTTGTTGTTGATTTTTGTTTCTGATTGGATGGAAAGACAGATCGCCGAAGCTGCAACAATCAGACTTCAATTCCGTAGACTTCAATAAAAGTCAATCAAAGATTTCTTCATTTCTCCATTATCTGTTACTAACAGTGATCAATAGTTGCAATATTCATAGACTTCTCATGAGTTACATACAATAGCATTATATCATGGATTTTGCGGGCAGAAATATCAGTCTCAGACTCGCAGCCTGGTCTATGTCTGATATTACTGCACTAAAAATCCATGATATAATGCTACATTGTTACCCACCTAGTGCGTAGATCTCTTTGCTATAATGATTGACAGACATATTACGGACCAGGAATTTTCTACCTTAGGAATGGATGGCTATGCATGTTGGATTCAAGATCCTCAAGTCTACGAGGACGCAAGCTAGCTATGATGCCATGCTTGGACTCTTGGTCCTGTCATGATGATTAAAAAAATCCCATTATGAATCAGCTTCTTTTTACACCATGTGTGAGGCAACACATGATGACAGATGCCACTCAAATTGCATAATTAACAGACAAGAACAGTTCGATCAGGCAACTTGTTGAATTTAGTCCTCATTCAAAGTGAAATTCAATGATGTTCTCATTTCCTTTGAATACCACTCTAGCCTTCTTTTCTGCAGGTCCATGAATTGCTACGTTCTGACAAATTTCTACGGATGATGTGCGAATTTCATCATGACTTTCAATTGTTGTGCGTGATTTCTGAATGAAACTGTTGCAGGACGCCTCTGCTGACGATTGCAGGTCATTTTGGTGCAATGACTTGTATAAGCATTGGTTTAGTTTATGCATCTCGTCATCACTGCATCTTTTTCTTATGTAGGAATCGATACTGCCTGCATTTTTGTGGCCAGTGACTTTGCATATTTGTTCCTTTGTAAATCCTTGATCATGGAGTTGGTTGATAACAGTTGCTCTCACGCAATGATTGGAATAGGTCCTTGATAGTCCAGATTGTGTGGATATATTGTTCATCATTTTCCCAAGGGCATTTTTGCCAAGAACCAGCTTGGGATGATACCAGGCTCCACTGCATCCGACCACTTCGTCAGATTTTGGCCTTGGCCAAAAGTTTCCTTGATCCGGCAGAAGTGACACATATAGTCGAAATGCTGCGACTGGGCAATGCTTCTCATTATCTTTTCTTTCGTACATTTTTGCCTTCTTTAGATCCTCGTACTCCTTACACGACAAGGATGCTTTCACATTTTTTGACAGTTGTGTTTCATTTATTCGGATGTATGTTCTCCCACTTGAATCTTCCTCTGTTACAAATGTGTGTACATTGAGGTATCGCATGTTCTCTCGTCCTCTCATTCCGAAGTTGTACTCAATATTATACCAAATTTCTTGTTGCAAGCGTGTTGGTGTTGAGCGATCGAAATATGATACAAAATACTCAACTCCGCGGGCTCAATTTCGATCGTCTGCTTCCGCGGCTCCGCTCCACTTCGCAGATTCTGTCCCACCTTTGTCTTCAACATGGTATTAGCTGACATGAAAGCAGGACCGTCGATGATGTTGACACACCGATTGTTTGGAGCTTGTGTTAGGTATCAGTGAATTGCTGCTCTGATGCACACTAATGTTGAAGGACAGAAGAAATCGCCACTTGCTTTTTGTAGATTGTGATAAAAGAATCTCAAATAATCGGCTAAAATGGCTTCAGGCATTGTCTCTATGTTATCAGGAAGGTTTTTTGATAAAAGAAAGTTTTTGAACTTTTTAGAATATTGCATGGTTTGAGAGACTGATGACTTGGGCTTCTGCATCATTTCTGTTTGGTTCAGCTCATCTTTGATCTCTGAACTTAGTTGAGATAGAGCTCACTTGTGACTTCTGAACTTAGTGAGAAAATTCTTCAATTGGTATTTCAGGATAGTGGCACGAGTTTTGCTCCAATGTCTTCATTGATGTATCTGCTGTTAATTGGTTCAATTCAGCAGTGCTCAAGCCAGATACCAATCCATTTGGAACAAAGTCAAAATTGATCATGTCAAGAATGAGATTCTCATCGTTAAATGAATATTCACTTGGTTGTGTCGACATAATTGGTAGTGACCGCTTTCAAACTTCAATGGTTAGTCAAAGTGATGGTTCACGAAGATAAGTTTGAATTGTTATCTATGTATACATAGCATTCGATGAGTCCACTGTGATCATCAATTTGCATTACAGAATTAGAAAATGCATGGACATTGGTCATGGACATAGATCCTTATATAATGATTTGAGGAGCTACACATTTCTATTGTCCCCGGTCCGTAATGAGATTACGGACCGCTGACATGTTTAACACATAGTGCCTTTTCATGAAGCCATGCCATTACGGACCGCTGATCATAGAGAAGTGAGACTGTAAATGAGGTGGGTAACAATAGCAAAATGGACCTAGATGTCGGTCCGTAATAGACTATAATGCCTCGGGCGCTACGCGCCCTCGGAATTATAATCTATTACGGACCTCCATCCCGGTCCATATTGCCACATTATTCCTATATTATTGCACCATGGATTTAAGAAATATAAGTAGACAATGTCAAATTATCGGTAATAACTTGCGCTCAATTTAAAAATCTGCATGATCACTAGCTGTTTGCTTAATTAGATGGAGTTGCAGGTGTCGTTCAGTCATTCTGATTTGACATATTTTACATTTTACCTCTTTGATCGGGTTCAAGAAAGTTGATTATGAAAAGAAGATGTCACGAAGACTTTCCTTTCCGTCTTTCCATCGATGCACTGATGAATCTATCATTCAATTCCTGTATAGATTGGTACGGACGTAAATTGTGATTATTTCATTTCTGGAAATTCAATTATTGGACTGATGTAACAGTCCTTGTGCTACGTGTTTACATATTCAGATCGCTGATAACAATTCCAGGATTCAGGATTAGTATCGTTTCAAGAATTGCATAGTTCTACTTGTTATTCCGAAGTTTCCGTTATGGACAATTATTATCGGTCATGTAGCAAATGTTTCAACATCGAATCTGAAGACAGTGGACGGACATAGCCTGTTGTCTCTTCCTACGTCTGCTGGTGAAGCTTTAACGTCACTACTTCCCTATTCTGGGGGCTTGGCCGGTGCTGACATAGTCAGACATTTCTGGAGCGTTGTGGCACTTTTAGTCCGGATGACCTTCCTGTCAACTTCCGATGACACTTTTGGGAATCGTCCTCTGGACCAAGCACTTAACCTCTGTGTCACGGAGACCACACGGTTATTTCAATATCAATTATGTACTGCATCGTATTTTTATTTCAAGTTAAGTGGTGTGGCCGACCGCCACCTTTAATTTGTGGTTGGCCCAACCTGACTAGTCTGTGTGAAAACTAAATTAAGCAGTCCTTACAAGTATTCCAAACTTGGTCATGATTCCGGTGAATATTATCCTACTTATAACTGTACCCATAAAGAACGGTGACAAGCACTTACAGTATCAGATCTTCGGTTCTTTGCGGTTCTCTAGTATCGGATAATGTTACAAAAAGTTGACTTCTGAAATTAAATTACAAAGGCAGAGAACTTTAGTGAATCGATGGCCGTCTACTCAAAAAGGAAATACACCCTTTCGTTACAGTCCGTAGCCTAACATAATTTATCATGAACTTGAATTATCTACTTTTCTTCACTTCTTCCACTTATCCTTCTGAATATCAGAAAATGCATCGGCTATGTCGGATGTACCAGTGATTTTTAAAGACTCACATTCTAATGATTAGATACATAAAGTTTGAGTTGAATTGATAAATAAAATTGAATTATATTCTCCTAGTTGGATTAGCTGTACTGCTTGCTTAAAGTATTTTTCACTCCAATTTGCAGTTACTACAGGACAGCAGATGAACTGAACTGCAACTACAACTGCATGTAATAATAATTCAAACCAAGCATCAAGACATCAACTCGATCGAGATTCACACATTTCAGTGCACTGGCCCGCGAACCAGTGCAAACAGAAGAACCGGTGCATCGCGCACAGCCCTAATAGAAAGTTGTATAATTAGCGCATTTTATGCAATTCGAGAATATGGCGCAAGTGAATTCGCTAACTAAATCTCCAATACGAAAGTGTCAAAAATGTCATTCGGAGCAAAGTAGATAAGGAGGTTAAGGGTCGAATGATGTCCCATCCCGGGATACCAATCCGCTTTAGAATAGGTTATTATTATCAATGAATGTTGACATGACTATGTAATAATTATTATAATTATATAATATGTATGCAATGTCATATTGATAGTAATTTAGCACTAGTAAATTTAGTAATATCATTATTTTGATTTTACAAAAAGTCTATGTGGAATTCTGAGAATGCGTCTCAGATGAAATGACTATCCCGAAACTGACAAGTCTACAGTATTGGACAGAATGGATGTATCACCCAACGATTTTTCCATACGTGGTGAATTGCTCAAAAGTTGGTGAAGATACCTGTTTGTTTTTTGACATATTTGAGATCCTGTATTAGAAGAATGACATGATAGTAGCCAAAAGATACAAATTTAAATTCCAAAATGCAGGAAATGAGAAGTATCAACCTGTTTTGTGGATAGATACAATATCTGCTTCCTTGACATTATGACTTGTTTAGGGGTTGAATGGAAAACTTTTGATCCATTCTCAATCTTACAATGTTATTGAGGGCTACTGTTTACGTTAGCCTTGAATATCCTGTGATGTAATTGCGCACAGACATCAATATAGGCCTATAATCAGGAGGTGCTTCGGAAGTGATAATTCTCACTCGAAGACTTCTCATGAAATCTGCAGATGATATCCGAAAAAGTCTCCATGTAAATTCCTAATACCTAGTAAATAAAGAGCTATCAGAAGTCTTTCTGTGGCTAGCTTGGGCGCCTACTGACAAATGAAACCATTTGCATCCCCCACGAATGTAAATAACAGGATCGCTCTCTTCAAAAGGTGTGAGGCATTAACTGAGGAAGACTGGGCGCTGAATGACGTTTTCTGATGAATCTTTTGCAACACTATTTCCAATCTCCACCCGACCCGTTAGAAAGCCATCGATTAAACAGGAACAACCCGAAATACTACGCAAGATGAGTGAGGAACGCAACAAAAGCTATGACATGGAACCTATTCTTCACATCAAGACATTGTAGTCAACTGACGATGAAAGAACAGTTTGATGTTTAGACCTATTTGGTCATTATGATCGCGAAACTGATGAAGAAGCTGAAGCTGTACGTATTTCCAACATAACGGTGCACTATGTCCGCTCATGGAGACAGTGCTATCCCCATCATCTGCGTGCGCTTCGGTTTCCTAGAAAGGAAGGGTTATATGTAACCTTAATATCGAAATGACACATCACAGAATTAGACAGCTTGCTCCTTCTCGAATGGATAATTCGTGTATCGCTTGCTATTGGAAATGGCAAACAATAAGCTGTCAGCAGAGGATAATAGAGCCAATGAGAATTGCGTGCGTGCTGTGATATCACTTCGCACCAGGGTTGGCCGGTAAAAACCACCAGCTATTGTCACCATTTTTTGGCCAAAACTGGCTAAAACTATTTTCCCTGCAATAGTGCTTAATTTTTTTGGTATATACATACAATATAAGTGATCATCGTCACTCCCTACTTTATTGATGAACACCAGTCGCAATAAGTTTATTTTACTTTTTCATCATTCGATAGACATTTAGACCTGTATTTTCACAATTCAAACCTCATCAATGTCATATTTCGATCAAGAATATGTTCCAAGTATAGGTGTAGGAATATGAATTACTATAAAAATATAGTTATAAAGCTGCTGCTAAGCGTTCACGCATTTTGTTGCATAACGAATTTCATTCATTGTGAGATGCAACAAACGTTCATGCTGGAAGGAAATCACTTAGCGCTATGTGAAAGATCGAAAACAGGCATTCCATGAAGCTAGAAGGGCAGGAAAATGTAGAAATAAATCTGGCCTCGAATTTATACGATTAACCTCCCTACTGATCTCATAGAATAGATTGTCTTCTAGGTCTGAGGCAAATGTCCCATACCCATTGTGATTACACGAATATTACTATGAAATTTATCCTGCACTCCCAGAAGGACTAGATTAAAAATTTTGACTTTCAACATTTTTCATGTCATGGTAATTTACCCACACATATTTAGAGGATAAGGTTATGTTAAATGAATTTAATACCGAAAGCAAAGTTTTGATTTGAGCTCAAAATATGGAAACTTCAAGAACTTTAAACAAACTTGAATATCACAATAATGTCACAATTTTGTTTGTCGCTCTCAGATTCTATTAACAAGATCAATTTTGCAGCTTACTGGAAATGTTCTTTTGTTGAGATTATAACTGAAGCTGTTTAGACATACACTGTACCTCACTTTATCAAGATTGCTGGTGCGAACTATGTTATTTAATTATTATTTGTTCTTGCAAATCATGATTTTCTGCTCCAGTCACAAGCATTAGTACATCTAGTATATTTCTAAAAAAAGTAGAAATGCATTCTAAGTGCTTGATTCATTGCTTGATTTAGGAGGTGAGATTTTCCGGTGCAGAGGCTTTTTGATGGAGTGTTCTCTCTGCGTTCATGAGACCTGGGTTCGAATCTAGATATGATGAAACCTAAAATACTATTAAAATACATTGCATTCTTGCTTTACACTCAACACCGGAGATGCAGTGGGATTATTGAAACTCGTCCACATGAAGAAAGTGGTCGGCTTAATTTAGTTCTATGTATAAACCAGTTTTATTCATATATTTATTCTCATCTTTTTCATTCATTTGATGATAATTCTGCGAGTATCTAACAGCTTCTGTTACATGAACCAAATAGCCAAAATGATGCTGAAGTCTACATTTGTTCTTAAATCACAAGAAAAGAGCAGAGCAATCGTAAAAAAGACAACATCGTATGTCGTTTGTGATAAAAACATATCATGTGTTTCCATCACAGAATGAATGTAATGTTTTGGAAGATAAGAGTTGCAAATTGCAAACCCACATTCACCGAAATACTTAAAACCCAACTTGCTGTCGATCATTACGTGAAAAAATAGACTGATTTTTCGGAATTTTAGTTTTAGCCGGTTTTTACCAGTTTTTGCCGAGTTTTACCGAGTTTTTACCATTTAGTGGCAAAAACCAGCTTTAGCCGGCAAAAAGCCAACCTTGTTTCGCACACATCAAAACACACATCGCCGTCTTGGCTAACATTCGATTCAGTGTATGCACTATATACGAGTAGTTAGAAATGCCGAGGAGAGCATGTGAAGACATCAAGTGAACTAATTTCCGTTCGCCTGCAATTTTTTTTAATAATGATTGGAAGGGTCAACATTATGGAGAAAACTTGTGTGCAATGATCTGAATTCTTCGAATCTGAAGGAATTTTGGTAATCGAAGCACTCTGCTTGAACTCACATTAATCCGCAAGCGACGCACGACGTTTTTCCTATCTCTGTAGGATATTAGGAATACCTTTTTGCCCACTTAATAGGTTCCTCGATGTGCCGTCGATTTCGTAATAATCACACTTCTAGCAAGCCAAAGCAGATAAACAATATCTTCAATTCTGCGGTTCTACAAGAATAGTATGATATTCTTTTTAAAGTTTTTCTTCTTCGAATTCAAAGGAGTTTACTAAAGTTGGTGAATTTCATGAGGCGATGCATTCATTCTGTTTAATACTGTACAATTATGTTGCACGAGATATCTGAGAGCTCCTGATCGTCGTGTTCTCATAACTGACAATGGACGCATTAACTATGAACCTTAGCTCACACGCAAATGCTGTGATCGTGATCTGTTCAATGTGTCAGTAAACAAATTTGATAATGGTGGTCACCTTGAGTTACTGCATGGAAATGACAATGAAATAAAAGGTTAATTCTCTCATAATGATACAGTGTACCTGACAGCAGCAAAATTTATCGAGCAGGAATACATTGAATAAGAAATTCAAATCATCAGCACGTCTTCCTATCTCAGACTGGCAAGGAATACTCACTGACTGTAAACTATAATAAATTTCATCACGCTTCTTTTTTTACGTCTGCAAATTTATCAAATGATTAATGAATTTTAGAAAAGCCGAGTAGCAATCCTTTTAAAACACATGAAAGATATCATAAGTGATGTTTTTAATGATAATGATAAATCCTTATTTTTCACAAAGGATGGTGAACACACTGCAAATAAAGATGATCATTAAGGGAATATGCACTTGTCACTTATGGGCAGAAATGACTGAAAGAAGAAAGAAGCCATAGCGTCGTTGCCATAGAGTAAGTATGTTAGGTAGAGTGGCAAATCAGCATTTATTAAAGCCACAATGTGTACGAGTATACAGCTTCGATTTCATTAAATGAACATGAGTCGAGACCCAGTACCACCTAAGAGATATGCAAATTTCTACACTTTTGGAGAAATTAACACGAATCTGACTGATCATGATCAATACAGGATAAGAAGTAGAATGAGGAATAGTATTCCTCAAATTCTCCATGTCATGACAAGTGGGAGCGGGAATATAATTTGTTAAATTATCAATTTGATGGGTTACAATGAAAAAACTCAGAAATTGATTTTCTTAGGCGTGATCAAATCACAAACTGCCACTGAAAGAGCAAAACATCATAATCAAGGAAGCTCATTATAATTAATTTTAAAAGATGTTAATGGGTCCACATAGCCATTCAGATTCAAGAAATGACGCCAATTGTGAATCATAAAATCCTGCCGCTGAAATTGAATTAAAAACATGACATCTCAGCCAAGAAGCTCTGAACTTTTCCTTAAAGACTTGCAGGGACTTGCATTATAATGCAGTTCATGAAATCTCCTATATTATCATCTCAATATCCGCTTAATTATGATGCTTTTTGGCGAATATTCATTCCTTTTTGATATCCAACTTGTTTCACACTACTTATAAAGGGGTTTCATGTCGGTAGTGCATAAATTTTCAAGAATTTAGCTTTTTGAAAACTGATCAAATAATTTTTTGGACCACAGGAACGTAATCTCTGTAAAAAACTGAATCTTGCACTTGAAATTTTCACTGTATACAGACACTTTTTTGAGTCGACACTCTTACCTAATATACTTACTCGATGGTCGTTGCCTTCTGGTCTTGTGAAGACTTCTGTTTCTGTCGATGGAATAATCAATGCTCGTCAAGAAACATCGTAGTTGATGTTGAGGATGGATTACAATAGTTTGAAATTGCGCTTTACATGTACAAATGCTATCACCCATGTCAAAAAGTGATGATTTCTGTTCCACTGTGTCGAATAGGCAACAAATATGAAATCTTATGTTGTCTCACAAACTGATTTTTTAAGATGGAGAATGCCATAAATACGCTCCGACGCCTTAGTAGATTCTACTATCGTGAGTTTCATTTAGAAACACATCCTACTTTAGTCCAACAGGGGTCAAAGGTTGACTCTTGCTCAAATTCACAGAAAGACCACGATGGTTCGACCATTGGATGTTATTCTCCACTTCCATTTCAATTTTTGTGCTCAACTTTTTTCTTGAACACAGTACAAAATAGTATTGTTATCAGCATACTTCACGATGATAGAGTTGTCAATGATATGATACATGAAGTTAATGACCAAACAACAGCGGACCGATAACACTGCTCTGAGGGATTCCACTAGTAATTTCTATCCATGTCGACGAAAACCCCTTTCTTCTGTGCTTCTCTACGTCTCCGAAACCTGAGCTCTCTGACGCATCTACGGCTTGTAGACAGTCTTTGATAGTTTTCTAAGCCAAGGATTAACAATATTTTCGACCTCCTATGGAGAGTTCCTTATGCGCTTCTTCTTGTAGAAGCTGCAGTGTGCTATCCGTGCCCATTGTGCCAAGCAAGGGGTAGGGTATAAAAAATTTTTGCAAATTTGTTGGGATGAGTGATATACATTGACTGATAAGAGCAAATTGATATAATGAGCAGAATTAGGGAGCACCCTAAAATCCAAAACTGCACTGCAGCCAGCGATGCATGCATGCGTTATGAATATGCATGGAGGCCGAATTGACTTCGAATGGTCTTACTGCACACAGGCGTTCATATTCTATAAAAGGAGAACATTAGAGTCGCTATACATCATACAAAAAAGTCGAAGCAAAATTTGATGAGATTATGGATCTATGGATTACCTCGGCTCATCATTCATGTACTTCATTTTCTTCTTTCTTTTGTTAAATTTTCTTTCATCTCATTCTTACTATTATTTTAGTTTAGTAGTATTTAATTTTTTGACTTCTGCTGTAAATACTTTTTGATTGTTCTCACGCTGCACTGGAGTGGCCAGAGATTTGCATTGTTTGCATTTCTACATGTTCCATTGACAAAGCCGGAAGGCGAAAATTCTGGAAAAAATTATACATCTCATTATGAGTACCCGAAGTCTTTGATAACTTTACCCATCGAAGTGTCCTTAACATTAAATGGCAAGATCACTTCACAAACGGGATTTCTACGTCGTCGCCAAACGTCTCACAATCCACCTCTGCTGCCATGTCTATCAGGTCAAAGGCGACTTTCTTGACTCGGAAAAATGCCCGATGAAAACAAGCTAAGAGTATCTTCGAATTCGAACCTGCAGTCTTTGGATGGAGGCTGAGGCTCTCCTCGAACATCTGAGTCTTTGCAGTTTATGACTTTTCGTGCGTTTCATATTAAGCACATACTGGCAGATCATTTGAAAGCGTTTTATCGCTGGATATGACTGAATCTTTGATTTTAGAAATAACTTTCTTATTTTCTTTTGATTCTTGATATCAGAACTGAATAACTTGAATATTGCCTTCCCATACAAGCCAATGAAAGGAATCAATGTTATAGACTTAATGTCGTTGAAAGACATCCACATCTGATGTCTGAAATTTCAATAAAAGCTAGCATTTGTAGTATCTCCATATGAGAGTGCAACAGAGCTTTCAGATTTAAGTTTCTGCTTCGGATCAGTTAGCATTGTTGATTGTAATTTAATATGAAAACCGAACAGTCTATATGAAGCAGGAGAAACCGTTGGAAAACTGCAAACGTCAGGTGGAATACTCGTACATGCATCGATTAGGTTTGAAGGAGAAATCTCAGGAGAGTTGATCGAACTAACAGCTGACCTTCCTCATAATTTCGGTTTTTGATCTGTCGGCAGGGAGGCTTGCACAGAATGTGGGATAACAATGCGATGTAGTGCATACTGCTGAATTGGACGAATACCGTACTCGTGAGCGTGTTTATACGCATGGGCTGCTATGGTATCTTCTCCGCTTTTCCCCGATGGAGCATTAAAATTAAATCCGGACTGCCAGGGTAAATTAATTATTACGAGCATTTCAAGAGAATTGTGCCAAAAGCTGCTTACCCTTTTGAATAATGATATCTATGACAGCCTTCTTGACTTGCAGCTAACATGGATAAATGCACTTGTTTCAGAAGTGAAACGATTAGTTGTTGATGTTTGTTTTGAATTGTAATTAGCGGAAACACTTTATCACAGTAGTAAACCCAGTGGACAACTTTCTATAGATTTCACATTTTTTTAAACAATGGTGATATTTTTATTAATAGGACTAGATTACTTTTATAATATCTTTTAATAATATCAGCGAGATGGCACACACCAAGCAAACTGCACGAAGATCCACTGGTGGCAAAACCCCACGCAAGCATTTGACCATCAAGGCCGCCCGGTGATAATTTTTTAGATGGGTTGCTAATTTAATAGCATGTCGATGCAAAACTAGAATTATCCCAGAACAAATTAAATATTTTAATTTCTTAAAATAATGAAATTTTGCTTAAATAGTTTAATTCAAGACACTACTTTCAGCTTTAGCTTTTAAGGCTCCACAGTTTTGAGAATGTGCGTAAGTGAAAGTGAAAGCAACCACATCTACACTGCCACACTTATCGATATTAGCTGCCATGTATTCGCATTTGATTTTCGCCGATTTGATGCACAAAAATTTTAATCCAAATGAGCTGCCAAATAAGTTGTCAAGGCTAACTATTTCACACGACTTTGCAGCACAATAGTGCCAAATTCTACTGAACTTTGATATAGAATATATCATTATTATTTGAAGAGGCAATTAATATTCAATAAACAACACATTGCTCCTTTTCGTTTAGCCTACATTCAAAATGCAAGCCTATCAATACATATTATAAGCATTGCTTCTTGAATCAACAAGCTAAATCAATATTGCTTGAAGACTTACCAGTGGTTACATGCATGCAGACATTTCTACATGAAATCGGTAATAATTGCTCTATCGGTTGAAATCACTTTGATTTCCATTTAGCTAAACTTGCTTTTAAATGCTTTTACTTGCAAAATGTAAAATTGATGTTATTTCCTACTAATCTCCTTAAAGTTCCATGAGATTGATTGTCTTCAGTTGATCTAAGAAATTTGTTTGATTTGAGCTTGTAAAAGTGCAGCATTTGAAATCAGTCTTAACTCCCTTAAAATGGTGGTGACTGTGGTTAAGTGCCAATGCATTGCCAATATACCTTGTAAAGATCCACGATCATAACATTTCTCTTTAATAATAATCATTTTGATAACATAGTCTATAATATACTGCCTTTATGTCAAGAATCTACAACTGTTGCATTCCTCATTAATTAATTTTTCCCTAAGATCTTTCAGCATTGACCTATAAATGGGTCCCATCAAACACAGCTGGTTTCCATTCCAAATCTGTGAACTCAAACAAAAACAAAAGGTCATATTTCTATGGATTTGGCATTTGGGTTTTCTTTCATTCTCGAAGAACATGCTCTCTCTCTCAAAATTCAAAAAATTCAAAATTCAAAAATTCAAAAATGTTTATTGCCCAACAGGTGGGACAAACAAATACATTTACATTATTACATATTACATTTATTTAGTTGCGCGGCAGAAGATGAAAGATGACAATGGGAATGTGAGATGAATGTTAAAAACAACTGCACCACTATCGCCGTTGATATCCATAAAATATAACGATGAATGTCTGAAAAAGTACTGAGATATTTACAAATGAGGTTAACGATGAGACTTAAATGTGTCGATGAATCATGCACAAAAAAGATGAAAGTTCAATACACATGGAGGAGAGGAGGCAAAATATGCATCATTTTGTTGTCAATGGATTCGTTGATATAATTCAGAGCAATACTTCAGGTTATTAATCACAATTTTTAAGCGGTATTATTTGCACATCACACCCAGCAGCAGATTATTAACTCTAACGTCTTGTTATTTAATCGGAGAACGGTTTTTCTCTCTCTCTCTCTCTCCCTCTCTCTCTCTCTCTCTCTCTCTCTCTCTCTCTCTCTCTCTCTCTCTCTCTCTCTCTCTCTCTCTCTCTCTCTCTCTCTCTCTCTCCTCTCTCTCTCTCTCTCTCTCTCTCTCTCTCTCTCTCTCTCTCTCCTCTCTCTCTCTCTCTCTCTCTCTCTCTCTCTCTCCTCTCTCTCTCTCTCTCTCTCTCTCTCTCTCTCTCCTCTCTCTCTCTCTCTCTCTCTCTCTCTCTCTCTCTCTCTCTCTCTCTCTCTCTCTCTCTCTCTCTCTCTCTCTCTCCTCTCTCTCTCTCTCTCTCTCTCTCTCTCCTCTCTCTCTCTCTCTCCTCTCTCTCTCTTCTCTCTCTCTCTCTCTCTCTCTCTCTCTCTCTCTCTCTCTCTCTCTCTCTCTCTCTCTCCTCTCTCTCTCTCTCTCTCTCTCTCTCTCTCTCTCTCTCCTCTCTCTCTCTCTCTCTCTCTCTCTCTCTCCTCTCTCTCTCTCTCTCTCTCTCTCTCTCTCTCTCTCTCTCTCTCTCTCTCTCTCTCCTCTCTCTCTCTCTCTCTCTCTCTCTCTCTCTCTCTCTCTCTCTCTCTCTCTCCTCTCTCTCTCTCTCTCTCTCTCTCTCTCTCTCTCTCTCTCTCTCTTAGATTTTATTTATCTTCAATGAAAGGTAGATTAATGACGTCACATCAGCAACACAACAGAGCAACATTAAAATATAGAAGGTTAATCAATGAAAGGTCGTCATACTTCTATTACAAAACTGAAGATTCCGCAATTTCCGCCCATTAATCTCATTTCCGCACTTTCTGCACTGCGCTACATATTCCGCACGCCGATTCCTTTCTTTTCCATTTTGTTGGATTAATTACCCTCTGGAAGTATCAGCTGAAGTATACATTTAGTCTATTATCTGTGAGTCAATTAACTGAGTTCTTCACATTTGATAAAAGGTAGGCAGTTGAAAGATAATTCAGTTGCGTGATCAGCCTTCTAGAAACTTAATCAAATCCGACTGGTAATAACAAAAACGCGTGCTTCGAGGTTTATGAATCAGTGCAGACATCGGGGAGAACTAGTTTGTCATTTTATAATCCTGTCATACACTTCAAATTATACAGTAAAAAACTAATAATGAAAACTAGTTGACTTACAAGTAAGCTATATTCTTGAAACTCAAGAGTAGCTTGACCCTAAATGCTTAGGATATCAATTCAATATAAGTATAACTGTCAAAATGAGGAAGCTTTTTGGAAGTCATGTAAATTGAAAAGTTTCAATAGTCTGAGATATTTCTGCAAAAAATAATGTCTCAGTATCAACAGAGAATGTTGAAGAAGTAGGTTTTAGATTTTAGGTGATATCATGCAAACCCGATTATCAAGACCAACAATCGAATCAAGATTAATTTAGAGTGTGCTACTGCATGGAGACGTGGGCTATAAGAAAAGCTGATGATGTCAAAAGACTAGAGGTATGCGAAATGCGAATTTGAAGAAAAGTGTATATATTGAAGATCCTATTTTCAATAGAGAAACTATTCCTTTATTGAGAAAAACGAGGAGAAATGTCTGTTAAAAGCAATGAGGAGAAGGCAGCAGTTATTGATATGTGATCGTAGCGGTCAGTCTCAACCAGTAGGTTGCAGAAACACCGGCCGCTAGCCAGGCCCTGGCCACCAAATCCCCGACCGGTTCCAAACCAGTTTTTCGCAACCTCAAAAGCAGCTTTGATGTGAGGAATCAAACACCTGTTAGGTCAATAGCGCGTTGTTCGTAAGTTTTCTAAGTTCTATGCTTACATTATGCTACTTATATTCATTGACAGCTTCTCAATTTTGGCAGCATTCAAAACCTTGCATCCGCCCCTCTAGCAGGCCATGAATAATCAGTAGACTATCCGGCTGACTTATCGCTATCTGTAATCGCTGAGAGCAAAACATGAAGACGCAAGTCAGCAATTTTATACCACACTCATCAATTCATGGGTTCTCTCAATCAGGATTTAAATGTTCATTGATTGTTAAATGTTTTGGGCATTTTCGGAAAATGTTCAGTGACACGGTTTGTGCATGTTGCAGCATAAAGTGAGAAACACGCTATGAGGCATTATTATTGAAAGGAATTCTTTAAGTTAAAGCGGTCCTGTTTGTACCTTTGAGAACTACGTTGAGAACACATCTATATGCATGCGTTAATATTGTCCTTAATATTTATGCTTCTAAAATAAAAAGCGTTAGTGCATGTGCAACTATATGTACAATGGTTGTCGATTAAATTATTCAAAACATAAAAAATACACCTGTACACTTAAGAAATCTGGTCATATGATATCAAAATCAGTAATTTATTGGTTTACATGAGTAAATCTTGTAATTTGTGATATTTCACTATTTTATAGAACTAAAATAATCGAAAGAAATCCAAAATGTGTGTGGATAGTATATTTGTACTAGCTATGGAAGTACTAGCTTAAACAAAGCGAAGTCGAATTTCTATGCTTGAGACAATGATTAGTATTGCTTCGCCCGTCCTCAAGAGGTCAAGAGGGAATCAAGGAAACTATTGTTTCTACTCGTATAAGCTCGTTGATATTATAAACGTTGAATTTCTGTGACGATAATTTCTCATTTTCAGGATTACTCCGTTAACATTTACCTTCGCCAGCAATGGTACGACCCCCGTCTTCAATTTGATCCATCAGACGCGGGAAACAAGTCAATGATCAAGCTTGCAGATTTCATGTGGGATCGTCTCTGGGTTCCTGACGTATTCTTCCGAAATGAAAAACGTGCCAATTTCCATCACATTACAATTCCAAATCGGTTGATGCGTCTTCACAGTGATGGCCGGATTTGGTATGCTTCCAAGTGAGTTCATGTAGATTGACTGCTAAAAAGAATATTTGTCATCAATTTTTGTTCAATTTTCATCTTGCAACAGGTTCTCTTTTCAATACCAAACTAAGCAATTTTGAATAGAGCAAATACTTGCGGATATGAGCGCTTGTTAACCCTTTAGGGCACAGATCTCCATTTTACTGAGGAATCTTATTTTCTTCTCATGGATAGTTGTTATTGGGTCCCATTAAGACGTATCTCAAGTATTTTGAAAAATATATATCGGGAATATTATTTTTGGGGGTGGTACATTTTTGTACCACTTTACCCTAGTGAAATTTTCGATCTCGGCAGATAGTTTTTTTGCAATTGTTGTTGGCTCTTTAATGCAAGTACCTACGTAGGCATGGTTAAAATTGTATTTTGATGTTGTGCAATATACCAAACCCCTCATGTTATTGTGTAATTCAGAGCACTACATTTGTTGGAGAAATGCCTGTTTTTCACATACAACTCAAAAAAATGATCAATCGATGATTGATGATGATTAGCAATATACATTATCATTCGTGTGTTGTGTCCAAATTTAGGCCTATCAAACAATAGGGGAATGAAGCTATTCATGATAACATGAGTAGCAGTTCCTCTGACTATTCAGACATAGAGCAACGTCACAGATCCTGCAGAATACATTACTTCGGCAGTCGTTTTCGTTTGAAGAACAGAACCTACATCATGTTCTATTGCTTTTGACAATTGGAAAGTGAGGAATACCATTGGATGATGGTTGGAGTTACTTTCTTTTCTTCGACTTTGCCGATTCGAACCACGGTTTGGATCTTGATGAGAATTGTCCTACAAGACCATGAACAATCTTCAAGCGAAAGTCCTTCGATGACATGGAAGGAACGTCTTTCATCTGCTTGTACACTATGTAGGCATTTGAAATGGCGGTGTCAATTTGATCGAAGAATAGTTTGAGGCAGTTTTTGTACCGGCTTCGGTGGTCGATTTCATAGCATTCTTTCCCTTGATCAGAGATGTCCACACCTCCCATGTAGCAATTGTACATGGCTATCATTATCGGGATGTCAACCTCTGCCTTTTGTGCCGATCCTTTGACTTTTCGCTGTTTAGAGGTTGCTCCATGAGGCGTCAAGTAATTCGATACAGCGCACACGCACCGTCGATCCTTCCATTGGATAAATGCCACCTTCCATTGCTTTGGACAGTGCCAAATGTTTCCCCAGACTTCATCGCTGCGTCAGTTTTCAATTGGGGCAAGTGCTTCTTGTTCTTTCTGATGGTTGCAACCGACTTGATGCAATATTCATGCAATTTCTCCATCAAGGGAACCGAAGAGAAAAAATTGTCAAACGCTAAAACACATCCTTTATCTCTAATGTTTGTGACAGTTGCAGAACCACCGATTCGCCAAGTGTATGTGAAGAGTCGGAGAATTCATCAGGCTTTTTTCCGGTGTACAGGTGAGATTCGAAGACATAGCCTGTCTTTGCCGAAGCTCTGACCCACATTTTGAATCCCTAGCGCACTGATGGTTTGTTCTTGATGTATTGCTTCATGATGTTATGACCTTTAAATTTTATCATTCGCTCGTCAATTGAATGGGATTTTGAAGGGCTGATGGCATCCTGAAAGTGCATCTTGAAATGATCTAAAACCGCCTGAATCTTGTAGGCACGGTCATTAGGGGTGGCGTCCCAATTGTTGGAGAAGTGCAGATTCTTTCTAATTGCTTCGAATCTTGCCAGGGTCATTATATTATTCACAAATGGAACACCAACTGCTTTGTCAGTGGACCGGGAATAATCCCTCATTTCAGGAAGAACATACAGGCCCATTAGAATACAAATACTTACGAAGGCCTTCATTTCTTCTTCAACAGAAAAAACGTTCCCATTTTTTTTCGCGTATTCGTGTGACTGGGGAATTAGTATGTCACCAATAAGTTGATTCAACCCAGAAACTTTGAGAAATACTTCATATGGGCAGTTCAGTTCAAGGATGTCAGACCGAATAATGTCATATTCAATTGTTTTTGAGAACGATGGATTGGGTTGAAGACTAGCTTTGGTCTTCCATGAGTTACAGAAGAGGGTTTCTCTGGGTCCTGTCATAGTTGAAGTAGTAGGTCGTTCATCAGATTCAGGTGCTTGTGAAGTCGATATGACGGCTTCATAGTCCGCTTCAAGGAGAGACATATCCTCTTCATCAACATGGGCAGGCTCTTCATCGGAATCATCGGCAAAAAGCAATTGTATTGCCTGTCGACCAGCAGATCGTTTGGTAATGAAAATTCTTTCCGCCATCACCTGAAATGAGAAGTCAAATTTGAAACAGCAGCTACTTGTAATCATTTTCTGATTCTGTACATTATTTAGAAGATTCAATGTATTACTTAATGTCACAGAAAGAAAACATCTACGCTATAAATAATAATTGAGGAACAAGCACCACAGAAACGGACATAGCCTAGTGGAACAACTTCGAAATAACGATGCTAATAGTGTGTGGTCGAGTCCCTGAAAGAAAAAATTTTGCCAAAAACTACATTGGTGGAGCGTCATAGACGCAAAAGTGTATCTACGCTTTTTGGATGTATGTCAAGTACCTAGCAATACATTTTTCAGAACATGTACTAGCATTCGTGAATATTTCATTATTTTGCATAATTTTCCTCTAAGGCTTAGTGGTATATATTTGTACCACCTACGTGTTCTATTTCAATTTTGCACAAACGAACAAATTATCAGCTCATGTCTTGACCAATTATGTTTTTTCAGGTTATCATCTTACCAAAATTGTGGTAGAAAAGTTACTAGAACATGAAAGAGGCAGATGACATGAACACTTACCCGATGCAATTCCCAAAAAGTCGATAATGAAAAAAGTGTACAATTTCATCGTCTGTATCCACTAGAAAATAATTGATTTTGTAAAACAAACTAGTCACAGCTTTTTTTCAATGCATTTTCTACCAAGTTGTTAGATATGGTAAATGATAACGGAAAACAAGAGCCGAAACACGATCACAAAAGAATACATTGTTGGTGGTATAAAAATGTACCACTAAACCCTAAAGGGTTAATGAGTATGAAAGAATCTTCTTCGATTAGGCTTCTTTCCTGTAGCAGTTTTACAAAATCAAATGGCATTAAGGAGGGTGAAGACGCCTTGGTTTGACATTTTTGGTATGTTTTGGGAAGAACATGTATACCTAGTGGAAAAAATGTCTCCGTGCCGGCATCGCTGCTAGCGACGGTCGACTCACGACGATGTCTCGTTGTGAGTATGCTGGCCCGACAGCGATGCGTCATCATCCGACTGCGATGCAGTCGCTGCAGTAGATCGCTCGCTAGCTGTACGTTGCCGTTTTAAGTCCTTTTGGAAGCTAGCGGGTACTCGCTAAAGCAGTGGTTCCCAACCTTTTCATTCTGCGTACCCCAAAATAGAAAATCATAAGAATTTTCATTATTCCCCGTACTCTCACGTATAATTATAAAAAACAGCAAGAATGCAAATCATACCAAAGTTTTATTACGCGTAGAAATATAAGAAATTCGTAATTTTGTAACACAAAAATTTTACTAGGCGTAGCTGATGGCGCTTGTGTACACAAGCGCCGCGAAAGCCATGCTCCAACATCAAACGAGCTCTTTGCTTGTTTATAATCATTACTATGGTGGAGAATCCGGATTCGCATAAGTATGTGGTTGAAGTCCATTTGGTCGCTAATTAACAACGGCTAATTCAGGCCAGATGATGACAATCCGATGCGGAATGCGCACAAAGTTAACAGTTCAACTAGCCCATGAACAGGAAAGTTATCAAAGTAAAAATGAATTATAATAAAGCTCCCATATTGTACGCATCCCTCAAAATCCCTTCGCGTACCCCCAAAGGGTACGCGTACTCTAGGTTGGGAACCCCTGCGCTAAGAGGACAAAACCCCGGTTTCGATTCTCTTTTACAGAAGCAGAGAGAGGCCGCTACCGGTTTAGCAATAATCTTTCCACTGGGTTGTTATTACTTTTCATTATTTTTTCTATTGTTTTCTTAAACTACGGTTCACATGTCTGACGATGATGCATGAGTACAGATCGAAATATGCCACATAAAAGATTTTTATTTTAATCAAAATATCAGCATGTTTGGTCTTTCTCACAACTTATCTAAAAGATAGTAATCCTGACGCTTCACAGGATCACAGGAAGTGAAGAAATTTCCATGCATCGGATTACATCCGATGAGGCTAGTGCGATTTCAACTTCAACAAATGATGGCTTCCAAAATCAGAACATTCATACAAATCATAGCAAGAATCACGCGTAACTCTTAGGCGCAGTATGTTGTATGTAAAAATAAGAGAGAAATGAAAATAAGCCACATAGAAAATTGAAAGGGACGCTATGATTGGTTACAGTACAAAGGCCAACTTCTTGCCGGTATAACCAAGGACAATGGCTAGGTACAACAGCTTATTTAGTTAATTAAATACAACACTGCTCCCAACTTTCTAGAACAAAGTGGACACTCGCAAGATTATTTTGATAGTTCCTCTAAAAATTAATTGTAATTTAGGATACTAACTGAAGTAAAGTAGATGCTTGATAGCAATCGACAAGTGCGCTATATCTCATCTTTCATATAGTAATTTGTTCTGTAATCTGTGCTGTCAGTTTCATTGGCAATCACAATGAATTACAGAATGCGTAGGCCTACATACATGCACAATGAGTGCTACAGTAGTATATACTTTATTGCATATGTTGTTGATATTATAGGAAGCAATATTTTTCATTGATGGGAATGTAGTTCCATCCACAATGTCACAATATTCTCTTTCCAGGTGAAGTACATAAAATAAACGTTTGGTAGGCCACAGGCGTTGCTGAGACGGCTATGTTCTGACCATCATCCAACTCGCGTGCCAGAACACGTTTGTATTTCCCTATGTTGACGATGTTACATTCTTGCATCCTATCCGAGATGTTTGAGAGGAAAAGCCGTACATTGCAAAATCGTCTGATGTTCATGTACCTTTTAAGTGTATCAAATATTATGTGATAGACATCACCACGAAAAATAATCTATATTTGTCGGATGTGGATTTTCTTGATAGCAATAATGAATGAATGCTTGACGTCACTCTCCCCGTACTGGGGCCTGGACGGTGATGACATAGCCAAACTCTATCTAAAGGTTGTTATTTTCTATCCCAGATCCATTCCTACCGACTTTCCGTGACATTTTCGGGGCTCGACCACTGGACCAAAGGATCGCTAGGCCATGTCCTTAGCTATTTTGCCAAGGAGACCACTTCTTGATAAAAGGACTGTCATCAAAATTCCTTTCATCTGCATTTTCCTACCGATATGAAATGAAAATGCACATAAATAGCTCTTGATAATGTCCTTTGTTCAACAAATGACCTTACTAGAGACTGTGTTTTTGTCAAATCTCAACAGATGAAACCACCACGAGACATGTTTCGGCCTGTTGGGCCTCATCAGTCGTGGGTAGGTTTGAACCAGCGACGTTGGAGCTAGAGGACGTGCAAGCATACCCTCTAACCACACGGCCACCGGACCATCTGTTGAGAGCGTGAATTAGCCAGGAAGGCACTGCTTTCTGCAATCACTTAATACCGCATCCGAGATTGGGCCTTGTGGTTAGAGGGTATGCTTGCACGTCCTCTAGCTCCAACGTCGCTGGTTCAAACCTACCCACGACTGATGAGGCCCAACAGGCCGAAACATGTCTCGTGGTGGTTACATCTGTTGAGATGTGATAAATTTATCAATTGCCAGGTCACTTGTCTAAACATGTTATGAGTAGCGCCTGTGTGAAGCGCCTCAATCTCGGATGCGGTATTAAGTGATTGCAGAAAGCAGTCCGCCCTCCACGTGCCTGCGTTAAAGCAGTGCCTTCCTGGCTAATTCACGTTCTCAACAGATGGTCCGGTGGCCTTGTGGTTAGAGGGTATGCTTGCACGTCCTCTAGCTCCAGCGTCGCTGGTTCAAACCTACCCACGGCTGATGAGGCCCAACAGGCCGAAACATGGCCGGCTACATCTGTTGAGATTTGATAAATTCATCAATTGCCAGGTCACTTGTCTAAACTGTGTTTTTGCTTCTGCTTTGCACCAGATCATCGTGTCCCTCTAACCAAATGTTCAAATCAAAAGTGTTTGTCACTCAAACTTAGCTTGTTTTCAGGAATATTTGAGCATGAAAGGAAAGGATAATCAGTTAACAGACAGTAAGACTTAAAGTAGATCTTTAAGTCTGGAAATTCTTGTGCTTTTTCCTGCAATTTTCAATGTCACAGTCACAGTCACAGAAATAAATATTTTATTTATCTGCTACCGAAGACACGCGCAGATGAATTTAATTCTGTGGTCACAACGATCAACTATTTATTTCTGCAATGAGTATTATCTGATTAACGATGAATGAAAATATGTTTATCACTTGTTTATCATTGAATATGTTTATGATTATGAATATGTTTATCATTGAATCGACAAGCATGTCAAATAAGTGTGTAAATCTGCTTGTCCATTAATAATTTGTTTTTATCTGCAAGTATCAACTGTTGAAAATTATGCCCAGCGAGCACACCTGAGAATATTATTAACGAGCTGTATGTTAACTAATAGTGACTTTCTGTCTTTAGTCTTTGGCATGATATTGAGAATGATGCTGTTATAGGAACGGAATTACATCATCTCACACCATATGAAAATATGGACTATAACAATGAATCCATCTTTCAGAATCTCGGCCACTTTGTCCTGCATGATGTCTCTTCAGAAATATCCTCTTGATACTCAACGATGTCCAATGATGCTGGAGAGTTGTAAGTATTTGTTCTCATTTGAGTCAAGCAATTATATTTTTGATCTTGTCAATATTTCATGCCTTCATATCGTGGCTCACAAATTCAGGGTCACACAACCCAAAATTGAACGAAATAGGTTGTCTCCCATATAGAGAAAAAGTAACACCTTGCTGCAAAAGTTTTCACCATGTGATGTGGGCAAACATGTGACAGGATGGTCCACTGTTTGGGTACGTGTCGTGAACATTCAGTTCGCAATACATGAACAAATAACGGGCAAACTTCGTAGACAAATTATAAAAAAATTCCTTACGCTGATGCCAATTGAAGGAAGTTTTAGCGAAGCTTTATGTAGGAAGGCACGTAGGTTTGACTTGTGCATGTATTACTTGAATATAGCAGCAATTCGTTGAGCAAAAACTTTGATAAAGGGATGAAAATTTGAGTAACAGTCACCAGTGTAACCACGTCTTCCGAGTAACCGAGGGGAGATATTCAGAGTCCAGGAGCGCAACTGATGGACCTGTCGAAGTACCCTCGAACACCCAAGATACCGCTGCTGATATTATTTTGCAAACTTTTTCCAGTTCTGTCTTTTAACTCAAAATTGTTCGTTCCTTTTTTCTTAATTACATTCGATTAGACATTTAGCAATGATTGACAATTAACGATTGGCTTGACTTCGTTTCATTAATTTCCATTTCCAGAAAACAGTTAAGTCATCATACGCCTGGGGTTTAACTTAGTCAGAACAAGTAGTTAGTTGGCACAGGTAACCGCTGTTCATGCTTATAGTCAAATGGAACACAGAGAATGGAATTACACGTCCGCCGTAATTTTATTGGTGGGTTGGTCCCACAGAGATAAATTGCCTTGTCTGCGCTCATGGGTCTACAGATGACATTATTCAGAACTGATGGTCATAGCCAGAACTAGTCTCTTGGTGCAAGAAGATCAATTTTCTATTGTAAATTTAAGTCTGATTTCTGACGGACCAAAACATTGACATTACATGAAACGCACACAATCAGCAAATTCAGATCGCGAGGAGTCGAATGGTGTGAATAATATTTGCATTCGAAGAATTAATCACTAAGAAAAATTGAGTCAAAGATATGCACTCTCCACTTGACAGGCCTATCTGCAATCTGACCGTTGAGGTTCGTGTGTTCGTTGATGCGAGCTGCTTCTGCAATGCGGACGCTTGTCCAATCACACAAGCCAAAGAGAGACGAATATCTATGTCAATTTATATCGCTTGCTACTATTGCATGTAATGGCTGGGATAGAATAATGTCCTCTCTAGACAAACCCACACTCAATATGGCTCAATGTGAGCATGCCCACAGAATTAAATATTTTGTTCATCTGCTTCGGTTTGCTTGAAGTGTGATTATTACGAAATCGACGGCACATCGAGGAACCTATCAAGTGGGCAAAAAGGAATTCCTAATATCCTACAGAGATAGGAAAAAAGTCGTGCGTCGCTTGCGGATTAATGTGAGTTCAAGCAAAGTGCTTCGATTACCAAAATTCCTAATTCAGATCATTGCGCACAAGTTTTCTCCATAATGTCGGCACTTCCGATTATTATTAAAAAAATAAAAAAAGTAGCAGGCGAACGAAAATTAGTTCACTTGATGTCTTCACCATCGTCTTCTCACCATTCCCTACTGCATTGTGCATACACTGAATCGAATGTTAGTTGGATAGCGATGTGTGTTTTGGTGTGTGCGAAGTGATATCACAGCACGCACGCATCTCTCACTGGCTCTATTGTCCTCTGTTGACAGCTTTTTGTTTGCCATTTCCAATAGCAAGCGATACACGAATTGTCCATTCGAGAAGGAGCAAGTTGTTTAATTCTGTGATGTGCCATTTCGATATTAAGGTTACATACAACCTTTCCTTTCTAGGAAACCGAAGCGCGCGCAGATGAATCTTTCTCTGTGGGCACACCGCTCCACTTTGAGCCTTAAAGATAGCATGCTAGTGTCCATTTTGGACTTATTTGCGTCATATTTATGTTAATCAACAAGTGCTAGAACCAAATTTCATATTCCCTTGTCTAATCAAGAATGAGCCGTGAACGCGAAAAAATCTAAAAATTGAAGCATGCAAGTGGAAATGTATTGATTGAAAGTCTTTCCTCGTTCAGATAAATAAATATCTTGAAGGCTGTATGGATAGAAATTTCTTCCCTTCACGCTGTAGTGAGGAAACATGTTACTGCCTTCCTGATTGATATGTCAATTCTGGAACATGACAAGTGACAAAGAACTGACATCTATTCATTGATAGTGAGAGTTAATAATTCATATTCGGAGCTCGTTAAGTCTCTCAGCTCTGCTAACGAGGTCAAACAGTGGAAACTGATTTGTAAAGGAATACTGTTGATTGATCAAATGTCTGAAAATGGTCTCGTCGGAAGAATTAGATAATCAATGCTTTTATCTAGGAGCTCAGAATCCCACCTCTCACAGAAATTATCAAAATTATTTTTTTAGAATTATTTGTAATATATTGGTCACCATTCATTGACCAAGCATCGAAGCGTGAGGAAGCGCCGCGCCGCGTCCGATGTAAATGGACCTTCAATCTCTCGCTCGCACTCGCGCACATACTTGAGACGATGGATGGGTTTGGCTGAAATACGATCGCTTGGCCAGGAAGGATGTATTATGGAATCACACATGCGCTGACCGCAGTTTCTCTGCGAAGACATCCGCCGAGAGAGCGCAGCAACAGTGATAAGTTATCTACAGAATCCGACATCAAGTACAGATATCATTTAACTGCTATTAATTGCTTGATTTGAGATAATAGCAAGTTGATTGATTAAATGTCAGTGATGTTCAACCATGTTCTTGGCACCAATTTAAGCGTTTTTAACCAAGCAATTTTCAAAGATGTCATCAATTTAATAAGCTAAAAATACGGAATTGCTACTACAAAACAGCCTAAAAAACCTGATGGCTCGATGGGAACTAACAATGCGTCACGATAAATGATAAACAAATGATCATAAAAGGGTGAATGCTGATCATTTAATAATGCAAGTCTGTTCTAGACATGGAAGGAGTGAGGCATCAGTTTCTATGCTTCGTAGGTAGATAGGCTGTAAAAATTCTACTCAGGATCCGAAGAAGTCTAACTTGTTTCACAATCCGAGAGGCTTTATTTTCAATCGATTTTACTCCATCATTCAATACACTCATCGAGAGGGGAAATGGTGCTGAGGTAATAAATAGGATATACGAATTGTAAACATACTTACTGAGAGACGAAAGTGAAGTGATGACGTATAGGAGCTTGAGGATTATAATCGTTGATAAAGCCTCGAACAACTTGTTTGTGAGTCACAACAAGTTATTGTCACAAAGAGTGACTACACAGTGACAAATATCATTGCAGTCAAACTTCGAAAACAAATGTAATTACTTTTTTGAAGTAGTAATAAACACCGAATATTTAACTTATCAGTCCCGGAAACCCGATGACAATGACAGGCTTGATAGAAAACGCTATAAAGTGCTAAAATATGAAGCGTTTTTACCCGTGTACTCATTTGGTGAATCATTTTTCAGTACCGTTTCAAGCAGTACCAATTTAACCAAACTTCCCCTCGCACCAATTTAACCGTTCAAACTTTTAACCGGTTGAACATTCCTGTTGAGTGTTTCACTTGCAATGATGTCACCACTCAATATCCTAGGGGAAGCATCTCATCCTCAGTGATTTAGGATACCACTAAACATGTTTATTACAATCTCAAAGACAACTTACAAGATTATAGCGTATTGTGCTGTAAGGCCTATTTAGCGCATATATCTTGCAATACACAATGTATTTACTTTTATGACACCTCAAAAGCGCATGAATCTACAAAAGTACAAATCATAGGCTATTATTTTGAAAAGGACTTGTTATTCAAACATATTGTCAACTTTTCTCCCCATGCCCTGTTATCAGTTTATATTCTCTTGTGGCCGATCAATATGATGCTTTTACAATAAAGAAGGTGCGCGTGTTTTTGTATTCTTTCTGTCTTGAGTGACATACTAGCATGAAGTTCGCTTGCTGGGATTCTTTTGTTTCATTTCTTTTGAGGAATCTGAAAGGATAAAATGTTTCTCGTTCATGTTCTAAATATCATTCCTGCAGCAAAAATTGGCCGTACATCAATCTGATCATGGTTTCTAAATCAGGCATGCAAAGAATGGGAAAGATTATGCGGTGCTATATAAATCATCAATCGACCGAAAAGCAATTTCACATCAACCTAAACATTCTGTGTTTTGAAGCATTGTGTGAAGAAAGCATGAAATCGGTATTTCAGGGCAAATTGCCGCAAGCACGGCTTATATTGTGCAGTACTGTAATTGTCTTTCAATAACATGAATGTCATATTGATGCTAAATGTGAATCTGAAACACATTCTAGCCGTTTTGTACATCATCCAGTGACGGGAGTGGGAATCACAGGTCCGTGAATTTCAGTTTAAAGGTCCGAGCCCAACATGCGGCTCGTCCCATTCAAAGTTAGCCACGTATTTAGTCCGGGAGCTACATACACTTTCTTCCTTAATTCGCGTAAAAAGGGGCTTAATAGCCTGGATTTGCAGATCTTGAAGCGCTGAATACAAAAATAAAATTCTTGAGTGTCACGTCACAGCCAGTCGCTTTCGGTTATAGGTGAAGGTAGAAGGATTCCCATTGGAATCCAATGGCAAAATTCTAGAAATATCTATGGATTGTGAAACACTTGGCAATATTCGTACATTTTCTTTTGATGAAAAGAAACTATTTATCAGAATGCCATGAAATTTAAAACATGATTGAGTTCAGAACATCAACTTCGATAAAACGGTTGAAGTAAGTCAGAAGATTCAGTATTTGATGCTTGAGAGCCTCTACAAAATGAGCAAATTTCATGTTTTGACTTAGTTTTGGTGATTTTATCCATTTTGTAGAGGCTCTCAGACATCAAATACTGAATCATGTGGCTCATTTCAACTTTTATATCGAAATTGATGTTCTGAACTCAATCTTTCAAATTTCATGGCATTCTGATAAATAGTTTCTTTTCTGCAAAAACAAATGTTCGAAATTACCAAGTGTTTCACAAGCCATAGACAGATATTTCTTTGATTTTACCATTGCATTCCAATGGGAATCCTTTAGCCTTGCCTATAACCGAAAGCGACTGGCTGTGACACCCAAGAATTTGATTTTTGTATTCAGCGTTTCAAGGTCTACAAATTCATGCTATTAATCCCTTTGTGCGCGGATTTAGGAAGAAAGTGTCAGTGGCTCCCGTCCTAATTTAAATACAGATCAAAACTGCTTGAATAGTTACTCATGAGATTTCAAAATTCCGTAAATGTGTTGTCATTTCTGATGAACAGAGTGTATTTACAGTGCATGAACTTAATTCGTATAGGAATAATGCATAAGTGGGCTACAAGTATTGATAATTCAAATTATGCAAACGCGTGCTTGCTTTTCAGGCTGCTGTCTTCATAAAATTCTTCTAAGTGATGTTAGAGTAGGTGAGCAATAACTAGAGAATAGAAGTTAGCAGCTATCTACAATTTTCATCTTGACTTGAGAATATCGATCCTATTCCTCTCTGTCCTTCAAAAAACTGATCAACGCTTTCGATGAAAACATGATATTTTGAAAGTTGGAGAACAATTTTATACTGAAATGAGTGAATGTTAAAAGCAGTGGAGACATTTTTCACTGCTAGGTTGCTTCTCGCTCGTTCACATAGTAGATATAGTGTATCGTACAAGGTTTAAAAATTTCTAGAAAACACAAACTTCCTAAACTCGTCAGAGCTATTCCATGGATCTTCCTACCTCCTGAAGTACATGTAGATCAAGTTTCATTGAGTTAAGATAAATATTACAGAAATTACAGTTAATTTCTACTACCTAGCTTCTTCTTCCTCACACTATGGGCTCAAAAGAGAGTCATGGGCAGATACGCATCTACATGGAAGCAGCGATCCTCCACTTAGGAATCAGGGGTTAAGATTTTTTATTTAAGAGAGCTGTTTCTTCCAAGCCATTCACAGCAGAGCTCTTGATGTTCTCAGGTTGTTGTTCAATTTCTTGCAAATACATGTGGTTAATACACTTGTGTCAATTTCATTAATGTGATCAATTTCGAATCAAAAGTTATGGTAATGAAATAACATATAAGCATTTTTTGGGATTCGATACTGAAGTTGATTTTCATCAGTACTTTTTGCTTACTATGGCGGTTGCATAATCATCCTGACACATGCGACAGCGATACTATTAGTGACATATTTAATTATACAAATAACGGTTGCGATTAAGACATGAGATGACGTGATAGGCAAGAAAATAGCTTTGATGGTTCAGTATTGCCCTTAGTCTAATGGACCATCATTTTAGTAAATATTTTGTTATACAAGAACTTAAACTTATTACATACGCCTATTTTCATTATACATAACATGGTATATATCTGAGGTATATATAAGTGGTTATACTTAGTATATCAGTTGGTCTTTAAAACTTTCAACGACATTTTCCGTAGAGCAAGCGTGCAATGTGTATAACGTATTCGTACCTTTATTTCCTTAGAATTCGGAAAGCATGGAACGGCCAATAATGCATGTTTCACTATCACATGGGTGAATAGATGAATAAATATCCACATGCATAGGAAGAAACTGCAGTCTGACGTCTCGATCTTATCATTGCCGACATTTATTTCTATTCAAAATATGCTTATGCACTGTGCTTGACCTGATTCTTGTTGCTGAACACCATCGTGATGCAACATAAATGATGTCATTCGTACATTCAAGGAGACATTGATTGATAATTAGATTTCGAAATGAAGTCGACAACATTCTCTCATTTCTGTGACGACAGTTGTCGCTATTCGTCGTGGTGGGCTTTCACGCCACAAGCTTGACTCTCTGAAGCTTGATCGTTGATAATGTGACCGTTGCTAAATAAAACGTCTAACACCAGGGATTGGAGCAATCCACATAATTAGACAGGCCGTCTCTTCTTCTGTTTGGCTAGAAAGGAAACATTGGAACATGTAATGTTAATGAAATAGCACAATCTGCTGACATAATACCATGCAAATAGAACAACGAGCAGCCAGTTCGACATTGAAAACGCCAAATTATGAGAAGTTTCAGCGACGGTTATCAACCGGATCACACAGTAAAGAGACACAGACGATGTCAAGTTCTACAGAGAAGTTTGTGAACGTTTTTTCGTGCGCCCGCCATCTTTTCTGGCAATGATCGGAAGGACTAACATCATCGAGAAGACTTTTGCGCAATGATCTGAATTGTTCGAATCTGAAGGAATCATGGCGATCGGAGCATTTTGAAGAAATTCACATTAATCTGCAAGCGACGCACGACTATTTTTCCTATCTCTGCAAGGTATTGGAAATTTCTTTTTGCCCACTTTGTAAATTCCTGCATATGCCATCGTTTTGAATCAGTTTACACTTCTAGCGAAGTGACACACTCAAACACTCTGATTCTGTGGGAATAATTGATTTGAAGAAAACAGTTGTTTTAAAATTGCCAATCAATTTATTGACAAGGAATTCCAAATTGCAATAACTGGGTTAGATGATGCAAAAGTCTGATGACTCGAATTATCACTGTACTACATGAATTTCAAAATCCAAGATTGAATGCGTGTGTGCATGATGCACGACGCAAGCTACTCACATGCGTATTTGTATTGATTTCCTTCTAGTCTGCCTGTAATTGTCAGCGGGCATTAGATACGGTTAATATTGATGGGAAACGCAGACCGCTTCATGTGCCTTTATCGAGTTAATGTCCAATCACACCGTGCCGCGTACTTACACTTCCAGGATTCTCGTTCACAACAATCAGAATCTATGGAACCGATCACACATTGTCTAAGCAATGTCAGAATATCGTCCTTTCTCAATCAATAACACCTAATTCTTCGTAAAAATTAATGCCCAGATGTACATCGCACTATTACAGAATTCGAGTGTTAAAATCAGTGGCTAATTCGTCAGCCATTTGTGTGAACATTTCTCCAGGACATATACTGGCCGGAGTTCATAATACTTAATTTAGATTGGCCGTGTAGCGTCTGATGTTTGCTATATCATGTGGGGAAACCCAACTTCCAGACTCTAGAACTTAGAAGGATAATTTCTGATATACTCGATTTTACTTAACAAGAACATAGTGAGATTGAATGGTTTTTAGCCTTATCGCCATACACGTGTCATGCTGGACGCAGTAATCTTCTCAGATTGAGCGCTATGTTTCAGATTGTCCGTCGAGCAAAACACAAGCAAAAACAGATAGACACGATTGATTTGTGGTCTGAATACAAAGCGATCATTTAAAATGCTTTGAAAATAATCAGTTTTAGCTGCTATCTGCTTAACGTGTCATCGCAAAATCGCAGATATTTGAAGTCACGATTTCGCTGATTGCGACAATCATTGCGAGTATGACAATCATAGACATCTACATTTCAAATCATAATGGGGGCTGAATTTCAACGGTCATAAGTGGTAGACTGTATTTTCTTCACAAAGAGAGATGAAAAATTTGCGTTCATAGACAACAAAGATTTTACGAATCACGTACTTTACGCTCATGCCAATTAATAGCTAATTTGCTGTTCAAACTAATTCAGTTCAATGCATCTGCAATCCGCTAAATCAGATTCTATATCAGTTTTGTATCCTACACTATAAAGCCAAAGTTAAACGGAAAGATAGTAACAAGCTAAACGTCGTCAAAATGCTAAGCAGAAATATGTTGAATATATCTTGAATGTATATTGATTCTCTGTAATTGAAGATGACATGGAGAATTGAATAAGATGCCGACTCAAATTCAACAATTCAGAATAGTTGACATCTGATAGATAATTCGCTTTTTACTATTCAATACTTGTCAGCAGTTGAGTCAGCAATTTTGACATTGTCTTCGATGCTACGTAAGAGGCGTTCTGAACCCTGCTCTTGCATCTGAATTTTTTAGCTTATCGTCCTCTTTAATGGAATAGATGTGTAGAATTGACGTTGGCAAATGGAGCATGCTCGCGAACTTCTGTAGAAATTTTCATAATGAATTAGAAAAACTGCAGAATATTCGAGTCGAATGATTGCCATAAATTATTCATTTTAGATTACGTCAACTCTCAAAAGTTTGATTGACCCAGCAAGAGAGGAAATTATTCAACTTGATGAAAACATTCTTGATTGTATATTGTTTTCTGAGATGCTGTCAGAATATTATACATATGAAGGTGTTCAGTATGATTGTCCTGTAAGTTCTTCAGATCATGTGTTTCTTACTGCTAAACTTCTGTGTTCTCATAAATCTGTGGCTCTCTCTTCTACTAAAGTTAGGACAGTGTATGACTTTCGGATGTCCCACCTCGACAGACTTGCAAATTCTATAATGTGCTATGATTGGTCCGAATTCTATGATCAGAATGACGTGAATATTCAATGGTGTATTTTTGAAGAAGTACTGAATAATTCTATTGAAGAATGCATCCCAACTACCACAGTGAGGCTGTCAAACAAAGACAAATCATGGATGACACCATTAACAAAATACTTGATTGAGAAACGCTGGGAAGCCTTCAGACTGCGACGATGGAGTGAATATAATTATTTAAAAGAGAAGGTTCGTTGTGAAATTATAAAAGCAAAGCGATTATGGGCAGATAGACTTTGTGCAAGACCAAAGAATGTGTGGAACTTGTTGAAGGAGTTCAAAGACGGAAGCGGAATGGACAAATTGGCGCAAAATAGAAGACCTGATGAGTTACTTCAGCAAATGTTTGACATTTTCTCAAATTCTGTACAGGTGCAAGATCGAAATGATAGAATGCCAATTGATATGGCTGATGATGAATGGGTATGTGAGGTGTCTGCATTTGATGTCTACAGACTTTTGAAAAGACAATCAACGTCAAAGTCTTCAGGTATTCCATTCATTCCATCAAAAGTCTTTGTTTCATTGGCAGAAGTTATAGCTGAACAAATGGCTTGGATGTTCGAAACCTCCATCATAACAGGTGAACATCATAACAGGTGATCATAACAGTGCCTGCAGGATGGAAGAATGGTATGATTACTCCTATACCGAAATCCAATCCACCGAGTGTTAATGATTGAAGACAGATTACAGTTCTACCTCTGCCTGGGAAGTTGCTTGAGCGAATAATCTTGCTTAGACTAAAAGAGAAGTTCGTGAGCTCCAGTGGTATACAACAGCATGGCTTCAAGCCGAATGCATCCACGACAACCGCGTTAGTGTCAATACACGACTGCGTAACGAAACATGTCGACAACCCTCTATTTAAAGGATCCATAGTTCTGAGTTTTGATCTTTCAAAAGCTTATGACAAACTAGATCATGTTAAGTTGATTTCAAAGTTAGAAGGATTACGGTTTCCGCAAGGATTCTTACTCTGGCTGATGGATTACTTTTCTAATCGAAGTTCCCGCATAAAGTTTGGAGACCTCTTATCAGACTCATTCCCAATTACACGGGGAGTAGCTCAAGGTTCAGTTCTGTCTCCCTACATCTTCTCAGCCTTTGTGTCTGACCTATCAAGCAGTCGCACGGAGACCACCGTTTTTCAATATGCTGATGACATCACCTTTGTGCTACCTGCCAGAAAAGAGGATTCTGTTCACGATCTGGAAGTCTATATCCGGGAGGAGGTTGCAACGGTGGAGGAATGGTGCATTCAAAATGACTTGACTTTAAACAAAGCAAAAAGTCAAATGACGTGTTTTACGAGTCATCACAATTTCAAGCTGCCAGAGATACAAGTTCTTCCTTTGGTTGATTCTGTCAAAATTCTGGGCATGACTTTTAGATCTGATCTATCTTGGGCTGCGCATGTTCATATAATTGAGACGACTGTGAAGAAGCGTTTTTACTTACTGCGGAAGCTGCGACCTCTATTGAACAAAGTCAAGCTCCATCTCATATATACAAGCTGTATCCGAAGTCTAATGGAGTATGCCTCACCATGTTTTGCTGGACTAAACAAGACACTATCTGAGAGACTCGAAAAGCTCGATCGACGTGCTCACCGCATTATCTTTCATGGCTGCAACGAAAGCTGTAACTGTGAACACAATAGCATTCAAAAACGTCGTTGTGCAGCCAGCAGGAGCCTGTTTAGAAAGGCTGCCGGTGATTCTTCTCACTCTCTACATAGACTCATTCCTTCTGTTCATCGTGCTTATTATTCCATATAGTCGTACCAATATTCGTAGTAGTTCCTTCATACCTTTTGTATCCAGTCTGGTAAATTACTCTTGATGTCATGGTATACATCTTTTTGTAACTTTCTGAATTTCGCAAATTTGTGAATGACCGTAGCTTGAGATGTTTTTTTAAATTATTTTGTATGTATAAAGTGGTATTTTTCTCTGTCATATTCTTGTTATGTTACATGTCATGTTATCATTTTCATTATGAATATAAACACTTCCTATCCTATCCTAAGTTTCCGGACAAATGCGGAAAAACTGCAAATCTCTCAATTCTGACATAATGGGTCATTAATTGGCATACACAGGTTAGGATGGTATGCCAAATTTTAAGAAGTTTTTGTTTTTTATTAGTCTGCAGGCCCATTTTAGAAAACATATGAAATCTTGATTATTTTTTGAATTTGAAAAATAAGATAAAGAATAAAATAAAGATCTGCTTTTCTATTTTGTGCATCGCACAGTCGCTGATGGTTGTGTTGTTTAAACATGTATTAACAAGTGTTCTGATGTGACCAGATAAAAGTAACAGTTTTTAAAATTCCTTTTTCAAGCCGATACCCTCGTGTTGCGCACACTTCAACCACCTGACTCAAGACTTCTTGAGTCGCAAACACTTCTTGAAGATTGAAGTTTACCGAGGAATCCGCGAAACGATTGGTCCAGATCAGAGCTGCATTCAAATGATTGTCCACGCAAATGTTTGTTTCAGGATTTCTGTGCAACTATAGAAAACGGATGGAGAGGAGCTGTATGAGAATGGGTAATAACCGATAAAACCGGCATCAGTGATAGCATGCTGCACGATATCGAATGTGTGAGTAGGAACGTTGTCATGGATAGAATGGGGTAATGAGCAAGGCTTCCGGGTAGCTGCTCGATCTTTTTGAATGAGAGCTGTTAGTAATGAGTGCATGTAACGGCAGACCATTCTTCCAAAAAATCAATGAACACAATCTCTGTTGCTATGAAAGAAAAAAACAGTTAAAGGCATCGACGATGATTAGTTTTCGATCGCATCTTCCAAGGTTCCCCTCCACAGCTCTCCTTCATGCGAATGATTTCACTTTGGGAAAGTGGGTTGTAGGCTTATAGAGACAAAGGAGCTTCATCGACAGTAAGAAAACACAACGAATAAAACGTTCCCCGAACTCTTCAGTAATGCCCAACTTGGTAACAGCATCCAGTCGTCTTTGACGCACGTCAGGCTTTAGAAATCGGGAGCCGCGAGAAAAGAGAACTGCAAGCTGACTTTTGGACACCTATTTTCCAGGGATACATTCAGCTCCTCACCAAGAGTGGTAATCGTTAAGCGTTGATCCCTGTTCAGAGGCTTTCCCATCGGCTCGCACTTCATGGTTGTCCTCGGCAGGCCTTCTTTCAGGTGGATCATCATTTCACTATTGACATCTGTCGACTTCGTCTAAATTCTGTCGCCCAAAATAAGATAGTCGACCGTGAAGTACGTTCGTCTCTACACAGCTGTCATTTTATCCAGTATTTCGTGATTCTGATAGCTACGACGAATATACACAGACGAATTACACGCCAGCATTCAATCTTTTCACCGCGAAACTCAGTAGAAGACATTGATGCACAGTTATGATTGATCTCACATCGATCTTCATTCGAGAATGGACGTCTGCGTTGTGAATAGAGCTAGGTGACAAAACTGAATGTTCCATTCTTATACACCTGAATATTGTTAACTATCCAACATACTTGATTCTATTTGATGCATTGTCTTCTTCTGTGTTTATCAAATACTCTAAAAATGCATCAAAATAACCAAAACTTTGCATGTTTTCTAAAATGGGCCTGCAAACTAATAAATAGCGAAAACATTTAAAACTTGGCATACCATCCTAACCTGTATATGCCAAATTAATGATCTATCATATCAGAATTGAAAGATTTGCAGTTTCTCTACATCTGTCCGGAAACTTATTGGACGTACCACGTATTATAGTCTTAGTTGAAAGAATACTTCAGGCTAGATGGCTGATAGGAATGACAAATATTTCATAACTGCATCATGTGCAGCGCAGCGATTAATTGTCTTGTGTCACAGCGTCAGATTGCAGGCTTGCAAGGAATCATTTCGTTATCGACGTTGCGGATAACATATGTCGATATATGTCGAAATGAATAGTCTGTTGTACGAGCAGCATATCATTTTTTCACGCATGTTCCTCCTATTTTTCTCCTTGACTTAGAATTGCACCTAATAAAATCTCCAGGTGAGGTACATTTGCTATTTTGCTCATAGAGTAAGTGTAGTGTCTACTAAAGAATGTCAGCATATAGTGAAAATTATATTAAGAGAGTCAGTTTTTTGCGTAGATTGTGTACCTGTGGTCCAAAAAAATATTTGAAAATTTTTTAGAAGCTAAAATATTGCAAATTATTCCTATGTTTATCTACTAGCGATTTGGTACCTCTACGTAAGTGGTATGGAAAGGACATCAAAAGGAATGGAAATTTACTAGCAGGGGTCTTAATTCAACAGAAATTGAGCTGATTATCAAGGAAATGTCATGAGCCTCATTATAGTGCAAGTCTTCAATGAAAAGTTGAGATCTTATTGTGCTTCTTTGCCGTAATTTCACGTTCTTAATTCAATCTTCATCGGCACGGTATTATGATTCACTTCCGGAATCTGAAGAATACATTACGGACCCTTTTACATCTTTTAAAATTGATTTTGATCATTGTATTTTATTACAATTATGATATCTTGCTCTTTCAGTGGCAGGCACACTAGTTTGTGATATGATCACGCTCAAGAAAGTGCTTTTGCTTCTAAGACTGATCATGTTAAGGTAGTCACGCTAATTTAATAACATTGCTTACTTAATAAACACATTACCCCTCCAAGGTTGTCATGGCACAGAGGATTTGTAAAACACTATTCTTCCTTCTGCATTACTATCATGATTAGTCATATCCATGTAGATCTCTCCAAATGTGTAGCAATTTGCACACGGTACATTTGGTAGCGGGTTTATTTAATGAAATCGAAATTGCATTCACATCGGATATTAAATTTCCTCTCGAAAATACCTCATGATTTTTATGAGATTTTTCTCATACATACCTCATGAAATTTTATGTGGATTTGGAACGCTTTCGCAAGAAATATCTCATCAAATCTCATTTATTAAGTTAATAGTGCTTTTTCATACTTCTGAAGTTATTTTTCTGGCATTTAGTTATTGAAGCTTTCTTCGCCTAGTCACGTTGCCCCAAAGCATTCCCACGCCATTTCCACAAAAGCCTTCTGTTTCAGTATTCGCAATAGTATCTTTTTATCCTTTACAGACTAAACTTGGGGATTTTTATCGATTGAATAAGCTTTCTTATGGCTCATTCCTTTCGCGGCTAGCATGCATACCTTACTACTTATAAACTCATTTTCACAAAAACCTCATGAATGCTCATAATTTTTCCCATGAACGCATTATGAGATATTATCCTCATGAATGTTCTCAATAGCACTCATTATATTATCATCAAATCATCATGAGAACATCATGACTCAACTATGTTCGTGTGAGAATATCATGAGATTCATCATGCTCTCAGGAGCTCTCATAAAAATCTCATGAATCTGCATTAAATCTCATGAGTTCTCATGGAACAATTTCGTGAGGGCTAATACTGAGATTGTTACTCTACCTAATATACAATGTACTTACTCTATGATCTTGCTCTCACATATTGATGGCTCAGGAGGAAGAAGGGTAGCAAATGTACCCAAAGGTGAAGAGTTCAAATCCGCCACGGGACCAGCTCTGTTCCTGATTAAACCTAATGACTGACTTCACATTCATTTTGCAAGATAATCCTCGACATCTAAGTTTGCATTCCGATGCATGCATTCTTCACTGTTTTATATTTGCTTTTCAAAAACTAGTACCACAAGCATTTTTTTCAAGTTGATTTTGAAGAGCAGAGCAATTTTGACTTGCTGTTAAAATAATGAGAAATCACATGCTCGAGCAATTGGCTGTGGTTTTAAAATTTTTCGAATCTCCTTGATGCTGTTTATGTCAAACTGAATTTTCATTATTTTGACTCGCTACCATAAAAATTATCATTATTGTGCATTTCGAACACGGCCTCGTTTTGTATTATTCTAGATTTCAGCAAAACATGCGACATTTAGTCAAATGCCAACTGCGGGTGGTTGGCATCAACATTTGGAATCTGTTGTTTTTCGAATTGTTTCTCCTAAAACCTTTCCCTTGATTATAAAAACCATGAGGCATTGATCATTCATGGAAATTTTATGATTGTCGACAATGAGTTTGAATTGCTACTTTGAAAACACTGGTGTAGATCTCAAATTGCTGTAGGAGATGACAGTGGCGGTATTTTAGCAACGATAAATCGTAGTAGAATATCGCAAGAACTACCAAATGATTTTGCATCAGAAAATTATCAATCCATGCTGCGTATTAATGATTGCTGATAATGTGTATTACAAATTCAGTGATAGAGACACTCAAATATTGCAAACTGTCGTCCAGAAGGTTTACGTTCGTAGGGGAAACGTTGCAGTTGTATTAAAGATAAAGTATCAGTACTGAATAAATTTATGTAAAAGATAGCGTTTAAACAATTGATTATTCCATCACTACATATTTTTTCAAAGTATGATGTCGAAAAAAGGAAAAATTAGGCAATCCGCAATTATGGTCTGCTAGTCACTATCCTCTGATATTTCTGAACTAGCAAAATAGATGATTTGCGGCAGGATTGAAATTGGTTGCTGCACACGGTCATAAAATTTGAAGACCGTTCGACCGGTTAATTTAATTAGGCTTATGTCGACTGTTGACGATATTAATTCTAGAATAAATAGTTTAGTCACTCAAAAGAGTTATGCACAGTACTGTAAGAGAATTCAAATGTAACATAGCCTACGTTTAGAGGGCCTATATGCATGTTATGTGACATAAATGTTGCGTGCTGCTTCTTGAACGTTCAAATTATTAACTTATGCATGTGTACTTCTAACCCTACCTAACCTGAAATAAAGCGTGTAGAGTCCTATATGAATTCCGTATAAATTTTGTATTATATATCGGAAGATTATTCTATAACATGAATAATTTCATTACATAGGATAGCGTACATAGCACTTGCAGCATGCGGTATGCAATGAATGATTGGATTTTAATGGAAAAATATGTAATACCAGTATAGGGCCTACAGCCTGATCACTAAACAATGGATCCTGGAGCACTGCATGACAAACGATATGCGATAAATTTTGATTGACGTTGCACAAGACGATCGCTGGATACGTAAATTACTTGCTATCGAGGATGCACAAATTTTCGTTCAGCTCAGCCCGAAATCAATATGGGATAGGCACTTCACGGTTAGGAAGAGTGTCGACCGTCAATGCTTGAGCCCTGGCTAACAAACACGTTGTATGACGTTACAAACAACGTTAGATCCCAAAAATCAAGCCCAACTCTCCGACTCTTCAATTCAGTCGTTTCGAGGAAATTTAGGGTTTTGCAGACTGGTGGATAGGGGCCGCAATACCAGTATTACCGCTACTGGTATTTTCCATTTTTTCCGCAATACCGAAAACTGTTTTTTTATGATTCCCGAATACCGGTTTCTGCTGCGTTCCCAGTTTTTGAACCAAGTTTCATTGAATTCATCTCATCCACGGCTGGAGATCCAATGAATGATTTAATCCTTTCATGTATGAGATCCGTCCGCTTAATCATTAGCGCATAAAAGATGACAGAGTTGACAATTTTAGCTATTTGCGATTTTCAGAAAGTTAAGATGAAAAGGTTGAACTGCATCGATTGATAGCTGACACGCCTGTAAATAGATGACTTTTGCTTTTGTCTGTGCAATTTATATCCAAATCTAGTCTAATCTTACAATATCAAAAAAGTACCAATATGAATGTCCATTTCATATCCTAAAACGCAATTCAATGTACAGTTTAGCTTTTTAATGTACAGCCTATTATACAACACATCAATTGATTGGATGCATTGCGACCAAATACCGCAATGCAAATGAAAATGAAACAAGCCATCGAACAGAGAATAGTTCAAGATCGTTGCAGAAAATAATCGGTTATGTCACAATATATTCAGGACTTTCAAGTCAGGCTCGAAAAGGTAGCTACTTGTTGTGAAGACACTGTTGAGAATTTGTAAAGAGATTGAATTACAGGGAGAAGACGAGAACTTCCTCTGAAGAGATGAAGACAATGGAAGAAAATCTGGAAAGAGCTATACTTGAATCGTTCCAGACAATCCTTCAGAGGAGATCACACTGTTGATCTCAGTGACTTCAGTGCAGTCATAACAACCAAATTTCATCTGCAGAACAGAGTAACGAGCTTAGACTTCATCTTCAACCTGTTGACGATTGTCATCTTTATATTCCACCAACTTTAGTCAAAGCGGAGAGAGCGTTTTCCACTGCTGGCATTTTGTTAAAGAAAGTTTTACACAACACAGATAATGAGACAAAACACTGGATGTGCTTCATTCGCTTAAACATTCATCAGAAAGAAAATTGTGACTACACGTATTTGAGACATGGTGCATCCGTATGCATGGAACCTTCAAGATTTGTTCGGTGAAAATAAGTTTTATGATATTCATTTTATAAACGGTAATGCCGGTTTTATTGCTGCTCAAATACCGGCATTGTGAAAATGATCCGGAATTGCGACCCCGAAAGGTGGATCAGTGGAGGCCTTACGTTTGGAAATCCGCGTAGAGCAATATCAGAGCTGAGGAGAGCAAAAAACTCAATTTGAAGATAAGAGGATTCGTCAGCCTGTATTCGTCATACAATGAGGAAATCACTTCTCTGCGGACTATGTAACGTTTAATAAAGCGTCTTTATTTTCAAATGAAAATCAATACAGTGGATGAAGGTAATCAGAGAATAGAAGTGAATTCTATATTACATACGATATGAATTATAATAAGTAATTAGCGTGTGATAATTAGCATACGATTATTAATTAGCATGATTGTTATAATTACCATACGAAAAGAGTGAATTGTTAGTCTGACAATGAGTTACGTCCCTTTGAGGGAGCAAAAGCCGGCTTGTCTACATATGCACTCCAGGTTCCCGCCGTATCAAAAGTAACATCTAAAATCGAAAGTTCATCGACAGATTTCACGTTCGGTAGACTACCATTTACAATGAGAGTATTTTCGGCTTTCTCTTGCCATATTGAGCTTTAAATGCAACTCGCTTATGCACAGCAGTGATATGAGTGTTGTTTGAGTCCTTGTATAGAGGAAAACATTCATTAATGTCGTCAGCTTACTTTATCATATGTCAATTTGACTCATCGACACAAAGAGTGGATGTCGCCACTGCAAATAAATAGGGCCCCAAAATCGATCCCTGCGGAATGCCCGAGGTCATTTCGATGACGCTTCCCTTCGTTCTGCCAATCCTTACAAATTGCAATCTTTGAGAGAAAGTCAAAAATCCATGAAACAGAAGCGGGAGGAAAACAACGCTCTAACAGTCTCCTCACAATCAGCAGTCAATGGTTCATGCAACATCCGCGTCTTGTGATCACGCAAAGAAATCAGTTTATAGGCTATACTGCATTTTCTAGTTTGCGCGTTGGCACTAAGGAAATACTTTTGAATTCAGTACGTCACAAACTTGCTATTTGCAGGACATGCACAGTTTTCCATCTTGATAAATGAATTTTAATCATTAATATCTAATCAGTTCAATTATATATTTTCAGCACAAACTGAAAGAAACATTTGACGCAATATTTTCAATAAATTGTAATGACTTATTTCAATATTTGCACAAGCGACATCACATATTCGCTGACACTGCCCTCATTTTTTCTTGACAAAAAAGTAAAATTGCATTGAACAATAAAAAGTAGTAAGTTGTCGTAGTTCTGGATTTGAGTTTTTAAACACAGTTTTTGATGATAGTGATTAGTACAAATCTGGCAGTTAAAGTCAAATCATCCCAAGCAAATTTAGTTAAGAAATCCTATTTTAGATAGAAGACCAGAGCGTCATGCACACCAGAAATGGCACGATACTTCATTTGTCACACATAGCACATTGCACATGGTAGACCGAGGACAGCCGAACTGCCTACATGCCGTCAATGCTTTTGATCACAATACCTCACTTCGCTATGGAAGCTTCAAGGGTATGCTGGCACCTTGTCAGTGTACTTCATAATTACTGACACTCTGTCCATTTCTCCTAGAAACGCAAATCCCACTCATCAACCCATTAATGACGTTTATGACATTAATGATGTTTATATGACATTTCGACTGGAAGCTTTTTGGTCAATTCTGTGAAGAGAAGATTTGCAAAAAAGTAGCCAAATGAAAGAGGAGATCCATGCAATTTCAATGGTGCCATTGTCCACCTCATTTGATGGCTAGAACGCATGCAAATTGATATTTATTGAAAAGAATGAGTTAACATATGAATCTAGGGTTATCTTAAATTATATTATTATATTATTAATATCACATGAAATATGCTAATTAATTGCATGTTAACATTTAACACTTGTTTCTTCATATATTTTACTTTTCCTTAGATCTGGAAACTTTTGCCTAATGATCAGTGCCTAATGGAATTTAGTGACCACCATTCCAGACTATTCTTGCTCAAGATACACACACTTGAGAAGAGAACAAAAATCTTGGATCTTTCGCCGGTGTGCAAAATGAATCATAAGTTAATTGACTTAAATTTCAATGGCTTAGCTTATTTATTTTTCAGTCGAGTGATCACTTGACTGGTGGCTACAATCTCAAATTTGACGCCGAATTTACAAGCTGCTCACTATCAACACTATCTCAGCAGTAGAAGAGTAAATGTGTCGAATAGTATAGTGGCATCAAAACTTCTCAATGACTTCAAAAAATGTGCATACAATTTCGAATTGTCACCATATTTTTAAGTGTAGATCTAATTGTTCAATATTTTTCAACAGCACTCAGCAAATTTTGTATATCTTTCTAGTTTTGACCTTCATTCTACATGAATCATACAAAATCGAAGAATCGGTTATCCTTGACCTTGATACATAAATAAACGGGTTTCCGTTAAATCATGCATGTAAATGAGAGTGGTTGAGAAATCACATCTAATCTATTTCCATGCGTTGGATTAACAAGATTGTAGTTGTGCAATCAAAGTAAAATGGCGACTAGCATTTACAGAAACATCAGACCAAATTTCATGAACGAAATTAGATTTTAGAGATTGCAAAAGTGCATTGGTGTGAAGCATTTCGCTAGCGCTTCAGTTCACACAATAAAGTTACATGATTGGTGAATACGAGAAATCAGAGAGGTCTTGCATGATTTCATCTTGATCTCAATATTGCGAATTTTGAATTCTTATTGTTCATAGCTTTGCATATTTTCGGTTGGGAACATTTGTTTTTGTCTTTTGTGCTAGATCTGTAAACACAATCAGCACTGTGCAAGAGAATTTCAACGGATATTTACTAAATGTGATCCAGTGGCTCAGTGGCTTATGATGAATGGCGATCAGTGCGTACTGTAAAGTGTAAAAATTTAACTACACCCCAATAGAGTCATTGGGGAAGTAGGTCATACCTATAAAATATTATATTTTCAGGAAACTAGACACTGCACAAAATCTACAAGGATTCTCAATATCTCGCAATAAGCGTCCCGCCATTTATTTTCTCATGTCTAGTTTAACTCATTGTACGTATTTCAGCTTACAGTGCTGTATGATGTCTACCATTTCAAGTTGCATACAAATGATAAGATCCATGTTACATTCGCATGTTATCATTTCATCATGCTGCTCGATTACAATGCCAACACTCATCGCCTTCATTTATCTGATAAATAGTTATTTTCGCGATAACCATAATCGGTTGATTATGTTCAATAATAATATTGGGCAATGTTAAGCAATTCGAATGCTTTGTTTGCGCTGATGAAATCGTCTATGTATCTTAATGATTTGGATGCTTTATGCGGCCAGGGAGAGTATGTTGCTCATGGCACACTTTTCTAGCGGAAACCCGGTAACGGTGCACCGCGGACCGATCAACCGGTGTGGCCCCGCCTCCAGAGAATGCACCGAGTTAAAAGCAGCAATATTCGCTTGCATGAGGAACGCTCGTCTAACGACACATTTGTCGACTTGCTTCTAGGAGTAGTTCTCTACACTTTCGGAGCTTGTAAATACATCTATAAAATAAAAGCAGCTTCCACCTAGTAAAATACCAAGGAAAACACTGCAAATGCAATAGAAAGAAACTCTCTCTCTCTCTCTCTATATCACAGTCAATTATACGGTGCTTAAGTCTGATTCAACCATAAAGGAATCTAAACATAGTTCAAATCACTTTCTCTTTGGTTGCATGTACATTTGTCAGACATTACCAGAGAATGACAGTAAAAATTGGAAAATTGCTTCCTGCATAGAGCTGACTTAGCCACATTCTACGTACATCATTGAATTGAAAATTGAAAGCGTCAGCTGCGCAGCGTATACACTGTAAACAGAGATTTATTAGTCCGGCAGCCAGAGCGAGTTTCTGCAAGGAACGAGGCCGAAAATGAGACTTTCATAGAATGATGTGTACCCCATGCCTACTACGAATCTGTGTGTCTGCCGAGTTCTAGTGAGTTCCTCTTCTTGTCAGACACGATCAAGGAAAAACACATGTAAATCCAATGGGACGCAGATTGCAGTTTTTGGCTAAAATGAAATTTTCTATGTATTCTCTGATTTAACGAAAAGACCCAGAGTCATAATTTTTGGCATGGAATGTCTTCAGGTCATTTCCTTTCATGTTCATCCACACCTGTCTATAAAGCTAGACACATTTATATTTGGCGAACCTCTTAATGTCGGCAAACACAAACATTTTGAGCAACTTTATCCACATTCAACCACATTCTCGCATACATGACCGATCAGAAGCATGATAATAACGCATGCTCATCGTAGGAAATGTCCTGAAGACATTCCATGTCAAAAATTATGACTCTAGACTTAATGCTTTCCAGTTGATAAACGAAAACATCGAAAATTTCATTTTAACCAAAAACTGCAATCTGCGTCCCATTGGATTTACATGTTTTTTTTATCCTGTCTCCTCGAAAAAAGATGCAATAAAAACATTGACATCAGAAATAACAATAAATATTAGTAGGTTTGTATTTCGTAATCCGCTCCAATTACGAAAATATCACAATTTGAAATTTGAAATTTTGAATTCAAAACGTCAAAGTCTAAATAGAAACTATAGGGCAATTATCATTTTCTGTTCAAATTGACACGAGAACACTTTCTTTTATAAGTTCGAATAGTTTTATTATTATGTAGGGACACCTGAAAACATTCAAAGCAAAAATAGTGCAAAATTAGACAAATCTGTCATACATTCAAACTTTTGAAATCTCATTTTGACGAAAATATGAAGCCGATGTTATTCAAAATTGGTGGAAAGCTGTGGAATACGTAGAAAATAAGCTTTCTAAAATTTGGAGTTCAAATCTTCCTTCGTTCAGGAGCTAGATAAAATTTTCGGTAGGGCGGGGGGAGGGGTTAAGGAGAATCATGTTATTTGCCGATTACGCTTTGCATGAAACTGGAGAGTCGATCTGCACTCATCGTACCTGCTTCATATTCACTTTTAAGCAAAAATGTCACTATTATTCCAGATGAATTCAAATTTATTTCCTGCATTTGATTACTGTTCTTCATCCCCTTCTCCCAAGAATTAAGATTTTATTGCTGCAATCTCATTACGGTTTTCTACTTAAAAGACAGTGCTTCCAAAATTTGCATAATGTCAATCATCACAGATGCCCTGAACATGAGAAATAACGACCTCTTGGATCCCAAATTCTATCAAATCCATCTTTGCACTGCACTTTTTCCGCAATACCCAGCTGCATGGCGTTCCTTGCTTGCCTGATCGATTCAAAATGGAGGATATATCCTTCTGAAAGAAAGAACATAAGTTCCGGCGGCAAAGATATTGAACATTAGAATATATCTGCCTGCCATAAACATTCACATGACTTACTTAGTGACCGACTTACCTGAGTTCATTCTTGCGTGAGTTAATCCAACCTTTGATGTTTTAGACTTATGTTATTACCTATTCTTTCCTCTTACAAGCTCGTTTCTCCTGCCGTCACTCCATTTTGCTCTCATTTAATTAAGTGCGAAGACCATCAACAAAAATTGCACTTCAAAAACAAAGTAGGATGATGGACATGTCTCGTAATCCTAATTCTTTGTCTGAAGTACGCTATCACTGTATTAATGTATAGTGCTTGAAATAAGCAGAATTTATTGATTATTACTTGTGCATTAGACTATACGAAATGTCATTTATTGATGTGCGTGCATATTATGCAGATTGGGAGCTTTTCTGATGTTCTACCGGTGCTTTGACCATGCGGTAGTGTATTCGGCTGTTCGCTCTCCGTCCGGGTGACCTTGGTTCAAGCCTTCATCGGGTCAAACCTGATGCTTTTATGATAGGTGTCTGTGTTATTACTAAGTACTCAGCACAAAAAGAATGAGAGTGGGACAAATAATAACTCAGTCACATGGAAGAGAGGCTCCGCGCCTGCTGTGCTTCCGAGTATAAACTCCTCTATTTATTTTCACGTTGAGGAATGTGAACCTGACATTGGTCTCAGGTCTCAGGCTCTTGACCTCAGGTGTCAGAGGGTGTCAAAAAGCTCTGGTCTTTGGAAGTTAACATGTGAAAAATGCGACAACACATCAGAGTGTCTGATTAAATTTTGATTACATTACCTTTTCCTTTTAGTTGGACACACAATGGCAACAGTTGTATTCCGATGGTTAAACAAATCGGTAGAAAAGGAACCTAACTTGTCAATGCCCCAATTTATACTCATCGACACACCTGTTCGGGACTGCGGACAAAACTATTCTACAGGTAATTATGAAAGTGAATTACATAAGCAGCTAAATTAGAAATTTAATTGGGTTTTTCATTTTCATATTATTAATCATAATATTTATTAGAAACAGCACGCTCTACCTGACCTACTTGATAAACTGGAACAAAATGGCAACTTGTGGTTGTATATTCGCTGACCAACGGAAATTAACGCAGTTTATTGTCAATGCAACTTGAACGATACAATTAAATGTGAAATATGATGAATTTTCACGAAATGGCTCTACACTGTTACAATGTTACTATTGAAGTAGCAGTGCAGGCCCTACAATTACAACATGCATTATGTAGATAGGCGTATACAACAGGGCCAAACAAATGTATGAAGTTATGAATAATTGTTTAACTTCTGGTTCTGAATGAACATAATATATGCGGTTGTGCCACGAACACATGCACATGATAAATTAATTCAACTCTGAAGAATCCTCACATTGTATTCTTTTTGTTTTATAAATGCTTGACTTCCTCACAATAAGCGATCAATGTAGGTCTTTTAAATGTTGCCACACAATTATATTTTGATTGAAATGATGAGTTGTGCCGCAACAAATTCAGTTTGAAGAAATTATTGAATGCCGGTTTATCTACAACCTGTGAACGGAAAGATGAACGTGAACTGGACATTGTCATGTAAAATGAACTTTTGACTGTGATAAATTTATTCTGCAATAATTTCATTAATAGTGTAAATTACCACTATTTTATAATGTTTCAAGCATGAAGCTAAATATGTGTGAGCCGCATCGGCTTTAGAAATTAAATTGACAATATTCTAACATTTGAGTTTAATAATGACCTCATCTTCTACATGTCAGTTATTCAAAAGATTCCATCAGAAGATTTTGGTTTCCCTTAGTGAACGCGCTTCCCAAGTGACATCAGCTGTAAGGAATGAAGAATTTTATTAATAACTCATGGAATGTTATTATCGGACAATTTCCCTAATTTGCATAATTTCGAATATTATAGAACAGAGCTTGGGTTATCAAAGGACACCACTGTGAAGCGATGATCATTTCAATTGAACGGTTTACATATCTTCCTCCATTAAATGCATACTTTTTTTGATGGATTAGACCGCTCTTTATAGTTTGTGTCAAGACGTGTGAATGGGCCGGTAGCCCACGGGCCGGGATGGGCCGGGCTTGAGCTCGATATTTCGCGCATAAAAATTCGAGCGTATTAGGCTAATGTCCATTCAACCCCAAATTTCCTTCTTACTCTGCAGGAATGACGTTTGTTGCTGCATAAAAAAACGTGAACCTAGTCTCGAAAGAAAATGTATCGCATTGTCTCAAATTCCCCATGGATGGACATGGCGATCGGCACACATGCCCACCTCACTCCATCACATTTTGAAGAGTTGGCATTCAATTTGCGTTGTTCGGCTGATGCAAGACATGATTCCGTAGTAGTACTCACATTGACAACTACAATGCATGCTGGCTGAAAGTTTAATGCGTGCATATTTTAATGTAGAAAATTTTGAATGGGCCTTTACTAGACTGTTATTTAAAAGGCGTCACATTACGAATAATTCAATTTTCGTCGAAACCTTTATTCAAAATTTCTATATTGTCGCAAAGCATTTGTGGCTTCATGTTCTAGCCGTTTCTTATCACTTGAAATTTGTATTTTTACGCATCTGAAAACATACATGTAGCTCAAAATGCTGGAGATTCAAATTTCCTTTCAAAATATAATTTGCAGCATTTTCTAATTTTGATGACATTTGTCAATTTAAGCATGAAACAGAACACTGGTAAATATGAAATATTTTCAAGTTTTCCAGTCACGTTGATTCGATAACTAGAAAAGGGCCATTAGAGTATCACCATGACTTCCTATTTCGATTAACTGTATTACAGCATTACAACTGACTTTCAATGCATAGACGCAACATGCAACCTGACTATAGTTCGCATGTCTGCAACATTTTTCATGTATTTCCCACAACGAAATTCTTGCTTTCATTGGCATATTGCGTAACAACATGCCCTTTATTTGTAGCTTTTTACATCGTGAAATTGAAGGACAATCATTAGTATACTAATGCAAATTGACATTGCAATTATAAACGCAACCAATCAGTACAAATTACTCCCACATCTGGCTATTATTCTGACAGACACATTTAGATAGCATCAATATAATGACAATTATTTATTGCATTAAGTTTCAGCAGGTATTGATTGCTGGAACTCTGTCTTATGTTTATCAACATTAACATTATATTCCTATAGATTTTTACAAGCTATATCATACAAAAAAAACAAAGGTCAAGAAGTCACAAAGTCAATGAGGGAAAGGAGTTAACTGAGCCGGCGAGATATAATTGCCTGGGCATTACAGCGCATCAGGCTAGTACCCAGACGCCCGTAGACCTCTCTGGTTGCAATTCTGAGAGGCATTTGCTGCTGTACCGATATGCGGACAGCCAGTCTTTTTAAGAACTCAGTTGCAGTGTCACCAAATTCTCCAAAGGCAGAAATTACAAATGGGACACACAACCATTGAAGCCGATCACATTTATCACCATTGTGCTCCCTCTTTCGCTGTTCACCTGCAGCAACACATGGTCCCACGGTTGTACTCGCACTATGTATGATTGTTGTTGCTTGCGGATGCACAACCGTAAGATCAAGTGCAGCTGGGCGACCCAGATCCCACACAGGGAGTAGGATGTCCGCTGGACGCGAGAAGTCATCATCTTCACTAGCTCCTCTTTCAACTTGTGGGCGAAGGGAAGCAAGACGACAAAAATCAGCAAGGTCGTCTCTCAGCTTGTTATGCCTCATATTGATGTCTGGACCTCGGCGACAAGTCAAAGCGTGATATCCAACGCTGTCATGGTGTACATTAGGACACTTGGGGCACGTCGTGTCAGGTGAGAAAACATCCATCCCAAGCCACCACTTAACAAGAACAGACATCTCATTTGGTTGAAAGTTAAGATTCAGTCCAGCTGAGGGAACCACTTGTAACCAGCTTGATGAATGAGGAGCCGATACTGATAATAATCTGGCTTTATCCATCGTAGATGCGCTCTCTAACATAGACTCAAACTGCGATTTTTCGATGTGAGTTGAGAGTAATATTTGGCTCGTTGGCAGATCCCCTGAGTTTATGTTGATTTTATACTCCTCCTTAACTTGAGAGTTGTAATGAAGAATTACATGCTCCATGTCGACATTCTTGTCCAGACAGGTTGACACTGATTTTGAAAATGAGGTGATGTAACATGCCCCCTGGTGCTGATCAACAGAGCGCAGTCCAAATCCACCAAATTTCATCGACAACTGAGCCTGCTTCCAAGCCACCTGTGTAGTTTCGATCGCTAGACACTACTCTAGACATCTTCGTATATCGTTATCAAACGTGACGAAACTGTTTCCTGATAAGGAAGGAGGTGTCGTTCTGGTAATGTGAACCATTTTGCAAAAACTGTTACATTGGCGCAAAAGAGTCAGCGCAATTTGTGGATTACCTAATAGTGTCAATTCATGTAATAGCGTATAAGCCATTTCCCTTTTTTTCATTATATAGTCCTTACAGAAGTCTTCATTGCCAATTGGAGAACCTAAGATCTCAAAATTAGGATAACTAGACTTCCGAAAGTAGTCGGAGAAATCCTCAAGAGATGATCGACTGTATATTTCGCATTTCCGCAAATTGAGAATTAGTCCTGTAGAATCGCCAATAGTTGACAATTTTCGAATGATATTCTTGATGGTGTTTTTGTCTCCACAAATGACACCGTCGTCCAAGTACCAGGCATGAAATAATAAGCTGTCATCAGCACTTATCTGTATCACCACTTCATGGAGAACTATTGAGAACAAAAAAGGACCTAGCGGGTCCCCCTGCTGCACGCCAGTCATTGATGTCAGCGTTCCCATTGGATGAAAAAGATAAGGATGCTGGCCATAGCAATAAGAAACCCATGAACACAGCTCAGGAAAATATTGGTCACATAAGTTTAGAACTCTTTGTCTGGAGACATTATTGAACGCATTACGAAAATCAATCTTGCAAACATAGAAGTTGTCATCATTCCAATGTAGAGAAGTCACTGATCGAAGCCGATGGATTACTTTTTCCATGCCTGATGGACTGGAAACTCCAAACTGCAAAGGTTCAAAATGCTGCCGTGACTTATTTGAAATTAGATCACAAGCACATTTACTAGCAATACGACGCAGAACTTCTCCCACAGCTATAGGCCTAATATCATCCTCGTTCTTCTTCAATGCTGTGAGATTAGCGCTTGCAATTATTGGAGATATTGAAGTAGGGGCTATTCCAGACAGGACCAAGTTTGTTATCCGTCTAAAAGATGAACTCAATGATGTTGGTAAATTAATGCCAATAATGTCATTAATTTTTATAGACTAAAAAATTAAAAATATAGTTAAAAAATAAATTAATTAAAAAAATTAATTAATAATATAAATATTATAATAATAATAAATAAATATAAAAAAAATAAATTGAAAATATTTTTATTTTTTTATTATATTTTTATAGTCCCAATTTAGATAGCTGTCAATTTAGACAAAGTCAACAGCATACACACCCATGTCTATCTGCTTCCGACATTATACAATGACCTGACCGCGACTTCAGAGAAAAGTGCCGCACAAGGGTTTCATCGTGATAATATCCATTGCATCCATCGCCAATGAATGTCTCCAACTCTTGTCTCGACATTTCTACCTTTTTCATTGACTTTGATTAATATTGGACCTTGGATTTTGATCAGTCTTGTAGTTTCGGTAATGTTGGAGTGCTCAAAGTTCACTATTGAACAATCTAGCATAATATGCATACATCTATGGCTTGCATGAGGCCTAGAAACAAGTTTCATAACTGTGATTTGAAAGCTGAGGGCCTAACGAATGATTTGTCCTTCAGTACAGAAGTGGCCTCGTACGCCCAAAACATTTGGGGATGCCCAATTGTTGACATCAGTAGCCTGTAGATATTACATGAGATCATCGGATGTGAAGGTCTTTAGAACTCTATTCAAACGCTCGTTAATTTTATTTTCATTTGATACACCATGTTGTTGATGTAAGAATACAGATGTATAGTCTAGCGAATTACATTTGAAGACTACAGTTTTGCAACGATAAATTGTAGGAAATACTTGTCTCGCAAAATGTACGCACCTGCAAATGAAGGTTGCATTTTGAAAAGAATCAGAAAACGAGCTCGGAAGATAAAACTGATTGAATGTGCAGGCTTAAACTACTGCTTGTACAGATGATAAATTTAGTTGTAACAGCAAGTTGTGAAAATATCGATGCTGCAGACATACTTTAAAAGAAGAAACATCCAGGATTGACTATATATACAATACTCGAACTGATTATGCAATGCATGTAGACAATTGCGATATCACTCATTTTACAACGAACAAAATCATGATTGGTGCAAAAGTAGGAGACTGAGAGATTGTGGAGACGTATCATAGAAGGATAAAGTGATTTAGCAATTACTATCAAACAAGCTTTGACATATAAAAATTGTGAATTCACTGTTACTAGACTTGAAGTGTCATGAGAACTGCTAATATAAACGTAATTCCATACATGATTAGCATAACACTTGTACAAATATAGGTCAAATGTCCGTGCAAGCAGTATGCCAAATTCAAAAGTAATTAAGCTTTGTTGCAAAATTCTAAATTTTGCTATTTTGGTAGTACATTATACACTTAAAAAATTATGAATCACATAGATTATTGTGCATAAAAGCAAATTTTCGGCTGCTTCATTTAACCTTGAAATCTTACTTCAAATTTAGTGGAAAGAAAATGTATTTAGAGGACTATGAAACGCCAAGAAAGTTTGAAGGCATCAAGAAAGATAATTGAGCGCCCAGGAGATCAAGAAGGAATTGTTTATTTCCATGCACTCTCGTAGCTAGCTTGCCAATATATAGAATAAAGATTCTTGGAGTGCCGACGACCATCTTACGAATGAAGTAAATTGCAATAATCGCAGTGTCGCTTATATGGTTTAAAATTAGAGTTTCTTTTTCTTCATTAGATGCATCAATGTAAATTTTTAAATCAAAAGTCATATTTTACATCAAGCATAAAAAGAAACAGCTGAAAAAGTGTAGATTCATTCATTGCTGTCAGTAGTAAAAGTGATAAATAATATGAAAAAGGGAATGCAAGAGTATAACGTTGGATCCTCAACACTTCATGGGCGCCCATTGCACGATACCACTCACTGGTCACAGAGGTTGCAAAGAATTTTAACTGCCAAGCTCATGGGTAATGATCAATTAAACACTGCACGCACGCAAGCATCTTTTCCACACAACTGAAATGTGTTTGATGGCAACATAAGCTCTTCTTAAATTCTAAAATACGTGCATGTATATAGCACGTGGTGTCATCCAAAATGTCTCTGACCAATTTACTTACAGTTGACAGTTAACGAACACTACTTTCTGATGTGAATTTAGGTATCTAAGACATCAGAAATATGATTGCATAAATTATTTTACCTTGTTTTCTATTATTATCTCAATTTTTGTTATTTAAACCAGAATTTCAATATTTTCTAAGTTTGGAAAGATGTCTTCAGACTTGAACAAATTAGGCACGATAAAACCTTGGCAGCCATAGACGCTGCGTTTCGCCCTACAAGGGCTCTTCAGTAGTGCTCGGAATGGCCTAAACAAGTTTCAAATATCTAGAATGGCTGAACTAGCTGAAGCATCTTTGCGGACACCATTTTAAAACTTCAATTGAATTAAAGACGATCGTTTGACTTTATGACAACTGACTTTTTCAAGGAGCTTTTCAGAATTTGAAGTTTCGTTGGGAAAAGTGACTAATGTAAGCACAATTAGCGACATTGCCAAGTATCTATAGTAATTAAAAGATGCGGATTTGCAATGGACGCTGAAGAAAGGGACTCGTGCGCTTATAGTAAAATATAACAACAACTTCTTCTCAATAATGTATGAATATTCCATGCACACGACATAGATGTACTTGTAAAATATTGTATTCCTCTGTATAGTTATAGTAGTACATTAGCTCTAATATGTCCTAATCCCGCGACGATTCACGACTGCAGATGAAGCGTGTCGGCAAGGCTAGGCTATGTCCGTATGATATTCATCGTGCAAGCAATTCTGGGTAGGACGCGCAGATGGGAAATGCGGCAAAACATTACTGTACCTCATTTCGCAGCACCCATTCATTTAGACAGTCGGGTTCGCGTTTGTTATTCGCCTGACAAGGTTGTGATGGACTATGGAAACGGCTATCAAGGTCATGGTATCCTGGATACTATAAATATAAATTGAAACTCATCAAACTAGATAAACTTTTAGTTGTTGCAATATTTATGACGTCAGCGTATTGCTGATTTTTAAATTTTTCGCTGTCGACTATCTAATATCTATGCAAGCTAGGGGACTTTGTTCTTTATGGCTTTGTTGCATTTTTGTTACTATATTAGCAATTTGCCGTTGACGTGTTGAAAATATAATGCATCATTTATTTTATCCCTCCATCTAACCTTCAATTAATGAATCAGTAATAAGGCAGTGAAAATTAAAATTAACCCTTCGCATCAATATCATCATGCATTCGACAATAATGTCTGAAACACCTAAGGTCTGTAGACAACAAAATGAAACATCCTTCATTTAGTTACTTCAGGTTGCTTATCGACCGCTTATCGACCTGACGAGCACACTTCTCATTCCCATGGGTTTCCCACTTACAGTATCAACCCTGAGAATGTATTACACAGCAATTTCTGTATAGAAAAGAATATTAATGTAGAATGGAATTTCGAAAACAATGCAAAATTCCGTCAATATAGGTCTAGACAGCAGGTTATTGACGACTCCACAAGACATTGCTTCCTTTCTGCTGGATAACTGACCTTGTTATGCATCACTAAAAATGCGAATATTAATATTCTGTTTATCAACAGCATAAGGAAGAATATAAATTATCACACCTACTAAGTTCACTTATAAAGCAGCACATTATACTCCTTTTCTTCTTTAGGTGCATATCCTTGTCTGCAAGTCGATTTCATCCTCAAGCGTGATATTGGTTATTTCCTCATTCAAATCTATGTACCGACCATTCTCATCGTCATTCTGTCTTGGGTCGCATTCTGGATCAATATAGAAGCGATACCAGCAAGAGTTTCCCTCGGACTTCTCACAGTTCTGACAATGACCACTCAATCTTCTATCGCCCGCTCCTCCTTACCTCGTGTTTCATACATAAAAGCCATCGATGTTTGGCTCTCTGTCTGCCTCATATTCGTCTTCGCTTCACTTTTGGAATTTGCCATTGTTAATGTATTCTCGCGGCGTGTTCAGAAAATGAAAGATGAAGAGGACGGCAGTGCGATGGCAGAGAAGTTGACTGAGTCCATCTGCTCTGCGAAGAGAAGGAGACAACCGTTCAATACAGAGACGTGCATGCTCTCTGATACCGATCTTCCAATGGTGCCTTCCGTGGTAAGTAATAATTCATTTTGAAAGCAAAACTGAACCTTGATCCATAAATCAAAGCTGCGAAAACAAAATTGAAATGATGATTGTAAATAACTGCTCTGACAGATGGAGTCAGAGTCAAAGGAATGGCGGTTACCGGCATTTCAATTTTTGAATTTAATGACAGTTAAGCTCGTAAACAAGCTTAATCCGATCATCAAACCTGATCCTATTAAAGTCCTCCAAAAAGTTGAGAATTGAGTAAAAGCTTATACTACTGATATAATTTTAAGTAATATGACTTGATACAAAAATAAATATGCCGCTTTAAAATTAACACAGTCTAAGAGAATAGGGACTGGAAGTCAAGATACGAACAAGCAATGAAGTGTTCAAGGAAATCTACTTAATTTATTGATGACTACTTTTGAAACATCTTGGTGACCGAAGCGTGCACAGCACGTCATTCACAAATTGTCTAAAATGACTTGAAGAGGAAAGTTATCTCTGCCACTTTCGCTGCAGCTATCATCAATGCATGCATGCAGCTGAAACAGAATGTTCACAAACTTCTATTGAACAGTGCTCAAAATATAAAAATCGCTCAATTTGCAAATCGAAATTTTTCAATAAGAAAGTATATGAGGATGATAATGAATTAAGCAGGGGGAGAACGAACATTTCCCGAGCTATCGTTTGATACACTCATCGAAATTTGTGATATCGTGAAGTTATCACAAGACTCCTTTGATTGAAAATGTGATATTTTCACCTTTTCATCAAAAATGTTCATGTTGGTATCTTCAGAATCCTAACAATATAAGGAGTGTGAATATGTGTGTTTTATTCGAAGAAGTTCAATAGTTCTTTTTCAAATGAAAACTATTTATTTTGAGGGTCAAACATGTTTTCAAGCAAAATTGCTCATCATCAGTGACAGGAGAAACAGATTTTTCAATAAAATGGAGCTTATACTGTATACAAAAGAAGGAAAGTGAACTACATTCCATCAGTTCATAGGTCGTCGGTACATTTGTAGTGCATGGATTCACCAGAGTTCTAACTGCGTGAATCCATGATGATGATGATGATAATGATAATTCTTTATTTCAAATATATATTCAGCGGTATTTGATACAGGACAGAGTGCATTACAAACATCACGAGAAGGAACAAAAAATTTTACAAAAGAATTATGATAAAAAGAAGACTTGCGTTTACATGGCAACAAGATTCTGTTGTGACGGAAGGAACGGGAGCAGTTACGAGTTACAAAAAACTGGGCGAGGGGTGAGAGTGCATTACAAATGTACCGACGACCTATGAAATGATGGAATGTAGTTCACTTTCCTTCTTTGTATACAGTATAAGCTCCATATTGTAAAATCTGTTTCCCCTGTCACTAATGATGAGCAATTTTGCTTGAAACATGTTTGACCCTCAAAATGAATAGTTTTCATTTAAAAATAGATCTGGGCAGTTTTGCTTTTATTGCACTTCTTTTTCAAACTTCTTCAACATTTTTTCTCATTTCCGCAAAAGTACACAAATATGCAGGTAAACAATCTGCAATCATTGTGAGAGAGCAAACACATGCGTTCGCTAATTGTTTTGTTCTGAACCTTCGTTCACTTTACATGTTGTTTGTGTACTTTAGTGGTAATGACAAAAAATGTTGAAGAAGTTTGAAAAAGAACTATTGAGCTAATTTGAACAAAACATACATTTTCGGTCTCCGTACATCGCAAGGATTCAGAAGATACCACACATGAACATTTTTGATGAAAAAATGAGAACATAACATTTTCAGTCAAAATACTTATGATTTTGTGATAACTTCACGATATCACTAAATTTTCCTAGTTCACCGATCTTGATAACCATTGTATCATAAGACTTCAGAAAATGCTCGTTCTCCACATGCCTGAATATCATGCTCATGTCATCTCATTGAAAAATTGCGATTTGTAAATTGAGCAATTTTCACATTTTGAACACTGCTAAGCAAATGCAATTACAGACACAAGTCTATCATGTCTTATTTTAAAGCTGAGAATGCAAGCTATCGAATGATATATGGCACGTTGCTGTGCGACACGATTGGAAGGCATGAGAATCGATTGAATTTCGGCGCAATTTCGGTGGTCCGTTTTTTATGATCCTTATTAAATCGGTGCCTGACCCATCATCTGAGATTGCCATCAACTAACAGATGCTATCTATTCTGGTTCTGTGATATCAAACAAGCCTAAAAGTCGAATTTCTATAAAATAGACCAACAAAAGTTATGCCCATAATCAAAAATGACAAGATGGTGTCGGCCCTATGCGCTTACACTGTACATTCCATGTGTCATCCACGTAATCTTCTGATTATGGACCTTCTAACTGAGAGCGCTGAGAGTAATAATAAGGATGTTATAGAAAAGCTATCAAATCAATCATGTGAAGCATTTTTGCAGTTATGACTTCCTTAAGATTGGTTTATCTATCCCGTTTAAGTTAATATTCCTAATCTATACTAATCTATGAGCAGTTCGTAGCTGCTGATTGCGTATTTATGAAAATTATTAACAAAATCTGATAGAGAGAGCATTCTTTCCGTTCATTTTACAAATGATCAATTTGTGTGACCACTCTTGCCCCATGGCACGTTTCGGTATGCCTGCCAGTATTAATCTGAATATTGCTCACCTCTTCCAACTGCACAGGCTCAGGAAAAGCTTTGATAAACTGTCATTTGTAGGTTATGGAGGTTAAGGCAATTCTTCTCTTGAATATTTTTGCACTGAGTTTCCATGGAGTATATACAGTATATATGGAGCTCAGTATATAATGACAGCCAGCAAAGCACATCTGCCCCGCAGTTACTAGAAAGTCCCGGTTACGTCGGGTTGGATAGCATAAACATTTTCTATTGACATATTCGGACTATGCTCGCTTTCGTACTCCACCTCTGTCTTCGAAGATTGGCTCAATATTATTTGAATTTTCCAAACTTTTTGTAGGTCAGTTGGATCTTTACCAAAAAAAACTTTTATGAGACAAAAGTTCCGCAAGAGTGAGGAGATTACTTTTGCGTTTTCAAGTTATGTAGACCAAACACAAAGCGATAATCATTCTTAGACCAAACACAAGGCGATAATCATTCTAAGTGCAAGGATTCCTACCAATGCGGTTCATTCCCAAAATCTTTCTAGAAGAAATAAGGACATGTTGTTTCCCATGTAGTAGAAAGTATTTCATTACTCAACTAGTTCAAAATATAGTTCAGTGACATTCATGAGCAAAATGATTTTTCTTGGTTTCTTTATGTCAAGATGAAAAATAATTGAGTTCATTTTACGTGGAACTATCTTGACTGCTTTGTTCAACACTCGATATGGCAGTTGGAAAAATTAACAAGGCTATTCCGTGCGAGAATAGCTGACTGGGGAATCCTATAGGTTTCTGGAATCCAATCACATTATGAATTCCGTCTTATCAAATATTATCTTTGAGGATTAGTCGCTTTGAATTTTGGGAAATTCTTCAATTTTGCAAGTTGACAAATCTGGCACATCTTCTCCGATACAAACTTCCCTATGCTCAAATTTTTTTGTCAAGAATAGTATACCAATGCGCTACATTTATCAGAGTAGAAATTCATAAGTGCCACATGATACCAAGAGTAAAAGAAAAAAGGAATTCACATTTAGACCTAAATCGGAATATTGCAATATCACAAATCATAAAAGTGTATTTTCACAACATGAAAACCGTGCAAGTGAAAAGGTGATGAAAGATGACAATAATTCTTGAATTATGATGAGTGACTTGCAAAATTGATATGAAGTGGGTGATCATAAAAGCATGTTCTAGTTCTCTGCAAGGAGCGGACGAAAAATATAAATAATAATGTTTCTTTATCTGTATCCTTTCAAAACTTCTATCCGATTATTTCAGTAACTTATAAAATAGGTCTATCAATATGAACATTTTGCACAAATAAAAATGGAAATGGATGAACACGATGATTTAGATGTTTATTAAAAGTGAGGTACGCTTTGAAACCTAATTAATAAGAGGTCCGGAACTAGTAAAGAAAGCACATGAGTGCATATATATGCACATGAGGCAGTTAACGTAATGCATCTGTAAACTAAAATTTACCTGCAATATGATAAGATTAATGGAGAATGCTGATGAATTAACTGAAATATTGTTCCGGACCTCGCATGAAAGTAATCCTCCGACTGAAGGCTTCATTGCGAAACCTGAATTATCACTGCAGATAACTATTAATCAGTTATATTGGTCGCAATGGCACAATAGATTTATTCTAGCATCATTCGCGTTCTTAATGTATTTCGTCAATTTTACGCTTGCAATATGTATGATTCCTCACCTCTTTTGACCAATATTCCTTCCCATAAACTTCCTATACCGGTAGAGAGTCACTGCATTAGCGTACATGTAAGTCCAATGCTGTATCCATGATGCACCGAAAATCACAAACGAAAACCTCATGAATTGAAAGTGGGTGACATGTACGCATGTAAGTAATCGTCTGAAATTTACCGACTGAAAACATTCACAGCAAAGACAAGTTTCACTGACTATCAACACCAACAGAAAAATAGCTTTCATTTTAATTTTTCTGACATTGTCAATTGATATTTGTTGTGACGTCATCTATCCTCAAATTGTGACGTCGTCAAAACTATCTGACATAAATGGATATTTGCTGTTAAGACAAACGGTGCACAGTTTAGAAAGAACTCATTTATTTCCAACATTCTTTAAAGTCATGACAAATATTGAATTTCTAGACTTTTGTCAAATCTTTGACCCGAATGGCAATTATCTGCTTAATTGTCTCCAAGCATATTGGATGAATTGAAATAATTTTAAGTGGACACCTCAATATAAATCAATATGAAATTGTTCTTTAAAGTAAGCTGCATTTACAGTTTCCATCTCGACGAGAGAGTCCAATATTTATCGTCAAGGTAATTGCATGAATATCCATTCTGTTGCAAAGCCTTTCCCGTTCTTTGCATGTTTTGTATAGACAGTGATTGAAAAGTTTACGAAATCATCAAAGTTGCGTGTACATTATAAGGGAGCCAATGCTTATTTCCAATGCTATAAATGTTTTTCAATAGTTTATCCCGAAATAATTCTTATCGTTGTGTATTTATGAAATCACTCCGATTCCATCTTGAATTAGAAGCATACGTTGTTCATTATTGTACGCTAATGCAATCATTTTAATCAAATCCATTTTGATATATTCGGGTTTTATTATTTACAGGCTTGCTAAAGACAGGAGAGTACTGATAGTGTTGCTTGTTACAAACGCTATTATAGATAATTACCATTATAAATATTACAATCAACGGCGAAAATGCAATCACTAGCCAGAAATTCGTTTTCTTGATTCAGTGCTAATGATAGGCGTCAAATTACATGTAAATGACATGTAAGTTGAGCTTATAGAAATTGAAGAAATCAATGATCAAAAGGTTAATACCGTTACAACAAGAATTTTGAGCAATCTTCAAGTACAAATTCATACATCCATGCCATTTTCACGATTCAGTTACTTTTCTCTAACTTAAGCATAAGTCTAATGCCTTGACATGCTAAATCATCAGCTGATCTGTGATAAAACCGTTCATCAGCTTAATCATAGCCTAACTTTACCTGACATTGTTGCTATGGAAAACATTCAAGGGATGCGGACTCCGGGTAGTAAGTACTCGCAAAAGCTTAGTTTTTTTCAAACAAATGGTAACCTAAATCATCATAAGATCTATACTTGCCTGAACCTATGTTTAGTGTTCATGTATGTACATGTATCAATCATCTTCTATAAAAGTTCATCAACATACACAGTTGTGAATCAATGTTTGGTATTTGACTAAGTCTAAAAAACAACGAAAAAGTCCTGTATTCATGACTCACTCCGACTCCGCATCCCTGGCTTGAACCTATAGTATTATAGAAATAATTTTATATTTATTACAATCCATAATAGAAATATATTTGTATCAAATAATGATTTCTCGACGTTTGTAGCCTAAATGGAAAAACTTCATATTTTCTATGTAAATTTGCTATTGTAGTTCAATGAATCAATGTGCGAGGACAGTGAAGATGAGCATCAAAAATTTTTAGAATCTACTGTCTTGCATGAGTTATCTTACCTCAAAGATGACAAGGTAAAATATTGCTAGCGTCTATTATCTCACCAATATGCTTTTGCTTGAGAAATATTAACATCCGCATGCGTTCGTTATAACTATTATTATTACCTCGCGGTAGTTAGAAATACGTTACTAATTGTGAATGCTACTTTTCTACAAGTCTGCGCATGTTGTCTTAGATTCCTGCAAACTAAAGCTGCAAAATCATTTTTTCTCAATAAGAATAATTTGAGATAATTTTGAGAATAAGAGTCTTTTGAAACAGTTGTGATGGCCAATGCATTTGAAGATATAGATAGTCGCCCAATTCATTAATCCAAAACAATACCCAATAACAATAAACACCAAAATCAAAACAATGTAATATGAAAGTAACACACGAGCGTTTTCGTGGTCTCTGTTCATGTGCAACGACGACCAAGTGAAATGAAATGCAACAACAAGAGAAAGCTGAGAGCACAACTCAAAAACTCTACTAATGAACTGTCAACCAGTAAGGTAACAGCAGGCTGTAGATGAACTCCTTCTAGACACAAAGTCCAGGCTTGCTTCCAAGAATGAACAAAGCTTCCAGAATACGCAACTTAACATTTTGACTGGAAGAACACAAAATCGAAAAATATGATGAAAACGTATTACCAACAAGTGAATCACATTGAAGTTAGTTCATTAGTACCGTTTTGAGTTGTGTTCCCCATAATAAGAATAGTTTACGAAATTTAGTATTTGCCGTCTTAGGGTTTTCACTCCAAGTGAAAGGAATATCTCTCGTAGACCTATTATGACATCATACTAAAGTAAGATTGAAAAGAGTCAATTGATAATTATATCATTGGAACTGATTAATCAGCAATTAATTCCAATGGATACCCAATAGCTACCTAGCTGAAGCGGCATTTATTTTGTTTTATACATGCACATACCATCATACTTCATATTCCTTATCTATCAAGTTAATTAATTTGTCCTGATTGATGAGTCAGTCAGGTCATTTAATTTCTATTGTTTCTATGAAATCTGATACTGCATGCAGCAACCTACTCCGTTTTTATCTAACCTATGTTGATACATGGGCTTTTTGCTGTATGTGCCATGATATGAAATTCAAATTTTATACTTAATCTCATTGCTAATTCATTTCACGTCTTAAGATAATTAGCGGATATTGGTTGAAAATAAATTAAAGAAAATATTGCATTTACTACCTTCATTATTCACAGGCTCTCTCCACTCCTACCTCAGTGCACATACAGCCAATGCCCATTTACATGACTATGGCACCAATTTGCTGAAGACATTGAGAGTTAAGAAGCATATCATACCGTAGTAACAAGAATTGACATTGGAAATAATAGCAGTATGCTAATTAACAATTGTATACAAATATAACGATATTATCATATTGATAGCACGGAGAATGTTTCTTAGTTACAGTGGTCTTAAGCAGTTGTCATTATAATTTGCTACTTCTGATCTTTGTTTTCAATCTATTGTCTAAAGTATAGACGAATGATCTGTTGAAAAGACACTCTCGCTAAATATGTGAATACCGTCTGTATTCATTCCAATGAGAATGGAGCCTCAATGGAAAATCCAAATGGGCAATGCTGTGTACGAAGTGCGAAGAACAAACTATCTACATATATGCACAAATGTATGTTCCTGCGTTTGAGAGATTTATCAAGAATGTGCTTATCTGTTTATTGTTTATTGTTTATTGTTTATTGATAATGGAAATCATACATACTATTCAATACGCACATCGAATACAACTGAAATTTTGAAAGAACAAAGATAGTGATAATAAGTAATTCGAGAAAGTTAGTCAGACGTTTGTGAAGCAAAATACATTTTATTGAACAGTCTAGTGCAGTAAGGAAAGAAAGTTGATGATAGACGCATGGAATGAGACAAGGGTATCTCAAAATGACCGCTTACAGGTAACCTTCGGGGAGCCAAGTGATAGATGAAGTTATTCGGTTTCAAGATATCTGAAAACGTTCGAAGAGCGATTTTATCTGCACGCTCGATGAATTAAGGTAATAATCGGCAATTGCTGTAGTCACCGCAATCACAAATGATGTAATGGCAGCGTTTCCTTACTCTTTCAATTTTCCGAATTGACTTTTGAGTCATGTTCATGAACACAGGGCAATTGTACTCTAATATACTTGCAATATATGATTTATATACACTCAGTAGATCGTTTTTACTAACTCCGGGTATTCTTTTCAGTTTTTTCAGAAGAAATATACGCTGTGATGCTTTCTTTGTCACGTTATCGATATGGGAATCCCATTTCAAATTTTGTTGGAATGTTAAACCAAGAATTTTAAGTTCAGATACAACTGTCAGCCCAGTCGGTAGATTCAGTGGACATCCTGACTTTCCGAACACCATAAGGCGTGTTTTATCCGTGTTGAGCACTAGGCCATGGATGGAGCACCAATCTTCAATGTTTTTGATTTCAACGTGGATGCTGTCATTAATATTTGAGTCTTTACTCGATGGAATCAATAAGCAAAAGTCGTCAGCATACTTGAAGATTTTCGTGTCGATAGATTTTGATGACAAAGAACCCATAAAAGAAGCAAAAAGAAATGGCGAGATAATGGAACCCTGAGGTACACCCGAGGAAGTAGCCTTTTCAGTTGATGACACACCGCGTAGTATTACCTTTTGCCGCCTTTCGTAGTAATAATGAGAACACCAACAAATAAAGTCAGGTGGTAATTTGTTTTCTGTCAAAGATTGCAGCAATTTGTCATAAGGTAACCGATCAAAAGCCTTGCTGAGATCAAATGCTAACAGGACAACACTGTTGATATCAGGAGAGTCCAAATACCGGCTTATTGTGTCGACTATAGCTATATGTGCGTATAACGTTGAGCACCCAGGACGGAAGCCATATTGGTCATCACCGTATGTATTTATCAACTCTTCCTTGACTGACTCAAGGACCAGGCGTTCGAGGCATTTTGCCAAAACCGGTATCATTGAAAGAGGTCGAAGATCGCTGATGGATTTGCTTTGGCGTTTAGGTACTGGTATGATAACAGAGGATTTCCATTGAATAGTGACTCTTACGGATGAGACGGAAAGAGAAAAGAGATGAGTGATTGGCTCTGCAAGTATATCTGCATTATCACGAAGTAGGCGAGGTGATAAAATATCATTACCACCGCATTTTTTAACGTCAATGTTTTTCAGTAACTCGTAAACGTCGGCAACAGTTATAGCAATATTCCATCTGTTTGTTTCACAGTACGTTAATTTGCTTTCGATATCATGCCAATCCGGGGGGGGGGCAGAGAAAGGCTTCACGAATTCACAATTCATAGCTTCAGCTGCAGAGATTATTGATGGGAAGGTAGAAATTAGTGAACTCAAAATACCATAATCTTTTTTTGAATTGTTGACACTTTTCGTCATCTTCCATAAGTAATTGGGCTTTTTCTTCAGTCTCTCCAGCCAATCCCTCTTTGCTTGAGGAATCAAAGTCTTCAGTTGTTCCTTGTATTGTTGGTAACGGGAAAAATCTTTAACTCGGAAGGCTTGATGTTTCATGTTAATTAAATGTTTCAATGTAGGTGTTATCCATTCTTTATCTGAGGATTTCATTTCAACGAAGGCATAAGGAATATTATTTTCAAGAGCATTTTGAATAAATTCATAAAATATGTCACATTTGTCTTGTAGACTACAGTCCAATCTGTAAAATACATGCCACGGGATGGATTGAATTTCATCTCGGAATTTGATCATGTGTTTGAAGCGAAAGTCAAGGACCTTGCGAATTTCAACAGTTTCAGAGCATGCAGATTCGGATTTTGGGTCTAGATGAACGGAGTGATGGTCTGAATTGCCGAAATTACATCCTATCCTGGGAGAATAGTACTGATCTCTTAGACTCTCGCTCATCAGAATCTTATCAAGGATAGAAGACTTTCTTGTTGGCTGGTTCACAATTTGTAGTAGATCTAAAGCATTCTCTATCTCATCTGTAGGCAAATTGTTGAGGTCACCCAGGATGATCACCTTGTAGTCGATCAGTTGATCAATGGCTGCATCCGCTGAGTTAATGATGAATTCGATTATTTCAGCGTGCTGACCGGCAGCCAAACCCGGAGGGACATAAAGCAACAAAGTCAAAAGTCGTTGTCTAGGCAAGCTCATCCATAGATGTTCGATGCTAGTAGGAGAGAGTTGTAGTTGAGAAGAAATGTCGATGCAAGGTAGGCCACTTTTAACGTATAAACAGACACCACCACCACGTCTACCTCGTCTATCCATACGTATTAAGTTATAACCGGTAATTGCTACTTGATTATTCCCAATAGAGTCATTTAACCAAGTTTCAGTCAAACAAACAATTTGAGATTGGATCGACGCTAGGTAGATGATCAGCTCATCCAATTTCGGTATGAGGGACTGAGTGTTTGCGAGAATTATGGAAGGCAGTTCAATACTCCGAGGTAAAAACTTTACCGAAAATTTTGTAATTTTTGCGCATTGTTTCGCAGAACAACTTGCCCTCTTGAGATAACAACATCAATACCATCGCTTCTACGCTTTTTGTTTGTGGAGTTGTAATTGTGTCAAGTCTGGATTAATATAGACGCGACCAAATCTACCTGATTCTCGCAAATTACGGGCATTTTTCAACACGAGTCTTTTATCTGCAACAGATGCGCATTTTACGCGTAACAGGCGAGGTTGGCTGGAGTTTATTTTTCCGATACGATTTATTTCTTTGATTTCAATGTTTGATATTCCTACCTCGTTTATGACATCACGTATAACAGCCTTATCCAAATCGTTCCTTTCAGTAACATTTCCATGATTATTTTCGGCTATCCCGCTTATTATTATGCATTTCTCTTTATCACGTCGCAACTTTACTTCGTTGATGAGAAGTTCAATATCCGTAGGATCAGGGGCATTCAAGTGCTCGTTTTGCAGAGATTCGAATTTCTTTTCCAAAATGTTATACCTCTCCAGGAGCTGTTTCATCTGCTCAACGACTGGTTGCAACTGCTGATTGATAATATCAGCAATCGAGTTCTCATTTTTTGATTGATTTTCCCTTTTTAATTTTATCAATGCAGAAACAAGCTCGTCCTTCTTGATCGACCCTTTCCGCAGCTGAAGGTCTTCTTCTGTCATGGACAAAATATCATTAGATGAAGACATAGTTTCGCGACGTAGAAAAAAAAAAGTTGAGCGCTTCGAGCTGTGGACCTTGAGCGTAGCCGACCAGCCTAAGCCACACAACCACGCCAACAATGACACTTTTCCACCGTCAACTTGTATATGACCTCAGGACGGAGCAAAATACCACAGAAATCGGGTGATGATTGTAGGAGATGACCTTCAGAAAACAGATAGCTGACAACCACGCCGCCACAAGCAAATGAACACAGATCACAGCGAAGGATCAGGGAAATGAGAATCACAGGAGAACGAAGCGGTGCGATGAATTACGGATGCCACAAATCGACGCTTGACAACAGGACGAGCACGACCATGTAAAAATTATCACAGATGATGACAATAATCACTTAGCTCCAAGTATGAATCAGATGAATGACGAGAGAGACAGAAGCGAACCGACCGACACAGACGACAGTTGCAGCATGCGCATTGCATATTCCGCATGCAGTATGTATCATGATGCGCAGTGCAGTCTTCAATTTTCAATGCGAAATCTTCTGCATTTTTAACAAAATAGCAATTGACGTATGTCACTTCTCACAAAAACGACCGAAAATTTGAAAATTTCCAAAATTTACATCATGCAGATCAAGATGCTATCTAAATTATCTGATTTCTAAAAACATGCTAAAAACTGTTTATCGAATTTCAAGTCTTTCATTCTGACGAACCAATCGTTGGAAGGGATTCTGAAATACACACGCAAGCAATCAATATGAAATATACTCGTATTATCACATAGATCGAATTATGATACGGTTATTATATGATATAAATTATAATCACTTTATCGAATTACCCATTAGGTCTATTTTCATGCCATTGGATAATTTTAGCAAATAGACTGATTTCCAGTCGTTGCAATTGTTGCTAAATTCAGACATATCCAAGTAGCTAGACAGTGAGCACTTCTTGTCTTCTCTTTCCTAAAGGAGAAACTTCAGGTGGCCTATAATACAACCTTAGTAAGGAGAGTCAAAAGATTTCGTGGTTTGGTTTGATAGAAGAAAAACGGCAATTCTATGGCTATATCATACATGGATTACTGCCATTATTCGATGTTTGTGGAACGAAATCACCTAAAATTATGTTACTGCAACTATTTAGCTGAAGAAGAGAAGCTGGCTTCGCCAGACTGACCTCTTCTTGACTTTACCTTCTTTTGTACGTTTTACACGAACATATTGATGAGCTGAACTGTCGCTCCGGTGTCTCGCCTTAAGTATGGCGAATGTGCAAATGTGTGTGTGTGTGTGAGCCTACTCGATGGGTACCACCTTGTCTCTTATTATTAACTTGATTCATTGTTCTGAAAAGGCTGTACAAACTTATAACCCAGAAGAGATTCGATGTTTTCATATGATATATCATGCAACGAACATGAACATTTTTGCAGTAATTGCGTCATTATAAAGCGCACTTTTACAATATCTATTTTTCTTATTTTTCTCCTCGTAATCTGTTGGAAACATTTGATTCTACCACTTAGATTTCAAATTCTTGACGCACTGAATTTTCTCGCGCATGCATGCACTAATCATTTTATACGATTTATACGGAAGAATACTTTATTGGCAGAAACCGACGACATACAAAAGCCACATCTGAGATCGACAACATCACATTTTTGATGTCAAAAATGGCATTTCCGTTATAGGTCAATTATGAATATTGCTTTATTAGAGATCTACGCAAACTCCCGTATCTAAAGATACCTTAGCTTCTGAAAATACCAACTCACTTAGAAGTCCAACCATGAATGAAGGCACTACTGCAGTTTAGTGCACCCTCTTTTACCCCTACTGCATTTTAGTGCACCCTAAAATGCATGTGAGAAAACAACTATGCATATGTCTGAAAACACATCTATTACAACACACACCCTATAGTTATAAATTAGTGTCTTTGTGTCTTCGTGTGTCTTCGTCTTCGTCTTCGCACATTACACCGAGCGCGCGCTTCGGTGTAATGTGCGTAGTCATCGTTTCCGGGAGAATGCGCCGTTGTTTTAGGGTGCACTAAACTGCAGTAGGCGCGTTTCCGTCTCTTTCATAGAGGGTGCACTAAACTGCAGTAGTGCCTGAATGAATTGATCGCGTGAATTTAAAAGCAACCACATATCAATGTAGTTATCAAGCAAAATCAGAAGCTACCACAGTGATCTCCGATGCAAGCATGCTTTCAAACCACGTTTCCTTGCACGATTTAGAAAATTAAAATATAGTTGCGAATACAAATCGTTGTTGTGTCTTGACAATTGGTCATTTTTGATCGTATTTAACAGATTTCGTCATTATTTAGTTTCAACTGAGAGCAAACTATCCTCCCTCCTTGTTGAATTATGAAAGATATGACTTCATGACTATTATAACATGATATGAAAGATAATCGAGTAATTGACTACTATTGGATTTGTTATCGCACATGATGCGACGACTTGAGCACTTTCAAGAAGATATATTTTCAATAAATCACACGAATTTCATATTTTTCTTATTCGAAATGCGGAAAACCTCTCCAGTACATTGTATATGCGAGCAAAATACAAGAAAAAGATAGAATGCAAATTGAAGGTTATAGAAGACAATTTTTAATCTCCTTTTCCTTCAGATACTTATATCTAATAATAAAGTCTTAGCAGCTGTTTCGATCCTTAGAATTACCTGCAAGATCGTCGCTCAATCATTTGTACTCTTGACGGCTTCATGGTAGTTTGGCAGCTTTGTGTTTAGTGTATGTGTGCATTGTCGCAAGTTGTAGCTTTGACTCAGTCTTGCGGTATGATTTCCTAATTGAATAAAATACTTACTTGATAGCAATATTTCTGAGTCAAATCTACATCTCGCGAATTCCTGTCCCGTAGAACGATATCTGATATTTGCGGTTTAGTAAATACCTTGCTATTATCACCACACTGTAAACTGTCACCTCCTAAAATCGTAGAAATCTGCATCCTAAAGCGCGACACACTAGAATTTTAGGAGGTTGCGTGAAATAGAATGCTGACATACTAAAGAGAACAATAACACTAGTGCGCTAGTCTCCTAAAACGCTTTGCTTTAGGATTTTTTTATTAGTTACGAATAGTGTCTCGCTTCAGTGTGTGATTTAGGAGGTGCTGGTTTAGAGTGAGGATAAAGTGGTTTGCGCGTTCGGTGTGCAAGCTATACATGTACCTGGGATTTACAGGTGGATTAGGTTTACCTGGCAAGAGTAAGATTTGTGCAGTTTACTCATGACAATGGTTGCTTTTGATTCGCCTGGTACAGAAACAACTGGAATGTATGGGCTCAACATCACGCATTTTGCGTCTCTTATTCAAATTAGGATTTATTGGCACCAATATTTTCTGGGTGTCTCAGTACAAAGCTGTTGCCAATCGAACTGATGCAAGCGTTATAGTTAGGTGCATAATTGTTCACAAATAGGTCTACTTAGTTGGATACCGTAAGATGGGGAAATTCGGACACCCAGTCATTTTTTGTCTTTAATCGGCAGACACAAGTTGTTGAACACATTAATCAGCAAACATGAATTTATCCATGCAAAAACACAAAAGTCAAAATTACAATAATCAACCAGATGGAATCAGTCGATGGTAAAGAACCGTTGTTAGTGTATTCGAAAGTATTCAATTCTCAATTAGGCTACCACTAATTCAGTTCTCAAAGCTTCGAAAGTAAGTGAAAATAGCATTTTTGCAATTTTTCATGACGATCGATCGAGTATAGCGGTTTCTTGACAATCAATGTGGCCAGGCTTCTGGATACAGCATTAGAAGCGTTTGAAAAATCAGCAGTTTATTTAAGAGTTGCTTTGGTAGGAAGTTGACAGTCAAAGCTGTACAGACACCGGCAGAAGAGGTGTTAACCGGAAAGAAAAGATACACGGCTCGGAAAAGGACGCAGGCGAGGACAAACAAGTAAGGGAGCGCTGATCCATTTTTTGAGTGTGCGAAATACACAGACTTTCTTTAACGTTTATTCAATTTGTTCTGACTTTTCTGTTCGTTTAGAATTATAGAACTTGCTGGTGTTCGAGTTACCCCATTTTTCTTTTTCTCAGTAGTCCTCGTAGAAATCATCCAGACAAAGTTCAACACGTTTCGTAGTTACAAGCATGCTATGTATTGTAAATAATGTCCCATTTGTGGTTCATGTAGGATTCTTGATTACTAGCATCAATATAAATAACTAAAAATATAAAGAGCCCTAAAAATGGTGTCCGAATCACCCCCCACCCCATTTTACGTTACATGTCAAAATTTATGTTGCCGTTTTCATGAATCATCTGTTATTATCCTTTCATTAGCATAATTAACCGTGTAATTTGTTTTCTCTACAGGCAGCTCAAGGTTTACCCCCACTGACTCCTAAATTTCCAACATCACGTATGTTAAGAGATCATCCAGTTTTTGATACTCGAAATCAAGCTCGGAAAGTGGACAAGCTGGCGCGAAGATTCTTTCCATTATCTTTTCTTCTCTTCAATGTTGTTTACTGGGTGATGTATATAATTGTTAAATGATTGACACAGGTGGATCTTGAGAGCAACTGAACTAACCAACAATTTCCGTCATTCTCGTGAAAAAATGAAATGTAATACTACTGAATTTACGTAAAGAGTACTATGATGTGCAATTCAAAAATGACCAAAACATTTGTGAATTCCGAAATTCCATCTTTCTCATTCCCAATCCATTCAATTCAAAATTTCACTGCATTAGACGCGATTTGTAACTGTTTTTAAGCAAATGATGATTATTGAAACCATCCAGAAAGAGAGGGAAGACAAATGAATTTTCTGGACTTATTACAAATGTATACAATGCTCGCTGAGTAAAGTGTGTAACCGAGATTTTATACGACAAATATGACTGAAATAAGCACTTGAACATTTCCAATAAATGTTCATATTCAACTTTCAACTTTGAATACGCTTAAAGTATTCAATTGCTTATTTTTCATTTTCGTTGCAGCAGCGCCTATAGAAACAGAGAGCTTGAATATTTCACTTTTAATTGCAATCATTAATTAAATTAGTGCAATAGGTAACCTCGTATATCTATGACCTGTATGTTTACATTCCTATTGATTGAAACGCATGATTGAGCATTGGACAATTCTGGACATTTTGTATTAAACTTAACGCATTTTGATGTCTCAGTCTGGTCCTCTGCTCATTTCGTGCACTTTTCAGATGTATGGATTGCAGAAAGTTATCAAAATATTCAAGCTCTGACTTGTACATATTGCTTCGAGAACTGAAAGAAGACCAAGATTTTTTGACAATGGTGTTGTAGGTGATGATCCAAAGTCACTCAAATTTGTACTGCGCTTTCTGTTATGTAATTGTGAGTTTTTGAAATTTATCATATGCTTCTGATTTAAAACGTTCGCTTTGATTTAAATACGCAAGATAATGTATTCTACTTATTGTAATCGATGAAAGAAATTTTTTTCTACAATATCTTGTGCTGTATAACATTAATTATTTACATGAAATATACACGCCTGTCTAAGAATAAGCAACATACTGAAAACTAGAATAGAGTAATTCGATTACACACTCACAATGGAATTCCATTGCTTAAATTGTGAGATATGATTATCTGATAGACCTGAATCATACAGCATCAAATATCGGTTAAGTTTGACAACTGTCTCTCATTCAATGACGTCATCTCATCGGAATATATTACTTTATGAGACAATTTATTTCCATTGCGTATACACACTTTCCAAGAAAGAATTTCTACAGATGCGATTCAATAAATATTCAATATTTAGCGGTAGCTGCTAGAGGTAACACGAAATTGTGGCTCACAGAAATTTTCTCCAATTAGGCCTATTTCTGGTTGAAAAATGTGTCTTGTTAATCATATCCGATCCTATGCAGAGTTGTGGAATTGAGTTCGATTCATTATAACCGAATGCTACAGATTCCAGCAGTAATGAAATAACGATATCGATTTGGGGTTTCCAGATTCAGCACAATTATGCGACAGAGTTTAAACCAATAGGCCTACATTTCCTGAATGTTGTGCAGAGTACCTATGTAAGAGAGAATATGCTGCTTCCTTCATCTGTTTTCAGCAATGGAGGACTTCATGGCCAATGTTCAAGGCCGACTGATAACAGCAATGAGCAGAGAGCATCTTGCGCTGAAATTCCACAGCTATTGACATCCTAGCTTCATCCTTGAGATGCAGATGCTTTTAGTGAGAGAAACATTCCTATCAGATAAACTATGGACCAAATTTGGTTCAAATCTCTTCAGGAAGAATTTCGGTCAGCGAGTCAAAATGAGCTCATTATTTACAAATTTCATAATTCTTTCAAGTATATGAACAGCCTGAAATTTGCACAAGTCTATCTATGATAGTAATCCTAGAAGTGAAGGATTTTGTGCTTATAAAAGTATGCAAGTTTCTTTCATCTTTGAAGGGGTCTTGGTCGTTTTGAGAAAAATCCAGAGATAAATGCCGAATAAAATTCTGAGGTCTCTGCGATGTAAGCTGCTTCTGACATTTCTGCATCCCTTCCTGATCTCCGTTGCTAAAATAATTCTCAATTTCTGAGTAATCAGTCAGAAGTAGTATCTTCGAAGGATTACCATCGGCAGTATTGGTTCGTCCATGAAGTGTTCAATTTGTGGAAATTCATAAGTCCCTCTGAACTGTTTTCAGGATTTTTCTATTGTTTTTCACCATGGGAAGTATAATGAAGAGGAATATAGATGCGCTATGCGCTATTAGCATATCATGTTGCCTTTTGTGGGTATTCACTAAATCTCACTTTCAACACTATTGATATTTCGTTGAAGTTTTGATCACCAATAGTAATTGATAAATGCTGATTCTTGAAAACACAGTGTAAACAGAGAAAGCAAATATAGAGTTGAATCCTTTTTTAAAAATGAGAACATAACTGAATAGCCGCCATATCAGCCAATATCAGGAATCGTGAGCGTGGCTAGCTAGCTAACATCTTTCAACATCTATACAATTCCCTGTACGAACATGAAGGCATGTCCGGAGTAAAAGTTTGGATACACAGTAGGTCTAAGTTAAATTCTGCGGTTTTCACCATGGTTTTCACTAAATGCTACTATTTTCAGATAGCTATATTGAATTGAGAATTCAAATGAATGTTCAAATATTCTGCGAGTATCTAATAATCGTAGCAACATTCACTAATAATTATTGCTGATACACTAGTGACAGTAGTGTGTTTTGTGATATACCCGCGGAGTATAACTTAATGTGCCAATTGCGTATATTATGCTCCGGATATGAGTGCATGGTTAAATAGGGAGTTGTATTGATGTTGAGTGATATGAACTATGCCTGCTTGACATTGAATCAAGTGGCGACTATTCAAGCTTGTTCCCATTTTTTCAACTGAGGATGCGATCCAATAGTTAATTATTTTATTTACTCGAGGAATACTGTTAGGGCTGAATACAAGGAGATCTAGATATTGTTTAACGAACTTTCATTTTCCTTGGGCTGAATATTTAATTCATCCAACATACTTCCTTTTGCAGAATGAGCAAGTAATACGAGAAAAGCTGTTTTTCTTCATTTGGAATGTAATTGACAAACACTCATATTCAATATGACATTGCAAATCTATTATGTACATGTATCTATCAAGTCCCATTCAATATTTCTGTCCAACTTCAGAATCTACCCAACGACTAGTATTACCGCGTTTCCATGTTTCGATTTCAACCAATCCATTATGAAACCAATCGTCGTGAAATACATTCATCAAATTCCAACATTATGCGATGAAAGTCAATAAACGTTGTTTCCAGGCAGTGTTGATGTGCTCTTCAAACGCTGCTGGTGTCGACTTGCTGTGTGCTGATAATTTATTGAATGCATATGATCATCACGACGCATACACCGCATCATCCATCGAGTCCAGCCTGCTGGAAGACTTGTACATAAGGTGGACACAAGCAGAAGACAAAATCCTCCTATCATTATTCCGTTGAATGTAATGGTTGTGTTTAACCACAGATATTGAATTGCTGGAAAAAGAAAGGAAAATATATAGTCGAAGACAAAACTCATATCGCAATGCAGCTCATCTATTGAAGTAATGCCATTTCATCCAATATCAGGAATCATCAGCAGGTCTATTTCACAGTTCTCAACATGGACATAACTCCCTATTTATTTAAGGTTATGGCCATGCCCGGGTAAATTTGAGATTCGCAATTAGTAAATTAGTGAACTTTCGACGAACAATCATTAAATATCACTTTGAACACACTAGTGACATGTCGCCAAATGTAATAGTTAATAAAGGCTACTTTTTGTAAACGCAATGGAACTAGAATAATCAAATATTGAAATGGCAGCTATTCAGGTCTTTTCAGGTAACTTTTCAATTGAGGATGCAATCTCAATATCGAAGTATTCTATTTACATTGTGGTTACAAAAGCAGAATTTCTTAGTTATCACAGGCGCAACAAGCTATGCGACATGTCAGTTGTGTTCTTGAAGCGATATTTAATTAATGCTCCCATTTCATGAACGCTGAGTGTCGATGTTGAGAGATGTGAACTAGACCTGCTGATGATTCCTGGTGTTGGATGAAATTGCAGCTATTCAGATCTGTTTCAATTTTCAATTGAGGATGCAACTCAATATTCAATTATTCTATTTCTTTTCTATTCTTTTGAATCTTATGTTTCTATGTCTTCCTAGATTTTCTCTCCCTTCTGTATCCCTGACGCAGGCTGTGAAGCCGAAATATCGGAAAAAATTAGCAAAAAATTGCAGCTTCTTCTGGCTTTTTAATAAATCATTTTGATATTTATTCTATTTCCATGGAGGCATGAAAATGTGCTTGAATTTATAAAAAGATTTTTAAAAATTCATTGCTGACGAATGACGACTCAAATAATCAATCCACTGCATCCGCTCTAATTCTAATGTGCAAGCTTCATATTTTAATGTTTTTATGTTTCCAAACGCTTGGCAAATAAAAATTGAAAATTAAAGTTTATCTGCATGTAGCCTATTAGCACTGCAACGCAGTCTAAAGTGCTAGACCAGGTGAAAATTAATTGAAAAGGGGACATCTCCTGTAGTCATTTAATGAATATATTGAATATGCATCAGATAGCAATTGTTATCTGCATTCGCACACTTTTTGGATGTTGCTGAGGGTACAAGAAAGACTTCAACATAAACAAAAATATTAATTCATATAAACGTACCTGCGAATTAGAAAGCCCATAATTAAATGACACTGTATGGTTAAAGGTGTGATATATTTCGAAAACTGATCCTGCTGCATCTCAAATGGTTAGGCAAAACTCTAGAATCAGGATTTCCAATAACATTGAAGATAATGAATATTCGTATTGGCGTAGGATGCGGCGATTTCTATCAATTTTTATTCGAACTTTCTTCTCTGAGTTGATCGCTATTTGTTAACTAAATATGTATACCTTTTGAACCATGCCTACGCTGCGTTGCTTCACTTTTCAAGTTCACTATTGAACACCATAAGAAGCACCCTCAAGTTCAATTGCTTGCTAATTCACAAACCTTCAAGATATTCATGAAAATCCCTCAAACGTTTCAAACTTTTCAAATGTTTATTAAAAGTGATCTTATTTTTCGATTTTAAAGCAACTCCGATCAACTTCAAATTTCTTGGCTGCTTGAATCTATTCAGAGCATGATCAGCTTTAATCGACGCACCATTATGATTAGCATTTCCAATGCTAATTAAATAAAACATTTCCTTACCGACTTCAGCTGGAATAGCCAATAGAAAAGTTAAATGAACAAGCCCTTTGTGGATCCAAAGTTTGGCAAGAACACAAGTAAAAGTGAATCCTGAAATAATAAAATTAGAATAATTCAAAAAATTCAGCATTCTTATGTAGTTTCTTGATTGCATACCTGAGAAGCAAAGAATACATCCGATAGCGTAGGGCCATGGATACAATGATATGGTCCAGGGCTCAGCGCTGGTAAGGACGGAAAGAACCACAACAAATGGCCAAGTAGTTAATGTACTCGTGAGACCTGAAAGAAAGACAATTTTCAGTCCCAATGCATTTTGATGATGTAAATGAAATAAGCGGTTTACTAAAAATGCTTTGAACAATTTCTTCAGATCTCCAAATCGAACATCGTAGAAGGACTGAATAGAATTTAACACACTGAAAGAATTATTAATATTCAGCACATGGCCACCGAATGTATGGTGGAACTTAACCCTCGCCTCACTGGCGTGGTTTTCCGAAAGTGACCAACTGTGCCCCCCCCCGCTGATCTCCCACACTATTGCACCAATTTTGCCAAACCACACATCAATCGAACAGGCATTGAAACGAGATTCAGAAAAGCAGCATCAGTTATATTTCTAGTTCGCTGTTAGTCGATACGGGAGGCTCATTTGAAAGCAGATAAGTAAAAGAAAAACAGTCTTTCCCTTTTATTACGACTTTTTATTGCAAAGTTAAAATTAAGATGCCAAAATCAGTCTTGACTAGCATTGTATTGGCATTGGCATTGTATGTATTTTCAATGCATGGCATTTAATAATTCTGCGGAACGATTTATGAAACGTACTAGACTTTATGTTCAATCATTTAAAAATCATTCTGATAAATTAAACTTACAAAATCTCGGCAAAATTTTCTAGCAATGAGTCTCGGTAAGTTGTTTCTGCCCAAGATCTAGCAAAAATGAGCAACATCGGTGCATAACTGAGCAGCTGAAATGACCATCAACGAATAGCTGTTGTCCATCTAAGTCCCACTAACTAGTCTATGGTTACAACCATAGAAAACCGAACATCCGCTTTTTTTAGGTTAGTGATACTAGAATGGACAATAATGAATTGTCATGTAAGTCAATTTTGCTATATCTGCAGAAGCAGAAGAATCAAATTACTGAAACATCCAACAGTTGTAGTTTCTTGCCGTGAGGTGATCTATTGTAAGTTCTTTTATGAAAACGCCTTTACATATGAAATGATGGTTCAACGTCACTACTCCCTCATACTAGTGGCTTCGACGTTGCTGACACAGTCAGACTTTCAAATGGAGCGTTGTGATTATTTAGACCGGATACTCTTCCTGACAACTTCCAATGACACTCTCGGGGCTCGACCTCTGGACCGAAAGATCGCTAGACCAAGCACTTAACCACTGTGCCACGGAGACCACAAAATAATGGTTTAACGTGATTAATCCCTCATGCTGGGGGCTTGGACGGTGCTCACACAGTCAGACTTTAATATAATATAATTTGATACCTTCACATATAAAAGAATATAATAATACTGCAAATTGCCACCAAGGACACTGATAATCTGCCGGAACCTTCAAATTGTCAACCACTGGAAGTCGCCATCGTTTAGGTACCGATGTCATGACAACGTATATTCATGTCGCACCATTGTCTTCAATGTTCATGCTCGCTCTAATCACAGAAATTGATTGTTTATTTGAAGTTGCTAAAAATAAAAATTGACTCAAGGTCGCAGCACACTTGGGGGAACTAAGTTGGAGCATGAATCACCAATGAAAATCTTGGACTTGCACATGTGACCAAAGAATTATATATTTTGTTCATCTGCTTCGGTTTGCTAGAAGTGTGATTAATACGAAATCGCCGGCACATCGAGGAACCTATTAAGTGGGCAAACAGGAATCCCCTACACCTTACAGAGATAAGAAAAAAAGTCGTGCGTCGGTTGCGGATTAATGGGAGTTCCAGAAAAGTGCTTCGATTGTCAAAATTCCTTCAGATTCGAAGAATTCAGATCATTGCGCACAAGTTTTCTCCATAATGTTGGCCCTTCCGATCATTATTAAAGAAAGTAGCAGGCGTACGAAAATTAGTTCACTTGATGTTTTCACCATCGTCTCCTCGGCATTTCTCACCGTATAGTGCATACGCTGAATCGAATGTTAGCCAGGCGATGTGTGTTTTGGTGTGTGCGAAGTGATATCACAGCACGCACGCATCTCTCACTGGCTCTGGTGTCCTGTGCTGACAGCTTATTGTTTGCCATTTCCAATAGCAAGCGATACACGAATTATCCATTCGAGAAGGAGCAAGTTGTCTAATTCTGTTATGTGACATTTCGATATTAAGGTTACAAATAATTCTTCCTTTCTAGGAAACCGACGTACCCGCAGATGAATCTAATTCTGTGCATGTGACTGATTCTAAGTGTTGACAAGTATATCTATGGGAAAATGCGTGCGATTTTTATGCCACTATTGTGTAGCCTTACTTGAATTCTAGAGGTTTTATTGTTATCAATTTCTATGGTTCAAATCCTTTATTATCATGGACGGTCGGATTTCTACAGTTACAACGAATAAACAACATAGCTGCAAATTAAAGTGCACCCTTGTAGCATTTCTAAGATATTGAAATGAAAACCTCCGTCAACTACTGCTCTCACATTTGCTCTTTATGATTTGAAGTCCTCAGCAATGTGAAGAAATATTTTGGAATCTGGAAATTGGCCGGATGTCTCACTTCATCCCATTATTGAGAAATAAGACGTTGCGCAATAAATGCAAAATGGATTATATTCCATGGAGATTTCAGGAAGTTATAAGCTTGATTTAAAAGTTCACGTTGGAGTTTACGATTTTACTATTCATCAGTTCAGAGGTAAATAGAAATTGACGATGCAGAAATGAGGATTATCAGCCTACACTGATACTAGATTCTCATAAATAGTATGGGTCTCAGCGTTGATGCAGGCCTATGTAATGAATGCTTTGAAGAAGATGGTGTAAATTTAACTGCGATATGCAAGCCTGCAAACAGCCAACATTTTCTTCATGTCAATAATTGAAGTCATCGAATAAAATTGCCTGTATCAAGAAAGATATTATTATTGCTATACTACACGCGTGCCACTCCGGCAGCCAAAATGAGCGTCTGCAGGGAACGTTGCTGAAAATGAGACTTTCACAGAATGATGTACACCCTGAGCTTACATGCAGCACCAATCTGCGCGTCTACCGAGTTCTGCGCGGTTCCTCTTCTTGTCTGACAGGATCAAAGAAGCATAAATGTAAATTCAATGGGAAACAGACTGAAGTTTTCTATGTTTTCTCTGATTAAAGGAAGTCATCAATTCTACAGCATCAAGGTGTCTTCGATTTCCTTCCTATCCTGTGTACTTGTTATTATCATAAAATCGGGTCGATGATATACACGAGAATGTGTTTGAATGCGACCAGAATTGGCCGACTTATTGTGTTTGTCGACATTGGGAGGCTTCCACAATCTGAAAGTTTTTAGCGTCACAGACAAAGGTACATGAAGCATGACAAGAAATGACCTAAAGACATTTCATGTCCGAAATTATGGCTTCAGACGCAACACTTTTCACACAGGTCACTCATAGTTCTTTCCGCATCAGGGTGATCATAGAAAATCTCATTCTTGCCGAAATGCCAATCTGCCTCCCATTGTATTTACATGTGTTTTTTAATTCTGTCTAACAAGAAAAGGAAGCGTGGAGAACTCGGCGACGCACAGACTCGTGGCAGTCATAGTGTGCACATCATTCGGTGACAGTCTCATTTCCGGCATCGTTCCCGACAGAAACTCGTTCTAGCTGCCTGATTATTCCTTCAATTTAATTGAAGTCATTTCTTATCATGCTTCATGCACCCTTGTCTATGACGCTGAAAGCATTCAGGTTCAACAAGCCTCCTTATGTCGAAAAATGCAACAATTCGGTCAATTTCAGTCGAATTGAACCACATTCTTCTGATTTTCGTTTGCATCTTAAACGTGATAAATGCAATGTAATGGACATTATCACGAAGTGGATTTACTGTTTCCGATGTACATTTTCTAAGAGGTAATCTTCTAGGTGTTACTTTTTCAGAGGAAATGCGATGGAACCTACTGATAGTTTAGTCACGTAAGCTAGGAAGAGGCTTTATGTAATGTATAATTTAAAGCGGTCGTGATGCCTACCCTCCTCCTCTCATGCACAGATCCCATGTAGCTCTTATTCTTTCCCTTGTACTTTTTCAGTTCGATTCCTAAATCGTTGCACAACACAAAAAGTTCTTTTATCTTTTGCTTACTCTCATAAAATTTGGTCGTGAGCTCATAATTGATTGATTACTAAATTTATTCACTTGACCAGTTCAGAAACTTAGCTTAGGAAACAATGTGGCTTGCCTAATTAAATTAAGTATGATTGGAAGTTTATTGCTTCACAGCTGATCATTAAGTCGCCCTCGTCTGTCCTCCTGTTATCATTGATTGAGTTGTAAAAGCTCAAGTCGCAAGCGTCAGCAACTACGGCGTGAAGAATTGCTGCTGTTTGTGAACAGGTGCAGAGCAGATAGGTTTATTATATCTTGCCAGAATGTCTCTTGAACACCATTGTTCGTTTAAGGAGACGAGCTTTCAGAATAACTAGTTCGAGTGATTTTCCCGTTCTCATAGATGTCGCTGAAAAGATGTGTTGCAAAATGATATCGTCAATTGAAAGCTCTTCTTCTCACCCCATGAGTGTATATGCATTGTTTCAACCGAAATACGCCGCGTAAGTCGTTCAATTGACAAATCAAGTTCTTCTGTCACCTTTTGCAAAAACTGAGCGCCTTCGTTGTTTGGTTGTTCTTTTATCAAGTGTTGTGAATAAGTGATGATGACATTTTTCTTTTTGCAATTCCAATCTGCAATGTGTTCACCGACTGTCACTTGTGTCATTTGTAAAAATTGTAAAAAAATTATAATTATTATTATACGTGTACAATCGCGAATAAAGCTAATTGCATAGCGTAGGGATCGGTAGAGTGTCGACCTAAAAAAGTATCTGCAGACAGTGAAAATTTTTATATGAAAATTTTCAGTTTTTTGCGGAGATTGCGTTCCTGCTGTCCAAAAAATTATTTGAGCACTTTTAAAAAAGTCAAAATTTTGCCAATTCATATACTGCCGAGATGACTCCCCTATATGAGTAGTATGAAGCAAGTTGGATATCAAAAGGAATGAATATTTGCTAATAAGCATCCCAACTAAGCGGAAATCAAGCTGATTATCAAAGGAATTTCATGCTACGTACTATAATGGAAGTCTTCATGAAAAAGTCGCGACATTATCCGTGCTTTCTTGGCTGAAATATATGTTTTTAATTCAATTTTCACTGGCTTGATTTTATGATTCACCAAAGTCATGTTTCGGTTCCTGAATCTGAATAGTGATGTGGACCCATTTACATCTTTCAAAGTTGATTGAAATGATTGTCTTTGAATCTGTGATTTTGCCATTCCAGTGGCAGCTGTTGTCTGATCACGCTTAAGAAGATTCTCTTGAGGTTCAGCAGGAAAGCAATAGCGCAAGTCATCGAGTTGCCAATTTAACAAACATAACCTCTCCAAGGCTGTCATGACACGGACTATCTGAAAAACAACATCATTTCCTTCTGTTTTATGCTATCATTATCAATCAATTCCGTTGTAATTTCTACAAAACTGCATAAATGCGCATAGCTCACATTTAGAAACAATTCCGACTGTATCTCCTTTGAGTTCATGTAATAAAATCGAAAGTGTATACACATTGGGGATTTAATAAATGCGGAGTTACCACTCTACCTAACATATTTACTCTATGGCTCATTGGTTCATTGGTAAAGCTCTGGGCAAACATAGCGTGTGTGACTAATTGCTTATTTCATGGCATTTTATTTTTAAATGCAATTTTTCCCATTAGTAAATATGTATAGATTGTAAGTAAATATATAATATTTATTAAATAATAAACACAAATATAATAAGTAAAGATCCCACATTGTAAAAAAAGCTAGCTACATGGAAAACTGTCCCGACCTTAGACTAGTGTATGGCTTCATTCTCTGATTTGTCAATTCCAATGTTAAAACTTTTTCATAAAACTGCTTCAGTATACTTACCTACTATTGAAAAGAAAAGAGTGTACTGGTCAACAGATGGCGATGTTTTAAGCTTTCTCAGAAGGATCTGCAAGGCAATTTAATAGATTTTCACTAATGAATTATTAATCTACAATGTCACAGCGACACATCACACATGTACAGCACACATCTGCTATCATCGCAGTCACTGACAGCATACAAGAACTCGGATCGGATTCTGACTGGTCAAGCAGTGATACAGCTTTTTAGGACTCTCCCAAACCGCTTGATTGCTAGTTGACCACAATTTTAGCAGTCATTCAGTGACAGGCTTCAGAAATCTTTCAGTCAAAGCTGCATCAATTATGGACGTTTCCCTTGCGTCAAATCGCAGTCAAATGGGCAAAGAAGAAAAATGATTTTTGACATTGAAATAAAACCACTTTCAATAAATGGCAAAACAACAGATTTTGCACATTCTAGTTTAGTTTATTATTATAATTTTATTGGCTTGGAACCAAAAATTAGTGAAATTCTCAAAGTTTCATCTCATATATACAATTATAGTCGGCTTAAAATAGTGCAGTTGACTTTAAAAATTTCAGTGTCCGTGAGAAAAGAACTAGGAAAAATAGGTTTCTTTTTACCAATTAAACTGCGATTTGACGCCAAAAAAAGGGCCTATGATTAATCATTACTTTTTCAATAGCGCAATCAAGCATGGTTAGCACTTTAAAAGTTAACAATGGCTTACAGTAGTTTTGTTTTAATTCTCTCTCTTCCCGCAAATTCCTTAATCCTATTGAGCTCTAAAAGTACGGTGCTCCTGGAGTTCCCCACTCTGATTATGATGTTCCCAAAATTGCTACATAGGCGCATGCTCGCTCCAATGGTGGCATCCGCTTCCACCGATTTGGCCAGCTTTCTGCTAAAAATAACAAACTAAGATTTGAATTTCACTTCTTTCAAACAAATTGTCTGTTGCTGAGAACTAATTGCTTTGACAAACGATATGTTTTGATCAGTTATCGCATGCAAACGTCTTAAACAGAGTATCTTAAAACAAAGTTTAGAGATTTGCGCGATGGCATTAGATATTAAACCGCGCTGAATATAATTCAAATGAAATTGTTGAAGGCATGAGAAAACTATTGATGGTCATGCCTACTACCTTCTAATGCCATTTCCGCTATATATTGAACAGAAAAAATGCAATAGCTGCATTTCTAAATAAGCAAATGCATCAAAAATATTGCGAGGTAACATACTGTGTCCATTTGTTTACATGGAGTCAACTGTTTGTAGCATGTAGCTTGAAGTATCACTAATAAACCTATTGTTAGTGTCTATAAGTTATTGCGCAAAATTTATTGCTTTTATTCGTATAATAATTACATAGATGCATTTGTGGATGGAATGAGCATGCTGATTTTAGCTTCATATGTTATAAATTGTCAATTATCTTCAAGAAATTTGAATTAATTCAAGTCCTCAATTTTGCAAATTGCCAAAAATTCTCGATTTTCAAAAAGTACTTTTAGATAAATGTCAAAGTTTTCATGTCTCTGCGCCAAAGCTTGAATTGGCTATAAAAACACGTGGAAATTGAAAGTCATAAAAATTATAGTCGTGCTAATATAGTTTAGGGACAATATCAAAACAATAGACTCCAGTGTGCTGCCTGCGTAAAACAGGATAAAGTGCCTCAGTAACTCAGAAACTGATCCAATAGTTATCAAGTTTTGCGACATTACTCTTCGCGTAATTAATGATCATTCCGATAAGAAATTTGATGTCAATGAGATTGGTTATTAGTTTAATTCGATATTTTACAATTATTTGATGTTTCATGATGTGTAACAGTTAGGGAACATACTTCTTTGGAAACCTAAATGTTTTCGTGAGATTTCTGCATCAACTGAGGACTGGTAGTCATTCAAATGTTTGTGTGTAATCAGCAATACAAACTAAAGAGTTTGTCATCATTACAGACAGCATGAGAGGAGAACTGAGAGATAGAAGCAACCGCGCTGAAAAGTCGGCCAACCGCTGGAGATTGAGTGACTACTCAAGACAAGCTCCTCTTTTTAACTTCAAGGCGCATGTCAACGCAGATACCATTCACAACAATGCTCACAACAAGTTAAGTTGTAATAGAATTGGATGCACTGCTGTTGGGACTTTTGAAGTACTTGGAGTATTGAAGTAAAGCAAAGTTGTTTCGCTTCTGGGTGACTTTATCGATAAAAGAGTTCAATGTACTTTGCTTTAATAAGGTCGAATATCTTTTCTGGCATGCATGTAACTGTGAAAAGAGGCCTGCCCGCTTTGCATCGAGTTCAGTAATGCGGAGGGCTAGCACAACTTGACTGCTATCAAAAGTGAATCGCAAAATTCATAATTGCTTCAAGAACAAGAACTGCTTTGCGCACACACATGACATGGTACTACATGGCTTTGCGTCAAAAGTAAGTGGAAACTAAAAGCCATAAAAATAATCTAAGAACAGCAGTGTACGTGTTTCGCCAGTATGGCCATGTCAACCTTAGTTCAAAAATGTAACTTCTGCTGCCACCACTTTATACTATGAATCTCCAGAAATCAGAGACTCGAGGTTAATTCAGGATCAGCTCGATTTTATTCTTGGAAGGATTGAAATTACGACTTCTCACGAATCGCGAAGGTGGGAGAACATAAAATCTGACGCGCCATTTTACAGGAATTACATCACTTTTTTTAAGCGGAATATCTCTCAACCAGAAAAATTGACCATTTTCACAATCACATGATATCACATCATCTTCACGAGTCAAATTATCCACATGAATTATTTCCTTTAACTCTATCTTTTACAATAGGTTATCACTGTCACAATTATGTTCCTAAAATAGGCTAGCAATGTGCTGCTTAAGTAAGAGAATTAGTGCCCTCACATATCCTAACGTCTGTTTCAAACAGGTCTGTCCTCGCACCTGTCGGTTGCACATAAACTATCCGAAACAGATGATTTTCCATGACCACGAATTTCATTATAGGAGTGCCAGCGATTACGAGCGTTACAATTTTCGGACCGTATCTTGGAATTCCAGAAGAATCCTCGTTTGCTTTTCAACAGTTGAGGATAGAATAACTTGCACTTTTGGCAAATATCATGATCAAAATCGTAATCACTCGACGAATTATCAGGGATGCCGAGTCGGAGTCGAAGTCCCGGAGTCCTATCATTTTTTCTGGAGTCGGAGTCCTATCAAATGATGGTACTCCGGACTCCGGCCTATAACTAGACCCGAAATATAATACAAACAACTTATTTCCTCGTGTATAGCTGTCACTGTCTTGATGTCAACTTTCTCCGTCAAACAAAAGTACAGAGACAGCAGTGCATACAAAGCTTGTAATAGTTGAGGGGATGAACCGTGATAGTGAAAAAAAGATTGTCTTTTCACTCGATGATTCAGTAGAGAAGACAAGCCTTCCTAGCCTCGATGAGACCTACTCACCAAAGGTCACATCAGAGACAAAAATGAAATTCTAGTTTGTTTGAGAACACTACCTCTGAGCCCTCACGTTAATCGTGTGTGATGGGTCCTCTAAAGCGCATATTAGAATCGAAAGTGTACTCATATTTTTTGAGAAGGATGGGGTTTTCCTGCCTGGTAGAGACTGAAGAAAAGCCGTGTGAAACACACATCAAGAAAATGGGATGAGCCGAGTCGCATGCATCTAACTGAAAGCGACATTTGATAAACTTTCATCGAAAATGATTGATAATTGATGCAGCAATGATTGTTCAGGTAAGCCTATAATGATCTATGATGTAGGTTACCATTTTATTTATTAAAAACTAGGCTTTATATACTTGCCACCCGGAGTCGGAGTCCTATCAAAATGATAGGACTTCGCATCCCTGCAAATTATCAATATTGGGGACCCAACGTTCATTTCGGCGAAGCAACTGTTTTCCAAACTTGCATTCCCGATCAAACCATGGATTTGACTTTCTTTGACGAATCTGAATGGTTCGTAAGGGAACAAGCTTGCCAACAGCATCCCCAACAGTTTCATTGTAGATCTCTAGGAGGTGTTCACACGAGAGGTTAGTCCAGATGAAGGGATCGCACATTATATATAGATGTAGACAATATAGATCGAATGTGATTTATATCAAGATATTTCCATGGGCGATAAGATATGAACCTGTATATTTGTTGAGGTAGCTGCAGATTAGATTTTCAGCACAACAGTTTATAATCAGAAATATTTGGGTCCAAATGGTCAATTGAGGAAATGGAATCGCCATTTTCACTGAATATGAGATCCAGTGTTTCACCGAGGGCACGGGTTGACTGAACAACTTGGTTAACAAACCCTTAGGATTCGAAAATATCAATCAAATGACTACCATTAATATCGTCAGGGCGTTCCACATTGCTGTTGAAGTATCCTGCAATCATTGCTGACTGCGCCTGAGCTGCAAAGTCCTCAAGAATTTTAGTGAGTTTGGTAAAAAACGTAGATGTGATATGGCCAGTTCGGTAAATTAGTATAACTACTAACTACACAGGGAGATGATTTAGACGTAACCCGCGCAATTACTGTTGCACACGGCTTAGTCTAAAACTCGAGTGTTAATTTGAATAGTCCCACACCAACTCCAGAGACAATCGCTACTCCTACATGATTAACTGCTATCGAATCTTCACGAACACGAATACGAGGCTCATCGACGACATGGAGGCTTCATGAGCGAAGACGACTAATAGATATTGAGTCCTCATCATGCCACGCTTCCTTAAGTAACATTATGCACATCGATGTGATAATCGTCAACCATTTCAAGGAAATCTTCCACTTTGTTATTCAACGAACGCATGTTGAAGAGCCCAAAAGACAAATTGTTTAGATGAATTCAGAAAATGACGACCACATCTCGGAAAAGATCGTAGAATGCGAGGACGGTTAACATTCGACGTAAGATGCTCTGGTATTATTGAAGAGCAGAAACGCGAATTAGAATTGGAAAAGTTCTTGAGGAATTGCAGACATGACCAAGGTTACGGATCTTGAGTGCAAAAATCCTCCTTATAGGGTTTCTGTCAAAGTTTAAGCAATGTTGATGAGTCATAACGCAATTTTATTTCAACTTGCGAATTAGTCATATTATTAGCTATCTGTACAGTAAAGCGAACGTTCATTTGGTCCAAAAGATAGTTGATCACTTTTTAAGAAGTAAAATTATTGCAAATTTTTCCTCTGCTTATATGCTAGCGACATGAAGCCACTATATATTTCGCAAGAAACTTATTAGATATCAAAAGGAATGAACATTTAGGCCTACTGACGGGTATCTTAAATTTCATGAACCACATAATAACTCAAGTCTTCATGAAAAAGTTGAGATTATTTAACCTCAACTCGAGTTCATTAAAGAAAATCAAGACTGCATACACATTGGGGACCTACTCTATGAGCTGTTGTGCTATTTCTGTTGGCCATGTATTGAGTCAAGGTGCTGTAATTAGTTACTCGAAATAGATCCACGAATTTTGATTAGATTAAATTATAATTTCCACTTAATTAGAGGAGTTGAAGATATGGAAATAATTGCGCTAAGAAAAGCAATGTACAGAGAATGCTCGGATGCATTTAAAATTTCATTTCACGGTCTTGTAATGACAGCGAAATATTTTGTAGAATCGCGCGAGGTCATCTTGCGGCATGTCACCTGGTTAAAATAGGAATTTGTGTTTTCAATCAATTTTAGTCATATTTTACCCCTGGAATTTCTTTCTAACGCAACTAAAGACAACTCAAAGATAAAACATATTAAGCACTAATACTCTCAAAAACCTCATGAGTATTGCTGGTGAGACATTCTCTCTTCCATCTGTACTGAGGATTTTTTGTGAGGTGAATATGAACGAGTGCAGGACATATTTAACCTGTCTAACCTTGGGCATGATAACAATGGCAATGTTCCGGGCTCAGTGCTTCAACTAGTGCTCTCATGTGCAGATGCCGGCTTCAGACCCCACGCAAACGGTCCCTCGGCAAGGTCAATGCATGATGCGCCGTCCTTAAGGGGCTAAATTCCTATTCATAGTATATTCTCATTATAATCCTCATTAATTAAGATCACTTCTTTTTTTCTGGGCGCTTTATTGAGACAAAAGCATTATTGCCTTGAAATATCCATTCGCCGTACATGCAGGCAGACATGAGTACATGAATATTCAAAGCAAGCTTAAATGCCAAAACAGAGGAGAAACAACTGGCATTAAAATTAAAACCCGATAAAACAAATATTACAATTGGGAGATTATATTGATAATCACCTATCTAAATATGGCTTCAATGACCGGCATCAACGTGTCCTCCGATCATCATCAAAAAACCCTTTTCAGATGAACATCATTCATATGCGACATTGGTGGGCAGCACGTGGCCCGCCATCATTCTCATACATGTCTCTAAAGTGGCCCGAGGATTTGAATCAGCAATATGAAAGTGGCCAACTGCGACTTTGACTTTTGAAGTGTACTTCTAAGTTTAGGGATTTTTTTTAAAATTTTCAAAACCACTAGCCAATGATAATAGTAATTGCTTTATTTGCCTATTGTCATAATGAATTCGAACATGGCATTGCAGTTTACATTATGAAAAGTACACCAAAATCAATTATTAAATAAGGCAATATGATGGCACAAAAATTATATCCAAATGCTCAAATCATGGTCTTTTCGCATCGAATATATCTCTGTGCATGAACTTAAACTTGGAAATAGCCGAACACCGTGCGAGTTTATCCTAAATCATATTGTGTTCGGTGCCTTGCTTCCACTACGTAATAAAACAGACTATGAATAGGTCTATGAATACATAAAGTAGGCTATGCATGAAGGAATCCAATCGAGTGAAGATCTGTTATTTTTGCATGTTGAGTTCTCTGTCGAGTGTTCGTGCTGAATTTTCCTTGTATATTGCCACACCAATATAATATTTTGTACTCTCATGGCAATTTCTTATACACGAGCATAGTTAGTGGAGCCTATGCGCGCACTTTGAAGTCATTCATATTTGGGTGGCATGAAGTACAGGTTTTTCCATACAGAATCGCAAACAGTGAAAGCATATTCACAATAGCACTAGCTACTTCCACAGAACATCAGCATTTCCATGCTTAGTGCAAACAAATTCGCTCATCGTCGAATTAGCGCAAGCAAATCCGTATTCAGTGATTCCAAATTCATGAATACGTCTCATGTTCGCATGTCCCGCACTCAAAATAACTATAAAACAAGCAAATTCGCGATTAATCAACCTGAACGTCTAGCATCATGATAGAGTCCAGTTTGTCGGATATTTCGGGTGAAAGCCAAGGATCAGGGGAAGCTTCACGAGGCCCGTATGCCAGAATAAGATTGGACCTGAAGCAAAGGCTCATCTCGGCATGGGAAAGTGGTGGAGATTATGTAGCTGCATGCTCTGTTTTGAACATCAATCCTTCAACAGCAAGGTCAATCATCCATCGCCATCAAAGACGGGAAGATCTCACAGACAGGCGCGGAGGACAACGCAGTGAAGTCGTGAAGCTGTCTCCGACAGTCGTCCAGAACAACGTGGACCTCGTGGATCAGCATCCTGACTTCACGTTGCAGCAAATCAGGAATCATCTGCCAATCCCGCTTTCCGCTACCAGCATACTATACATATCAAGGGCTCTAGATGGGCAGCTGATCTCCATGAAGAAGTTGGAAGATTGCCTGACCAGGCGCAACGCATCCGATGTGAAAGAGGATATAATTGTGTAGCCTTATCAATAAATTGATTGGATTACATGTGTATTCTTGATTCAAATCCTCTGGTTTTCAAGTAAAGTGAATTTGACTGCTAAAGATTCATTTTACTTTCCTTATTTGTGAATTTGATTGCGATAATGCAGAACTAAATACATTAGCGAAAATGATTGCACATACAGTCAAATAAAGTCGTCTAGTAGTCCTCACACTTGAAAGCCACAAGTGTCCACTACGTGGTAAACGAATGGGAACTAGGTGGTGAAGTGGATGCTCATTATGAATTTCACAGTCATTGAAAAATTTCATGGAACTCTTCTTACGAACACTCGACAACAACGGGAACTTTTCGCACAGACAATTCTTCCCACAGATAATCTTGTGTGCCCTTCTCTGAAACCGTTCGAGTTTTGAGTCGATATTTTGGGGAAGAAAAATAAAAAATGGAGCACAGTAAAGCAACAAACTTGAAATAATCGAATGGTAAACCTCAATAAGTTGCTTCACAGGGATGACCGACTTCAGAGTCCTTATTACGTATAACTTTTGTGAAACCACTTTCAAAATGCCCTTGAAGTGAGGATTCCAACTCAGTTGATCGCTCCAATGAATCCCAAGGATCTTGATACTTTCAACACGCTCTATACCGTCATATGCAGCGTCAAAGGGCTCACAACGATAAATGATCAGTTGCTTCGATTTATCCATATTCAAAGACATGTTATGCTAAAAAATCCAATCACGAATATGTGGTAGATTATTAGGATCACGGTTTGTCGACACACGTTTTATCAGAGTAATATCATCAGCATAAAGGGTGATAGAAGAATCAGATGACACGTTAATAGATCCCATATACGCTGCAAATAATGACGGTCCAATAATTGAACCCTGTGGAACGCCAGAGGGTACACGCACTGCCGAACCACGAATACCATTGAGCTTGATACATTGGCTTCTATCTTGTAAATAACTTTTTAACCAAATAATAAATCCATGATTGACGTTATTTTTCATCAAGTGACTCAGAAGACAATTATGATTTAGCTGATCAAATGCTTTTCTGTGGTCGAGACAGGTTAGTCTCACCGCCTTGGTCTCAGAGAGATCAAGATAGGAAGTAATAGTGTCATGAATTTTGATCAGTGCACTGATTGTGGAGCCGAATTTACGAAATGCAAATTGAAATGGACAAAAAAGAGAGGAAATTTCCGAATACACTGAATTCAAAACAAGTCTTTCAAAGACTTTGCTGACCACGGGAGTGATTGAAATTGGACGTAGGTTTTGACTGTGGCGACATTTCGGGATAGGAACTACTTCCGAACGCTTCCAACATTGTGGGAAAATTCTTGTCGCAATCGATCTATCAAAAATCTCGGATAAAGGATAGCAAATCCAGTTTGCGCCATCTCGTAGAAGTCGGTTAGGGATGCCGTCACTTCCCATTGGTTTTGTCAGAGAGACACGGGATAATGCTTGTCTAACGTCGTTCACATTAGAGTTCTAATTCCAATCTTGATTAGTAATGGGAGCATGTTCTCCACTTGTGTCATAAGTGTAATTTTTTGAAATCTCACTTTGAATTGCTTGTAGGACACCAGTATCAGTTCCATATTCCTGCTTAAGATTATCCAAAGCATTTTGTGAAGCCTTCCCGCGAATTTCGTTGACAACTTTCCAAATATTTTTGGAGGAATTCATATGGCGTTGGGACCAGATTTTCTTAGCCTTGATGATTTCACTTTTGACTTTTGCTTTATAATGATGGTATTTGTCCCAATCTTTTTCACGGAATGCACGCCACCTTTCATTGACAAGAACTTTTAGTAGAGGGGTAAACCAAGGCTTGTCACGATCAGACAGTGTTACATATGTAGATGGAATAAATGACATAGCAGTGTACAAAATGTGATAGAAAAGTTCACACATATCATTTACAGTATCACACAATGACAAACACGAGAAATCAGTAACAGAGAGGAGAAACAAAAAATCCTCAACATGAGATTTCCGGAAATCCCAAAACTTAACCACACGCTTACGGCACTCGTTGCTTCCTTCCTCAGAGAGAAGGATAGTATTATGATCCGAAGAACTGAGGGGCGGACCTACACAAGCATCACCATAAGCATTGTGTTTCAAATTATCACTTATCCATATATGGTCTAAAATGGCATTTTGACGAGGAGTTGTCACAGCATTGATGAGGGAAAAATGATCTTCAAAAACCGATGCAGTATGAAAAGTATTGAAGTCACCGCATATCATAAGACTTATCTCAGGATTCAAGTTCAATTGGTTGTCCAAAGTATCGATAAAAAAATCGCTAATGACATTCACTTGCTGACTTCTCAAATTAGGAGGAATGTATGCACATCAGAGATGTAACCGGTCGCCGGTCCGGTCCGGTCTGAAAAATCAGACCGGCCAATACCGGCAGAGACGGTCACATCGGCATAATTTCATCCGGTATGATGTGAGGAAGTGTCCTTCATGTTCAATCCATCATGTCAATCAGTAAATTGTTAATTTTAGCAGCCGTTTTCAAGGCACATTTACATACGGTATGCGCTCTCCTCTAGGCGTGAAAACTTCTGTGCAGGCAATTCTGATATCTATCCGGTACGCACTTTCCCGTTCGATTCTTGATGACTTGATCACGTGCTTTCACCAGCAAGGCGCGCGATCTTCTCAGGTAACAGTGGCTGTTTCTCGGTGCTAGGCATCTTTTGACTTAGTTAGGCACTTCCAGCTTATTTTTTCCCATTGCACTGCCAATGAAATTCTAGAACTTTTAATTGTTGTGAAAAATTAACATATAAAAATGTAATCACCTATGTCTCTTTCCATTAGGTGTAGCGTATGGGGAACTGAAGGATTTTAATCTGATAACTAAGCTTAGACTACATTTTGCCATACGTCTATGTAAAACAAAATCATGCAGAGTACCGCCACCGTCGTGTCCTTCTAATTCTCTTGCTTGTTGTCGTAAAATGTTACAAAGGTACGTTCAATAGATGATGCTGCATAAACCTAGCTCTAGACAAGATCAAATTAAGTGTTCCTAGCCTAGGCTAGGAATTGTAACATTGTAACATGTAGCTAGGGCCTGCTAAGCATATAACAGGCAGGTCTAGCCTACTATAAAGGACCTGTCTGGTACAAGATGGGCCTATATATAAAGGCCTAAATATAGTGCATCGTAGGCCTGTACATTATATTAATGCCTACCTACAGCTATACATCAATCTTATGCTTAGTCTACTCTATGAGCCGATAGCCTAGTAGGCTCGCACATCAGGTTTCGGCCTACAGCCTCCATAACTGATCTCACGATAGGCCTATTCGCTTGTAATCTTATGCGGTATCAATTTATAGGCAACAATGTTTAACTCTATATATTCATCGAAAGATCCAGTCGCCGGTCCAATGCCGGTCGTCGGTCCACTGCCGGACGCCGGTATAGGCCTACCGGTGCCGGTCGCCGGTCTGGAATATTCCGGACCGGTTACATCTCTGATGCACACCCAATGAACAACTGAAACTGTGAAGATCTGAATCCCAGAAACTCAATGCAGTCAGGGAATTCACAAAGAACAGGTTGAAAACACAGATTAGATTTAAACCATGCACAGACTACACCTCCGATTCTACCAATTCGGTCACAACGATGAAAATGGTAATCCGGTAGAGATAGCATATCATCTGATATGCCAGAATGCAACCATGATTCAGTCACAAAAATTATGCCGAGCGATATAGATGAAACCAAAACACTCAACTCATCAATTTTTGGGAAAATCGAACGCGCGTTAAGTAACATGCGGTTGGTAAAGCAGAAACCCTGCTGCTATGAACGCTAAAATCATTTAATGAAAATTTCCATCATTTGACGAACGAGTCACAATGCGTCCTCTAAACAGAGTCACATTTTCGCCCTTGCTCTTTCGATCACTCAACTCTTCACGTGTTTTGCGATTATTTTCAATTTGTATCCGTGTGCGGTCTTGATTTATATACACATTTTTGAAACGTTGAGACTTACGCAACTTCTTGGACTCATGCAGTAAGGTAAACTTTGAAGAGCAGTCTTTGAAAGTAAGGCGTAACACTCTTGGTTTACCGCTGTTGGGACGACCAATACGTTGGACTGTCGCAATCATTGGTTTTAACTCCATCTTGACATCAAGAGCATCAAGGAGACTCTCAACCTGGTCTGTATCATGGGCAATTCTTTCCTGGATGGAGCCATTTGCTTCCTCAATACCAAAGATAACATTATTCATGCGATACATTCGATCGTCCACCTCTTGCAATAGAGTATCAGGCATTTTTGTGGCAGAATTTTCCATGTCAGATTTGAGTAAAGTGATAGCCTTCCTTGGATGTGCGTACTTTTGAATGAATATACATGTATACATGTAACTTAGATGTGAAGATAAGGTACTTGAATTGTACACTGCACATGTAATTTTCTGGTTTATGTAAGTTTCCTTTGTATTTCGTTGTAACTTTTATGTCTTGTAAATTGATGATTTTCAATACTCAATAAATACACGCTTACTACTATTACTACTACTACTAAAGCGATTCTGTTTGCCGTTCAAGCGAATTTGATTGCAAAATTGAAGCATGAAATACATTGGCGAAATTGATTGCACTATCAATTGATATAGGCGAATATGTCTGCAAATTAGGTGAATTTGCTTGAAAAAACTTGCATTAATGAATTTGCTTCCACTAAAGCGAACTTGTTTGCATTCTTTACAAATGTGGGTGGAAAAACCTGTAATTCATGTAAGCGGATAGATTAACGTTACGTACAGATCATGATTTTTCGATGAAAGAAAGTCATAATAGTCATATTATGACTACGATAATATCATGATATTACGTAACCTTTGGACGGTCACGTAAGATCCCTGAAGCTTATTTTCGCTTTACTAAATTACACTTTATCGTAATTAAAAGCCTTCATCATCTGAACTGTTTAAAGTCAGGTTTACCACCATCGATTTCACGTTTTCGTTTAAATCTTGCCGCTCTCCTAAACCTTGCATTTGTTAACTCATCCTTCAAGGACGCTGCTGGTCAGCTTGCTAATAGTTGGGCGACCTCTGAAAACCCACTATTATACTGTTCTGTATGAAGCTATTAGTACTTTATCCCAGGCGACTACAAGTATTCCTGATCATATACTGCGTGATTCGTTATACCTTTCTATCTCTTGGGCTAGTAAACAATTACGTAGAAAGCTGAAAGACTTTGTCTTAGATCATGCCCTTACTGTGCTTCACCGTCTCAATTCTTCAAATGGGACAGACGTTTCCATGGATTATGTTGTCTTTCGGTAACAATGTGGTTGTCCGTCCTGATGACGACAATCCTTCCACTTCTTTTTCTGGCAGTCGTTCGCAGACCTTAACTATTGAAGCTTCGGAAATGTCTGCATCCACTGTCCCATGTGGTAATCCGAATATCGAGACTAATTCTGTTCATATTCCATTGTCCGTTGAACGTCCTACTGATAACGTTAGTCGTTCCTCTACTCCTTCGGTTCCACCTATTATGACGTCTAATCCTACTTCAGACCCTACCGATGAAGCTCAGCATTCTGTCTCTCTGTCCCCAGATGAGACTTCTCCAACTGAATCTGTTTCTAACCTCATCAGACCTTCCGTTCTCATTTTGGGAGATAGCAATCTCTCTGGTTTCACCAACTCTAGCTGCTTCGTTCATGCGCCTCCTACCGGTCGTCTTTCTAATCTACGTGCTTGGGTTACTACCTCTATGTCACACTCATCTCAATTTTGTAAGGTTTTCTTGTGCTTGAGCACTCTTGATCGTAACAACCGTCTCACTACCTTAACTACTACCGTGAAAAGTCTGTTAAGTAAATGTCATGTCTTATTTCCTAATGCTATTCTTTTTGTCATCCTTTGCGGTATTGGAAATGACTTTTCACCCTCTCAGCGAGCCACCTTCTCTGATTTCTTTGCTTTTCTTCGTTCGAAGCATCCTTCTAAGTGCATTGTTCTTCCCGCACCCACTGGATTTTCTTATTCTGGTAATGTTTGGGATGAATCCTCCAAATCTGCTGTATATGATCTTATTCGACGTCATTTAAACTCTCCTATCCGAGTCTAACAGACCACCAGCTCGATTCTTGCTGTATTCTAACTCACAACTTAACCGTTTCACAAGACATCCTTTCCCTCTTTTCTAGGCCTCCAGCTTTCATTCCCACACCTCAATTGTGTAATCATCATATCGTTTTTCATTTTGTCGTTGATTTTGTCCGAAAATTTCAGTGGCGTTATATCTCATTCAGCTCCAATCATTCGCATCCTTGTCGCTTTGGTATAACGAAATCCTCCAGTTGGGCACCTCCCGGATTGGTCCCTAGTAGGATCAAATCTCTTTCATCTACTATACTTTCCGCTGCGAGAACTTTACTTTTTGAAAGTCATGCTTGTTACAGTAGATCCAATTTGACGCCTGAAGAGAATGCCACATTGTCTACTCTTCGATCCGACAACTCAATCACTATCCGGCCCTGCGACAAAGGAGGTCGTTGGGTGATTTCTGACAGTGAGCTTTACCGTGCCGAATGCTTGCGGCTTCTCAATGACAATGCTTTTTATATGTCAATTCCTGAGCCCGTATCTCCTCATTTCTCCTCCGAGATAGATATTATATTAAGTGATTTACTCGCTCGTGAATTCATTAACAGACGTGAATTTCGTTTTCTCACTTCTGATCGTTCTACTCAACCCCGTTATTTCAATATTCTTCCCAAACTTCATAAACAAATTTGGCCCAATGTGTGTATGCCACCTGGTCGTCCGATAGTCGCAGACGTGAATACCAACACGAGCCAAATTTCTCGCGTCATCGAGTTTTTTCTCTTTCCTCTTATCGCAAAACTTGACAGTTTCCTTCTAGATTCGAATCATCTAATTGCAGCACTTCAATCTGTGAACCTTGAAGAAAATTCTTTGTTTTGCACCCTTGATGTCCGCAGTCTTTATACTAATGTCCCTATTGATGCTGGTATAAATCGAGTTTCCCGCGCTTTTCAAATGTCACCTGATCCCCGTCGTCCTGATCGTGATATCCTCCGTCTTCTTCGCATCTGTCTTACTAATAATGACTTTATCTTCGAGGACAGTTGGTGGCTGCAGACCTCAGGTGTAGCCATGGGTAAAGCGTTCGGTGGATCATTCGCTGGTTTATACCTTGGTGAATGGGAGCGTGAGGCTCTCGATTCTTTTCCTCTTCGTCCTCGTGTCTGGCTGCGTTTTCAGGACGATATTTTTACTGTCTGGGATTATAATATTGATTCCTTGAACGCCTTTGTTTCCCACCTCAACTCGCGCGATCCCAATATCCAAGTTGATATGAATTTTGACCTCAACATCATCCGTTTTCTCGACTTAGAACTTTATCGATCGAATTTGTCGACCTCTCCTTCACCTATTGGCTATCGCATTGGCTTTAAAGATACTCATAGCCACAATATTCTTCCAAACTCCTCGCATCATGCCTCTCATGTCCATCGTGGCGTGATTTTCTCACAAATTTTGAGATGGGCTACTCATTCCTATGCAAAAAGAGATTTTGATAACGTTTGTAAACTGGTTTTCCCTCGTTGGCGTTCACAAAAGATTACGAGGTCTCTGATTCGTAACTGCCGCAATCGTGTTTTCCGGGTGACAGGTTTAATGCCTAACTGGAACCCTGGTTTTTCTGCTTGCGACGGTCGTCGCTGTAGCGTTTGTAGATATGTTTTAACTCGCAATGCCTTTTCTAGTCCTCATGCTAGTTTTATCCAACGTATACCGTTCCATTTATCTTGTGACTCTTTTAATTGTATTTACATGATCTCTTGCCATCGCTGAAATGCTTTGTATGTTGGTCAGACTTCAAATATTTTACGCATCCGTATTACTCAGCATATCCGCGATATCTTGAATCCGTCCAGTATCACTCCTGTTGCTCTCCATTTTAAGACTACCTGTTCTTTGGATGATTTTCATTTTTTCGCTTTTGACCGTTGCTCCTCTGCTGATGCCTTGTTGATTAAAGAAGATAAATGGATTCATCGTTTGAATGCCTGTGTCACTCCTGGTCTAAATACTTTAAGTCATGCCCCTTGAAATAAGCTGAATCTCGTAACTTTTCCTAGTGACTGTACTTCGAGATTGAACAGTGTGATTCGCCGTTGCTGCTCTGACGCTGGTTTACCACCCGTGAAACTGTGCTATAAAAAGAACAAAAAATTATTATCTTTATTACGTTAGCTTCCCTTATCATCGGATTCTCCATTTGTCGGACAGTTCATTTATACATTTCCTTCCAGTGCTTTTCGATACATGTCATGATGTCATATTGTCATTCTATTTCGAGATCCATACAACAGAGATTTCTGTGATTCGATTTTGTCATCCTCGCTATGTCACGGTCTTACAATTGAGACATTTTGCTGTTCTGCTATTGTTAACACCACATGCATTGTTAAAATACGTATGTTCACTGCAGCTTGTCCATTCACATTTGTATCTACCGGTCTAAAGGTAAGACTATCCGGGTAATGTAACGTTTTTCTCCTACGTGAACTGCTTTAAATATGTCTTGTAGGCCCCGAAGAAGACTGATAGTCGAAATATTGGCCGATTAAATATAAGTCTTCATATAGCTTGAGTTGTTCTGTGCCTACTCGGAGCGAGTGACATGCGTTCTCGCTTTAATTTTCACTCTACTACTAAAGCGATTCTGTTTGCCGTTCAAGCGAATTTGATTGCAAAATTGAAGCATGAAATACATTGGCGAAATTGATTGCACTATCAATTGATATAGGCGAATATGTCTGCAAATTAGGTGAATTTGCTTGAAAAAACTTGCATTAATGAATTTGCTTCCACTAAAGCGAACTTGTTTGCATTCTTTACAAATGTGGGTGGAAAAACCTGTAATTCATGTAAGCGGATAGATTAACGTTACGCACAGATCATGATTCTTCGATGAAAGAAAGTCATAATAGTCATATTATCGCATTACCAATAAGATGATAATACAACAGTTGATTGCAATTGCTTATTTCTTCGTTGAGAATGCTCATATTCAAAATGTCATCTTAATACTTAAGTATGCGCAAGTATATTCTCAATAAAAGTTTTGCATAAAAAACACACATAAAGTTTTCAAACTTTCTAAGTCTGTCGTCAGGTGATGAACAAAGATCTCTCTCTTCTCTTGTTCTTCACCTGACGACGGAATTAGAAGGTCTGAAAGCTTGTGTTTCTATGCAAAGCGCTCATTGAGAATATGATTGTCGAAATATGAAAAAGACAATTTGAAGACCACAATTGCATTACACAAAAGAAAGGCTCCCATCATCTACATCTCCTCATTCACATTCTCATTTCATCTTCTAGAATGAAAAAATGTAATTTCATGATAGTAAACATATTAGCTGTACACAATGCTACTGTAGGCTACTCATCTACATGTATGTACAATTGTGCCATATAACTACATGCGATAACTACCATGTACAGTGCGGCAGCCTTTGTGCATGCTTAAGAGTACAGAGTAAACAAGTTTTAAACATACTACTGCCTTACATGTTTATACAAACAAGTTTATAAATACTACTAAGTTGGTGGCCCGCTATCAAAACTTGGTTGCCCACCATTGATATACGACATGATTAATAGAACTCCAATGTAGTAGGCCCTTTCTGCTCTTTCGGGTTTGAATGCTTGCTGCATTTGCATTGCATTTGCATTGCATTGCAGAGGCACTCCTCATTAACAAGTAAAAGTTATAATAACGAAATCTGTCCCCTCAGATATCTGTCATCTCTTCAGATGAGCATTCTTCCAATTAAAATCCTGTGTACCAGTTAGTCAGATCCCCATGATGTCCCGATCAAGCCTTGATCAACCCTATTCAACTGCATATCGAATTTGGCATCAGAATGATCACATGCGTGTCATACAGAAAGATCACATCATTTTACCATCAGGCATTCAACAATCGCGTGAGACATTGATAATTACCGGAGATAAAATCAAATATTCATAGCATTTCAGGATTTCATTAACGTCGACTAATGCGTACAAAAACTTGATCTATTTATCATTAGAAGGACATTTTTTCTTGTCTTTTCTGAGTATTATTTAGGAATCGAAGAAATTGATTGAAATATCAAACCCTGCTGGCATCCATCACACTCTATCCTCAATCGCGTGCTCACATCATTGTATGCTCAAGTATGCATCAACCAGCTATCAAAATTCTCCCTCCTATTCCCGAAACTCACGAAGAATGTCGTAAAGGTTGCTGTCCCGAGACACACAATGACTTTGTACCACATGATCCGTAGCTCCGTGTAAATTAACATTATAATACCACTGCTTCCCAGGATGAAAGCAATTATCTGAAACGATAGCATCAGGAGCTTAAAGACAACATAAACGGGCAATTTCCGTACCGAAAAGACAAACTTCCGAGAAAGTAATGCAACTTCGAATGATATTAGGGAAACGTTGGCGCCACTTTGAGCTGCGATTGTCAAGACAAAGGTGCTGTCCATCTAAGAACGTCTTAAGTACGTTTTATTATCCACGCAAGCATCGAAAGAAAATGACTTTTAATGCATTATATAGTTTGTGACAATGAGGTTTTGTCTAGTGTTTCTTGCACATTCAAATAAGGAAATTGATTCAAAATTGTTAAATCTGAATTGACTTCAGTCGTTATCATTTTATATTGATAGTGAATTTATATTGTCTTTAATGCATGCAATTCATCGATTTAGCTAATATCAATTTACTAATTGAGACTAGGGCATTGATTTGTGAAATGTGAATCTGTAACTATGTATTTTCAATCTAATAATAATATCTATCTTTTCAAAGGAGAAGCGCACAAAATTGGCTCAAAGGAAAATAGAAAAGGGAGATGTCAAAGGTGCTATTCGGATTCTTTCCTCAGACGATAATATCTTACCAAGCAACGAAGAAACTCTCAATAAGATAATAGAAAAGCACCCTCCACGTAAATCTAATTCCGATTTACCCATTATCAATCTAAATGAGGATTTCAACAATCCCTTACAATGTGATGAAGCTGAAGTTCGTCGAGCTATATCTAGTTTTCCTCCGGGTTCTGCCAGTGGACCGGACCTGCTCGAACCTCAACATTTAAAAGACCTTACTGCAAAAACTTGTGGAGATCCAGGTAGTCGTTTGTTGGCGGCAATTACAAGACTGAGCAATTTGATGCTTGCTGGCATGGTTCCTACTGAAATCATTCCCTTTTTGTATGGTTCGTCGCTTTTTGCACTGTCAAAACAAAACAATGACGTACGCCCTATTGCAGTGGGAACTGTGTATCGCAGACTTACCAGTAAAATTGCAGCTCGAAAGACCATCAAAGAATTGAAAGACTCCTTTTATCCCAATCAGATGGGTGTTGGCTCACCAAAAGGTGCGGAGGCCATAGTACACACAATACGAAATTATTTGAAAGAGAAATTGTTGATCAACGAACCTTTCGTGATGATCAAAGTTGACTTTTCTAACGCCTTCAATACTATTAGAAGGGATATGATTCTGCATAAGGTCAAAGAAAGAGCCAGCAGTATTTTTCCTTTTATGTGGCAAATGTACAATAACGACACTAACCTTTTTATTGATGGTGAAATCCTTTTATCGAGGGAAGGCATGCAACAGGGTGACCCTATGGGTCCGGTCGGTTTCTCCTTGGCGATAAATGATATGGTCAAAAGTTTGACAAGTAAAGTCAATTGTTGGTACTTAGACGACGGTTGTATCGCAGGCACTGTGGCTGAAGTGACAAAGGATCTGAACACAATCATTGCTCTCCAGGCGGACCTCGGTCTAAGCATGAACTTGCAAAAGTGTGAGGTGTATGACCCAATGTCTCTAACAACTTCTGTCACATCCTCCTTTTTCCATCATATGAAGGCTATTTCAATGATAGATGCTACACTCCTGGGATCGCCTCTTTTCCCTCAAAGTGCCGGGTCGGTGTTCACGGACAAACTCAATTCTATCAATGTACTCATTGATCGTCTAAGTGATATTGACTCCCACAGTGCTTTCTACATTTTGAAAAACTGTTTCTCAATACCGAAACTTTTATATCTTTTGCGAACATTCCCATTTTATCAATTCCCTCATTTGTTAATTAGATTCGATGATCTTCAACGAAGTGCTTTAGAGAACATACTCAACTGCTCATTGTCTCCTCGGTCCTGTGATCAAGCTTTTTTCCCTGTCTCAAAGGGAGGTTTGGGTCTTAGACGGGCAACGAACGTGGCACTTCCGGCTTTTCTGGCATCTTCACACGGTGTAGAAGCTTTTCTACGAGATGTTTTACCTGGTTTCCAATCTGATCAGGACAAGCTTGACGCCCTTCATTCTTGGAAAGTAAAGCTTCCAAGTCAAAATGAGCCAGAACATCAATTGAGGTCTTTACAACGTTCATGGGACAAACCATTAATCGACGACAAATTTGAGAAAATTTTGAGCCAAATATCCGACCCAGTAAACAGAAGTCGCTTGCTTTGCGTATCTTCTCCAGACGCGGGTGCATGGTTGAATTCAATCCCAATTTCATGTTTGGGCCTCAAACTCAACAACGAGAATCTGCGAATTGCCATCGCTCTACGACTAGGAGCTCCTGTGTGTTTTCCTCACAAATGCAGATGTGGTGCCGACGTCGATCTTTACGGCAATCACGGTTTGAGTTGTAAACTGAACAGTGGACGAATTATTCGACACAGTGAAGCAAATGACATTATCAGACGATCATTTGCCACCGCCGGGATACCTGCTGTCCTTGAACCTCACGGCCTTAGTCGTGATGACGGCAAAAGACCGGATGGCGTGACTCTGATACCTTGGAAGTCCGGTAGAGCTTTAATGTGGGATTTCACATGCGTGGATACACTCGCCACTAGCAACATCCCAAATTCAAGACAAGGTGGAGGAATTCTGGCATCGAAAGCAGAAGATAAGAAGCGACGGAAGTATGAGAGTCTAGTTCATGATTTTTGCTTTTGTCCTTTTGCGATGGAGACTCTCGGAGCATGGGGAACTGACGCTCGAGCCCTCGTGAGGATGCTCGGAAGAAGAATAAGTGAAGTCACCGGAGAGACCAGAGCAACTCAGTTCCTGAAGCAACGTTTGAGCTTAGCCGTTCAAAGGGGAAATGCAACTAGCATTATGTCATGCATACCTCGATCGAGACCTCTTAGTGAAATTGACTATGTCTTGTGACTTTTAAATTTACTCTGCCTGTAAAAAGAACTTGATTATGTATTTTCAAAATAAACGTTAAGCAAGATAAAAAAGAATTAAACTGTCAGCTGAAAAAGCTCTTTCTTTAATTTAAAAAAAAAAATAATAATAATATCTTAAAATGTGTGATAAAATGTCTCTTAATTTTCTCAATTTTTCTGCTACGCAATATTTACCTCAGACGTGAAATGATTTATTGAATAGATCCAGATTAGATTGTGCTTCGCTTCTACATTTCACAAGTCGTCCGTATGAGAGGCTAACTATTGTAAAAGGACATTTGAGAACAAGCCTAAGAGCAATCTTGATCAACAGCATCAAAGGCTTGGATTTTTTCTTCCGAATTAAGTCATCCAAAGAGAATAATAGTGAATAATAGCTATTTCGCAATTTGTGACTTTCTTGTGCTTCGATTGCCATATGGGCCCACATATCAGGGTAAAGTTGGCATCATTATTCATAAAAGCTTTATATCCATTTTTCCTTTGATGCCACACAAGAAGGCGAAAATTCAGAATTAAGATACATAAAGGAATACATAGTAAAGCGCTTGATTTCCTCACATAACCTGTTTTAGTATCATATGAATTGCATGTAGCAGCAATGCCTAATTACTGCTAATTATGATGTCTTCATTTAGCACCGACATCTTCAGTGGATATTTTTTTCGATTCTCAGGTGAATATTTTTAGAGATTTATGTTGTTAATTTTCACCAATTGCGAATAATTATGTCATACCCACGTCCACTATTAACTATAAAATTGTGTAGTATATTTCACGAACAGTTCTGTATATTTCAAATACTTTCGATAGGCTACCGGTATACAAAGTACATGTTCAGTAAGAGACAATCTATGAAGCAATTACAATTACTTAGTCGCAAAGACAAAATTACCTGAATTCAGTTGGAAAGCAATTTTTGGTAATTCACCTAGATCGTCGATATCTAATGAAACTCTCATTGTATGCAATAAAATTGAACTACGCAACATTCCCTTGTGATTTTCACTCTCTTGCAAAACTTGAGAAGAATAAACAGCTCAGTTAGCCTTAGATTTCACTTGAGTTCGCATTTGTTTGATAAAAACTTAAAACATGAAAATGATACATCGAAGCTCTTTGAAGAGATACAATTGATGACATGAATGCTATGCTGCTTGACTTACTCTCAAAGCTATGAATTTCTTTTGTAGAATAATCCAACTGAGAAGATAATAAAATGATGGTTGTATAGTAAAAATTGCCGTACTTTCCAGAGCAGGCACTTCCTTCAAAGCTCGGAAGAAGCAATATAAAGTTATTATCCAAATAACGGCAAACAACATTGCGAGTAGAATTCCTCTACCACGCTTTTTCTTTTCTCCCGTCATTCGAGCGACAAGTCTGAAAAAGAAATATGCAACAGATGAAAACTGAAGAAGGATGACTGCAATAGATGTAACAAATTTTCCACGGAACCACTGAAATGATGCATCATTTGATTTCTTAAGAGAAATTCATACTCAATAATCTTCAGCAAATTCATCCCTCGAGACTTTGATGTTATATTTTAGAATTTCTGTAAAAGTATATTTGAACTTGCTGTATATGCATTTTTCAAATTCCGAAAAACGATAATTGCATTTTCGTAATAAGAGAAAACTTCGGTTACTGTGGCCACGCTTGTTCTCTAAGCAGAACTCACCAAGAATGTGAAGTACGGCAACGGGATATGCGTTATGGAAGGTGTTAGCATTAATCATTAAAAGACAATAGAATCATAGATATGAAGTGTATGCGTCTTGTCGAGACTCTAAAATGTAAAATTCAAGTACAATCAAGTTACTTATCAATGAAAGCAAATAGTAATGCTGAATAACTTAAAATTAACAGCAAAAGAATAAATAATAGACAATCATGTGCACGTAGAAACTCAGCTAAGTCGGAGAAGGAATAAACTTTTATGTCCATTTTTGTAAACTTTGATAATTTCCTATTCATTAGTTAAATTCATAAATACGAGAGGACTCCTGCCGATCCTTGATGTAGGACTCCTGCTGATCCTAGAGAATGCGAGCTGGCTCGCGAAAGCTCAGATGTGCAAATATCTTCTACCATTGAAGTGTACATCATTTTAGCAGCAAACTTGGGGACACGATACAAATTGACGTGACATTCAGAATGGAAAGGCAGTGCCAGAAGGTTACTTGTGTCATCCGTATAAACCACAGCCTATTTGTAATGAGTCTCATAAAAAATGCATCGGTCATAATTTCGTAAGGTAGACACAGTGTACTTTCTAGATTGGAATCCACGCACCTAAGTTTATAGCACAAAAGGTTTTTACGAGTTGTGCTTAAAAAATTGCATTGCTGCTGCTGGAGTATAATTGAGCCTACATAAGTCTGGCTAATTTTCATCTTCTTCTACGAGGGCAGCTTCAATATACATGAAAAACTTCTACCTACTTGATGGACACCTCGTTTCTTTATTTCTGAATTGTCGAAGCTTTCGCTCAGGTCTCCGAGCTTCGTCAGCGGACATGCAAAAATGAGTCTGGCGCTTTTATTTTCTGTTCAAGTGAGGATCAAACTGTAGGTTCTATATTTCTATATGTTCACCATGGCGTAGATAATATTCTATTTCCGCTGTTGATTCTTTGTTTTTTCTAAATATTACTGCTTGCTTTAAATATGTCTAAATTGTTGCCTTTCTATCGGCATAGATTATTAATGGTCTTTCTCAAACTTAAAAGAGACTATATGATTCGACACTAAAAGATTGCCAATAGCATGTCGTCATAAACTTCTAGTTCAGCTTCTTATAACTCTTGCGTTTCGACCTATAGATACTGGTTGAAATGGCAGCTACTCAAGTCTGTTCTAATTTTTCTACTGAGGATGGAGCATTTGATTATCTTCTTGCTTTCAAAATCAGAAAATCTCTCATATTGATTTAATGCACAAACAACCAACGAAGCGCCTTCAAACCATTTTATCGACTAAAATTTTTCACTCTACCCATTTTGCATTGAGCGCAGTTTCATTTTGAACTTTGCATAATGTGTATACCTATATTATTTTCGGGTGATGAAATATTGTATTCATAAAATCAAGCACAAGCTTCTTGTAATGGATTTTGAGCGAGTGATAACCCGTGGTAGTATGCTTATTATCCTGGAGTTAAATCCAGAGTTGGAAGTGGGTCAACCAAACTTGACCCATGACCCACCTGACCCATGGCATATGTGACCCACGACCCACCTGACCCACCGACTTTTCACGAAAACATGACCCACCTGACCCACTTGCTGCAAGGGTGAATGATGTCAGTGCAATTTCCTTTTCTGATATCACCTTTAGTTTCATTTTCATTCAAGATTCTAGGTCTATCTAGGTAGAGGCTTCGTAGTATCAAAATTGTTGTTGAGATTTGTTATGAAGATTCAAGTGTATCAGATCACTTGTCACATGATAAACAGACATGTAACCTCATCAAAATTATCTTATAGGCAAGTTCATGCACCACAAATGCCTAAGGTTCCGTTTCTTGTTATAATTCTTGACTATCCGTTTTTAGTCCTACCTATATAACTCGTAGAGAGATGATTTGTTAGGTTGTCGAGGGTCCTACAGACTAAATTTCAAATTTTACATTTCTTAATCAAATGAAGTCAAAAAATAAGATTGCAGGAGGCCTAAATCATTTATTCATGAATTTTCTATGCTAGATACTACATGTGTGAAAATTATCCCAGAAAAATCGTCTACCCAATATTTTGTTGCTTCTCATGGCAATCGATTCAAATTTCATTAACTTCCACTAATGTCACATTTTAGTAGAAAGTTGTATATCTGATGTAAGAATGACATTGAGCGTTCAGGTAGAGGGGCCGAAACGCGACCAGGCGGGTACCTGACGACTGGCTATTGTTTTATTTGTTTGAACGTTGTTTTTTTTATCGCTAACTGCCCTAGTGTGATGAATGGACTGTGTCAGTTACTGGTCTCCATGGGGTTGACATGGTGATTACTAAGTGTCTATTTATATATAAGCTCCTAATCAATCGAGCCTGAAACTTTGACCAAGGAGATCACTTGTTAAGCGGCCTTGTACGATCTCGTACACTTAAGGGTGAAGTCCAGCCCGTATAGCGCTATGTTATGGACCCCCGGGAAGGTCCGCCCGGCACGCAATCAGATCCGTCAAGTCTTTGTGCTTAACGACCTTCATGCATTCATGCATTTGTCGAGGATCACAAGTCAAAGGACCATTAAGGGTAAGGTCCAGCCCCGCTTTAGAAGCGCTGATTGAAAAATAGACTAGTGGGAAGGTCCTCCACACCGATCTCGTCAAGTTTGGCTCTAAAATGTAGTCCTAGGATAGTCAAAAGTTTGACGCGCCTTGAACGTTCAATGTCTGCCGGTGGGAACGCACCACCTGTCCTCTTAAGGGCAAACCTTAAGTCTTATTAAATATAAATTTATTAAAATTATGAAACATTTAGACGTCGTTATGGGAATGTCCCAGCTTCAATTCATTGAAAAGCAAATGGAATAAGCATGCGTAACGCGTGAATAAAAAATTGCATGAGGACAATGTTATAATTCATAAATTTGCTTACAATGTAAATATAGATGAACTGATATATTTGAGTGCCGCTACATGTACGAGCACGTTGTGATAGCAATCACTAGCGACATCATGTAAACACTCCTATTTTTATTGATACCAGATCAAATATCAAAACGAAACTTTTCATCGATTCGAAGTGTCAAAAAATATCTCCTCACAGAGCTCCAGCCGTAATAACTCTGTGTGAAAGGGACAAGTCTATATCAATGACCGTCGTATGAATTATCTTATTTCAGATTATCATGTATCTAATGAGCAATGAGATGCATGGAACATGTATGATGCGAAAGTATATTGAGCGTCTAAATGCTTTAGATATGAAGCATGTATACGCATGCTGACAATATTTTGATTTAATACAGGGTGTCTCAGAACTATGTAGGCAGTTAATACTAATAACTTCTGAGTCAAATAATACAGATATTTATTTCTAACTAACAGTACGGAAAATTTTGTACATGTTTCTCAACGTAAATGTTCAAAGTGCTGTCCATCGACAGCGATTAATTCATGACAGTGAGAGGTCACAGAACGACAGACTTTTGAGATGAGATCCATCAGAACGTTTCCTGCACTTAATGTGATTTATCTCTCATTTCATGCACATTGAGAGGACGTGGATTCTTGTAGACTTTGTTTTTTAAATAACCCGAAAAAAAGAAGTTCAATGGAGTTAGGTCACGACTTCTTGGGGGATACTCAATGTCACCACGACGTCCAATCTATGAAGTGAAGGCACTGCCAACTCAGGAATTGAGATAGCTTCGTACAATGTAGTCATAATGAGCTGGAGCTCCAGCCTGTTGAAAGTATGGCAGCTCCTCGTCATTCGGATGCAATCTCCTAATTTCCGATATTACATGGGGACGTAGAAGCTCTAGATACTTCTCACCATCCACCGTCCCATTGAAGAAGAATGGACCCATCAAGTCGCGCGAAGAAAGATGCCCATACGGCAACACCAAGGAGCTTAACATCATGCTGTAAAATTTGATGAGGATTCTCTTCAGCCCAGTAGACACTGTTGTGGTGATTGAGTCGACCATTCAATTTAAACGTGGCCTCATCAGACCATACGATCATGTTTCGAAAGTCTGGATCGGTTACTGTTTCACGCAAAGCCATTCACAAAAGTCGACCCGCCTATCAAAGTCATCTTCCTTTAATTCATGCTTAAGTGTTGGGCGGTAAGGTCTGATGTTGCTTTCATGAAGGATTCGCTCAATTGTTGCTCTTGTGAGATTCAAGTCTAAAGCAGCTTGTATGATTGATTTTCTTGAGTCATCACCGAATACAAAGAAAACTAAATTGCCAATGTCATTTGACCGCGCAGTTCTTGAACGACCTTTGGGAGGTTTCCAATTGTTCCTGCGTCCTCCAACTTGTCACGCATTCGGGAGATTGTGTCTCGACGTGGATATTCAGAGTCATAAGTGCCTTTCCATTGTCTCTGGACTTCACAGATATTCTCGTATTTAAAATATCACTTTAAATCTTGATTACTTTCTTCAAATGCAAGCCGAATTCACTTGACATGACTAATGTTTATCGGAATATGAAGGATTCAGACGACAATTAATGTTCATAAAATTCAGATTCAAACAGCTTTCAAGTATGAGAAGATCAGCAATAGTGTTTGACATGATGTACTACACACAGAAATCAAACAATGGCACCGTACTTTGCAGTCATTGATGGTTTTAAGATGCTTTATGCTGCCTTCATAGTTCTGAGACACTGTACAATGAGATATTTTGATCAATTACATATTTCAAAAATATTTAGGCTCTGATCAATCTTTACCGGAGATTTACCATTCTAATCTCTACCAGAGGATATTTTCTACGAAGGACCAACAAAATCAAACGAAACAAGCAAAACGAAAGATCAGCTGGCATTGCAAGAAAATTTTCAAGATGAATAATGAATAAAACCTTTGAATATCAGACTTCTTCAGTAGCTGCATCTCTGAAATGAAGGTCACACATCATTGGGTATCGTCAGACATAGCGACAGAGAATCGAGCATACACAATAGTACTCAAACAACTTCTCTCCACCAACCAACATCTCTCAGTAGACAGCAGCAATTGTTTTCGAGCCTTTAATTTGTGTGAATTCCGCCCCCTTTCGAAACTGTATGATGCGTGTGAAAGTCAATAGTGTTGCATATTTTGACTGTGTGCATCCATCACCCCTTTCAGTGACACTGACTTAATCATTTTTCATGAATGATAAGAATACGAAAAATGAAGTTTACTGTATTTGAGATTGACAAATCTATCATGGGTCAAACTGGTTGGAAGTGGGTCAACGAAGTTTGACCCACGACCCACCTGACCCACCAATTTTTCGGGAAAACATGACCCACGACCCACGTGACCCACGCGATTTTGTGACCCACTTGACCCACCAGACCCACGACCCACTTCCAACTCTGGTTAAATCCAAAACTATGATATTCATTCATGCAGAGGCCCACGAATAGAACTCGTGCTTGAATTGCAAAAAGGAACATTTAACCAGGCTATATTCGATAAAATGCGATGCTACAAACTTCTATGATTGTCATTAAATATTGCAGCTGAAGATATTGTTCAGGTGTGTGTGTGTGTGTTTACCACATTGACTCGGACTTAAATCGCAACAAACTCATGTGTGTGCAAAACCTTGCAGCTTCTATAGGGAACGAAGTCGAAAATGAAACTTTCACAGAATGACGTACACACTGTAGTGTCATCATTAGCCGATGTATGGGATAAAGTGGTGAAATGTGGATTGAATTACTCAAAATGCTTGTGCTTGCCAAATCTGCATCTGTTCAGCTTCATAGAAAAGGGTGCGGGAACATGATAGGAAATGATCCGAAGACATTCGTGTCAAAAATTATGACTCTAGGCTCAATAATTTTCTCATAATCAGAGAAAACTGCGTCACATTGGATTGACATGTGTTTTTCTTTGATTGCGCCTGACAAGAAGAGGAACTAACTAGAACTCGGCAGACGTGCAGATTGAAATAGATAGAATCAAGGATTGATAGAATTCAATACATAGAATCTTCGTCAGATGGAATCAAAGAAAAGCATGAGTAAATCTAATGGGAAGCAGACTTAATTTAATCGATTAAATGAGAGGTACTCAGCCTAGAGCCATAATTTTTGAAATGGAATGTCCTCAGGTCATTTCTTATCATGTGCAGGTACCTTTGCCTATGAAGCTACACACATTCAGATCCAATAAGCATCCTAATAGTGCTTAAACAATGGCAAGCACAAAACCACATTCTCATACACATCACCGATCAGAAGCATGCTAACAAAGCATGCTCATGATAGGAAATTACCTAAAGACACTCCATACCAAATATTAAGACATGATATGTTCGTTATGATCAGAGAAAAATAAAGAATCTCATTTTTACCGACAACCTCAATCTGCTTCGAATTGGAGATTTACATATACCTATCTTTTATCCTTTCTAGCAAGAAGAGGGACAGGTAGAACTCGGGTGACGCTCAGATTCGCAGTAGCCATGGGCTGTATATCATTCTGCGTCTCATTTTTGACTTTGTTCCCTGCAGAAACTCACTCTGGCTGCCGTACTAGCTAAAATGACAGCATGAAACGTGACTGTGTGATGTAAACATCTTGCTACAATGATTTTCAAAGGAAGAATGATCGGGCTATTATATCGAATTGCAATCGGATAATTTTCATGCACTAGGTTTTGATTTCAAAACACCCTCTTGTGCAGCCAGGGAAAACACATCCCTACTGCAGCTATCAAGTCATATCTCGAATGTAGCATTCCTGATTGCGTGCTGTACAGTCTTCTGTGTTCATTGTAGGAATTAAAATTCTGAAAATCAGAGATAGTCATTTTACGCAAAGCAGAATTTGATGCTAATGTCTTGAATAAAAGCAAGTCATCCCATTAGTCTCCCCATTAGTCTCTCTAGATAATTATGAAGACGCAATTCAGTGGTAAATCTTCCATTGGCGATCATAGTCTGGCAGCCAGAGCGAGTTTCTGCAGGGAACGAAACCGAAAATAAGACTTTCGCAGAAGGATGTGCACCCTATGCCTGCTACGAATCTGTGCGTCTGTCAAGTTTTAGTTGGTTCCTTTTTCTTCTTAGACACCATCAAAGAAAAGACACTTGTTAATCCAATGGGGCACAGATTGAACTTTTTGGTTAAAATGAATATTTTATGTTTTCGCCTGTACAGTGAAAAATACCAAGCCCAGAGCCAAAATTTTTGGCATGAAATATCTTCGGTTCACTTCCTATGATGTGCAGGCTTCGGACCAGCAATGTATACAAGAATGTGGTGAAATGTGGATTGCATTTCTCAAAGTGCTGGTGTTCTCCGACAGCAGGAGGCTTGCCAAATCTGAATGTGTTTGGTTTTATAACCAATTTTTACAGACGTAGTAAGTTTTAGTTGTTAAGAGAAAACATAAAAATTTCATTTTTACCAAAGATTGCGATTCGCGTTCCATTGCATTAAAATGTGCTTTTTTTGATCCTGTCTGACAAGAAGAGGAACTAACTAGAACTTCGCAGACGCGCGGATTTATAGCAAGCTCATTTGTAGAAATTTTCAGAAAGTCTCATTTTCAGCCTCTTTCCCTGCTGAAACTCACTCTGGCTGCCGGACTATCAGTAGGTAATGGGCTGAACCTTATAACTAATCCACCTAGTTAATAGAGAAAAAGGATATGAAATTCAATTAACGGCAAGGGTCGATGCTCCTAGACACTGGGCATTCTCTAGCTACGTACAGTAAAAGTCCTGACACTTCGGTTTTACATGCGAATTCAAAGATGATGTACAATATTAAACAATATACACAAATATTCAGTTTCTTGAAGTTTATAGAAATCAAGTTCTTCTATTTTAGTCCTCATAGAACTGAAAATCATTCCCACAGACAAACCAAGTAGAGTAAAACTTTAGCTTAGCATGACATAATTTGAAGATCGTAAAACTATGTTCGACCAAAAATTTCAAACTGACAAGTGCAAGCCTCGATACTTGCTTGTCAAAATTAGGTTCGTCACCAAGCAGGCCAACCAGCTATGCATTTTGGACTGTTCCATTTCATCAGTGGCGTGCGGTCAATAGAAGCGATGCATGCGGCGAATGCCTTGCTGAAAATCTGTAAGTTAGCCATTTTTGTCATTCCTAGGACTGATGATAATTTGGACACTGAATCTCTGTACGGAGCTACCAATAAATTTGGTTTTTCTCGACAATGAGGAACACTGAAGCGTCGAAAGACGGAAAAGAATATATTCCGTTGCTGTGTGGAGCTCAAGGCTGAATATCAATTGAAAAAACTTTACGTGCAACCTACAATTCAGGCAAGGAGGTTTTTAACATGATGTTGTCGATGACTTCGTCAAAAAGTCAAAGATGATTCCACATTTTCACGCTTTGAAGTACGAGGGATTCATTGGAACAAATAGTTTTTATATAATTTCAACAGCAGCCAACAGGGTGATGAAAATTTTCAAGATATTAGAAACTAAATTAACGCCCTTTTCGATATCAAATATCATAGATGATACTCGTACAATGTGCAAACTGCAAAGACGATGTATTAACTTTGAGCACATGGTCGTTTAAAAAAATCCGATTCTGTACATCGCATGCCTATCGCTGAGTGGCACTGCACGCCACTGCACTTCATGTATCCCCTAACTGTATAGGAAGAACAAGCATACATAAAAACAAACTCACAGCATTCTAAAAACAAATCCGCGAGCAAAGGGTTTTAATTATCTCCCAACGGAAGGTCTCGAATTTGATGAAAACTTTTCTAGCAAATGTGTGGTACTTGTGATACAATGCAAGCATAGTAAAAAGAGTCACTAATCTTAGCAATGTCGAAACAACTTCGAACGCAATTTCTTCAAATTATTTCGCTGAAAAGATTTTTTCCACATTATCCAATCCTTTTCGCAGTCAAATTGTCAATTTAAATAGGACTGTCAATGAAAGATAAAGAATCATCGTCCCTTGAACGCGATAAATACAGAATTGGTTTTAAAAATATATTCCAATTCAAAATCAAATTCAGTAGCGCAAATCAAATGCATTGAGCATCGCAGATCCATTTGTATTCAAGCTATAAGTTCAAACAAAATCAAAATGAATCTTGTCTTTTTCCTGAATAATCACAATAATTTGTGCATCACGTTAAGCGAATGAAATGGGTGTTAACTTGTCATTGGACTATAAATATGAGGCATAGAAAAGCTTAAATTTCCTTTAGATTTCTTTATGTAATTTAACATGAAAAGAAAGGTGTGGAAATGAATTTATTTGAAGTAGCCAACAAAATTTCCATGACATAACATATTAATTAAATAAGATGGTGAAAGAGGATGTACATCAGTCATCGTAGTGTTAAGTGAATGACCAAATTGGCTTTATTCCTTTCTCAGACATGATTAAATCTGCTTTTAAGCGCAAATTCAGGCGTTAACGTCGTGCTACTTTTATTGGTGTCTCAACATCTGTTTATAACATTGAAATTTCGCTGCTAATCGCAAAATTAAAGTACGGCATAGCTATACTATCAGCATGTTAAGTCATTTTCCTTGGGTATTCATTTAATTAATTTAACGTTTAACACACTATTGATATATCGTCTAAGTAGCAAATGCTGTTTTTGAAATGTTGAGCTGCATCCATAGAGTAGGTATATTAGGCAGAACAGCAACTCAGAATCAATCAAATCATCAATAGGCATGTAGTTTCGATCATAGAGTAGGGATATGTAGGTAGAGTGTCGACCATAGAGTAGATATATCAGGTAGAGTGGTAACTCCGCATTTATTAAATCCCCAATGTGCATACACATTCGATTTTATTAAATGAACTCAATGGAGGTACAGTCGGAATTGTTTCCAAATGTGTTCCAAACACTCTACCTATAGATACTTACTCTATGGTGTCGACTCAAAAAGGTATCTGTATGCAGTGAAATTTTTGTGTCAAAAGATTCAGTTTTTTGCGGAGATTACGTTCCCGTGGTCCAAAAAATTACTTGAGCACGTTTGAAAAAAGTCAAAATTTGCCAATTTATATACTACCGAGATAACGCCCCTATATAAGTAGTATGAAACAAGTTGGATATTAAAAGGAACAAATATTTGCCATTAAGCATCCTAAAGAAGCGAAAATCAAGCTGATTATCAAGGTAATTTCATGATCCGTGTTATAATGGAAGTCTTCATGAAAAAGTCGCGATCTTATTCGTGCTTTCTCGGCTGAAATTTCAAGTTTTTAATTCAATTTTCATCGGCATGATTTTATTATTCACTAAATTCATGTTTCATTTATTGAATCTGAATAGTGATGTGGACCCATTTACATCTTTCAAAGCTAAATGAAGAAGTCATTGTCTTTGATTATGTGATTTTGCTTTGCCAGTTGCAGGTTGCAGCTGTGATATGATCACGCTTAAGAAAATACTCTTGAGGTTGAGTATGAAAGTAATAAAAACCCATCGAATTGCTAATTTAACAAGCATTAAACCTCCAAGGCTGTCATGAGAATCTGTGAAATGCCATCATTCCTTCTGCGTTACTATCATGATCACTCAATTCAGTTGTAATTTCTGAAAAACCGCAAAAATTTGCATATCTCACATTTGGTGACAATGCCACCTGTATCTCCTTTGAGTTCATTTAATAAAATCGAAAGTGTACACACATTGGGGATTTAATAAATGCGGACTTATCACTCTACCTAATATCCCTACTCTATGGTTTCGATTTTATTAAGTGAACTCAAGTTGAGACGCAGTACCAAATGAGATGAGCAAGTTTTTGCAGTTTTGAAGAAATTACCACGAAATTGACTGATCATAGCAATGCTGAAGAAATGATAGCATTTTGTATATCCTCTGTGTCATGACAACCCTGGAGAAGTAATGTCTGTTAAATTAACAATTCGATGGGTTGCTATTACTTTAATGCTCAGTATCATTAAAAAGAGTATTTTCTTTAGATTGATCATATCACAAGCTACCTGCCACTGAAAGAGCAAAATATGATGATCAAAGACAATGATCATAGCTATCTTGGAGAGATGTTAATGGGTTCACATAACTATTCAGATTCAAGAAATGAAGCATAAATTTAGTGAATCTTAAAATCATATCGATGAAATTTGAATCTAAACTTGAAATATCAGCCAAGAAGCACAACCTAGCACAATGAGATATCGACTTTTTCATGAAGACTTGCATTATTATGGGCTTCATGAAATTTCCTTGATAATCAGCTTAATTTCCGCTTAATGAAGATACTTGTTGGTAAATGTTTATCCCTCTTGACATTCAACAAGTTTCATACTACATGTATAGTGGTCGCTAATATATACGCACAGGTATAATTTGCAATATTTAGATTCTTAAAAAGGGATCAAATGTTTTTTTTAGACCACAGGAACGCCATCTCCTCAAAAAACTGAATCTTTTGATATAAAAATTTTCACTGTATGCCGTCATTTTTTTACAGTGTAGCTTACATCAGAGGCGTTTTAGTCCCAATCCGAATCCGATTGTCAGGTCCTATACGTTCCGATTCATCTTCTATTCTATAGATTTGCATTTTTTGAATTTGAAGAGTTGAATCACATCGGATCGGATTACACTTCTATGAAAATTGATCCGACATCTTGGAATTCACAGCTGGTCACTCAACAAAAGATGGAAGCAAACATTTATTTCTGGATAACTTTTTCAAATCCCAGCTGCACCATTTTGTAAAAAATGACATCATATTTGTTACTGCATGTACCAGGCTATACACGATAAGTGAGCTCCCAGCTTATTAAATTCACCGCCTCCTTTGTCTCACTATGGTTGTACATTTCGACAACGGGCCGTTGATTCGTCCTTCGAGGATATGAATACTGCTATTCCTTACCCTGACCGCGCGACCAAAGTACTGCAGCTTCCGATTTTGAATGGTCATTATCAACTCCCGCTGATTTGCCAACTCCCGAAGTATAGACTCGTCGGTGCGATGGACGGTCAAAGAACTCTTCAGTGCCCGCCTGCCGCAGGACATTTCAAACGACCTGAACTCGATGATGCTGTTGGCTTCCGATGTCCAGGCTTCGCAACCATGCAATGCAACCCGCCAAAATCTTCAGGAGCTCCATCTTGATGTTCTTGTGGAGAGATTGGTCCTCACACCCAGTGCAGAGTGACTTCAGCGCAGTTGTCGCTGTCCCCAACCGAGCTCAGATCTCCTGGTCTGCGACTCCCATGTGGTCTGTTATGGAGTCCAAATATTTTCATCTTTGAACTTGCTCCAAAATTCTCAGCTGCTCATCGGTCACCGTAGTCATCATCACTTTCATCTTTCTCGTGCTGACCTCTCTAAATCGCCTGAGGCCCCATCGAGGTTCTATCGTGACCAACTCCTCATGTGCAGTCGCCTTTAACCCCTTGCATACTGAGCCCAAATCCTAAGTGCCGTCTGTATTACTGAAAAAAATTGCAAAAATCCATTTTTTAAAACTTTTGTTTTTTCTTGTGAATTTCATAGATGTAGATCGTGCAGATGAATAAAAACTATGTATATAAGCCTAGTACACGTAATTACAAGCTTTACAAATCAATTCAAGCACTGTTGTGCCAACGCAATCAAAACACAAGGCAGGTTTACCGGGACAATCACTGCACTGGTATCGTGTGTCTCGACGCTTCTTTTCTGATTGGCAGCACATCTTACATTGACGTTGTTTGTTACCTTCGATTTTCTGTAGACTATGAACTTGAGATTGAGTGCACGGTGCCACTGATCTCGACGGTCGACCTCTCTTCAGGCTCTCAGAAGGCACTCCAGTGACCACTACGACAAGCTCCTGTGGCTTGGGGATTTTTCTCACAGCGATAGCGAATGAAGCTACTTAGTAAGAGTCTCTGCAATCCATTCAGTACAACTTTCTTATACCAAGCTAGCGTTTTTCGCGTGATATCATAGTGTGAAATAAACTGGTTGGCCACATCGACCCCACCCATCATTAATTTTGATTGTACCTTTCAATTGCAGTAGGCTTATTGATAAGCATGCGGGTATTGCCAGGGAGAATTCGCTCTTTGCTTATCTCCTCTGCCGAGTCAATCGTCGAAAGAAACTACCTTCTTGTCCTTGAATTTGTTGGCCAGTACATCGCCCTTGCGCATATAGGCGACAGTATTTTCACGTGAAAGGTCTTTGTTGATCAGCTCGGACGGTAATCCTCTGTTGCAGCGAATAGTACCTCTGATTCTCGTATCTCTGGTCAAGAGGTAGGTTGCAAGTCGGACACTATTATACCAATTGTCTAGATTGACAATGTAGCCTTTGTCCAGAAGATTAGCATTGCTCAATAAGTACACCATAATCAATTCACTCTTTGAAAGATGCTGAGTTTCTGGCTCACCACAATCCCAGCTCGTAGCTGAACCATAATAAACAAGGGAACACAGGGTGTAGCCAAAGGGATCGCAAAGATAAAATATTTTGATGCCGAATCGAGGTCTCTTGATTTTGATGAACATTTTGAATAGCAATCTGCCCTTGAATAGAAGAAGGGATTCGTCTAGTGACAGCTGCTGTTCAGCCACGAACGTTGAACAAATGCGATGCATTTCTTCAAAAAGTCGCATAATCGCGAAGACTTCACAGTCTTGTTGACACCATAAGGGTCACTAAAGCGGATATATCGAAGAATGAACGAGTATCTGTCCCGTGACATGCCCTTTACAAAATAAGGCGTCGACATCATTGAGTCGGTTGTCCAATAGCTGTTGATGGAGGGTTTCTGAATAACTCCCATAAGAAATGTTAGACCAAGCATAGTCTTCATCTCATCAAAGCTCACATCTTTAGTCGGAGGAACATTCTCAGTGTTTTCCATACAGAATTGCTCAGCTTTCTTGACAAGAATACAAGAATTAGTCCATTCTTTTGCTCTCATCAGACTACAGACGCATTTGTGGATTGCATTCACTCACTGTTTAGGGTATACTGGTGCAAATAACGTGCTATCTTATTGAAATCAACAAGGCGATTTATTATTAAACGACATGCAATAGATAATGATTTCCATTGATAGAATTGATAATCGAGGACTTTACATGAGAGTCTTTCGGAGCGAGAATTATAATGCCACTTTATTCAATTATGAAATATAGGTATCGTTCAATTCAATCAGATTCGTTAAGATGGATTCGAAATTCACACCCAGTCCTGGATTCACTGAACATTTCCATAGCAACATTTTCGGGTACTTGCTCTGCAAACTACATTTCGATCGAATTTCATGTAATAATTCTTGAAATGCTAAGATTGAAATTGGATTGATGATTTCACTACAAAAAAATATCATCATGCTGACAGAGAAATTATTTTGATATTTTGATGGAGATTTGATTTGCTTTGATTTCTTCGCAGATTAAAAGACAAACATACTAGAAAAATCATTTTTTTTATCACCGCAGGTAACCCAAGATGTGACACATTGACTTTGTTTAGCTTACTTCGATTAGAATGGATTAAATATCATAGAAATTCGATCGACAATCTTTTAGTCGTTCACAAGCTGTATTTACGAAAAATAATTGTATCTATTCAGCTGATTAACCAGCGATGTGATGGAATCCGATAATTTAAATTTCTATCATAACGCCTGGCTGATTGTCATTCTTCACCTCGATAGGAATGTTGGCTCATTAATGAGAGGAATTTACATTTATAATCGCTAATATTGCGCTTTAACTCATTTGACGCCATTTGCAACATTTCAGGATAAGATTGTGCAACAATTTTGTTCTCTGAAGCGCAACAACTTGTGACCAAAAGAAGGAGATTAATGTAATTCTGATGGCACTGCTCTCTATTGACCTCATGCGACGCCTTGAACGCCCACAAACTGTGTTTGATTTTGAAAAAACTCTATGAGAATAGCTCGATGTCAAAAAGGGTACGTCTTTTGATGTTCTACAGACGCTTCAGAGCGCAGAAATCCTCGTCAGTATTGGATTTCTTTCAATTCCAAAGCTCAGGCGACTTGAAACGTCTCTCCATGCAAAATCACTCGCACCCACTCACTGACTAAATACTCATTCGTTCTTGATCAGTGCCTTCCGTATACTTGATTACTTACTTCCATAGAGTAGGGAAATATAGGTAGTGTTAACTCAAACACATGTAAACAGTGAAAAAGTTTATATACAAAGATTCAGTTTTTGTGTGGAGATTACATTCCCGTGGTGCAAAAAATTATTCGAGCAGTTTTAAAAAAGTCAAAGTTTTGCAAATTTATATACTACCGACATGGAAGCCCCTTTATAAGTAGTATGAAAGAAGTTGGTTATCAAAAGGAATGAATATTTGCTAGTAAGCATCTTAACTAAGAGGAAATTATGCTAATTTGCAAGGAATTTCATGAGCCGCGTTATACACGTTATAGAAGTCATCATAAAAAAAGTCGCGATCCCATTCATGCTTTCTTGGCTGAAACTTTGAGTGTTTATTCAATTTTCATCGGCATGATTCTATGATTCACTAAATTCATGTTTCATTTCTTGAATCTGAATAGTGATGTGGACCCATTTACATCTTTCAAAGTTAATTGAAATTATTGTTTTTGATTATGTGATCTTGCTCTGCCAGTGGCAGGTTGCTTGTGATATGATCACGCTTAAGAAAATACCCTTGAGGTTGAGCATGAAAGTAATAAAAACCCATCGAATTGCTAATTCAACAAACATTATCTCTCCAAGGCTGTCATGACACTAAGAATCTATAAAATACCATCATTCCTTCTGCATTACAATCATGATAATTCAATTTCGTGGTAAATTTCCTCAAAACTGCAAAACTTTTCATATCTCACATTTGGCAACAATACTCAATTGTATTCACCTCGAGTTCATTTAATAAAATCGAAAGTGTATAGACATTGGGGATTTAATAAATGCGGAGAACCACTCTACCTAATATACTTACTCTATGCTTACTTCGGCGCTTTGAGTCCGCTTGTTCCTGTTGTCATTGGGTCAGACTGTTTCTCCTTATGGATCTCCTCAAAGTCTGGCAGTCGGGTGACATGCTTCAGCTGTTGTTTTAAGCAGACCGTTTTGTCCCAGGTCTTCTTTGGACACCCATTTGGCATTTTTCCGTCACTTCCAACTTCCAAACTCTCTTTACTCAGTCTTCTTCCTTCTTTCGGTACACATGTCCAAACCATCTTAAATGATTTCTGGGATGATGCTGCTTATAGACTCTAAGTCTAAGCACGCTCTAAATTCCGCGTTTGAGTAACGTTCCCTGAGTGACACACCACACATTCGTCGCACCATGGACATCTCAGCCGTCAGTGCCCGTGTTTCGCTTGCGCACGACATGCAACCTTGGATGCAGGCTTTGAAAATCTTTCCTTTCATGGTCAATGTGGTTACTCTTGATGTTAAGAAAGCTGACAGTTCGTGGAATTTTCTGTAAACTGCGCGTATTCTCGCGGCGTGCAGCCTCACATCCTCCTCCAGCGTCAAGCACGTCACCCAGGTAATAGAAGCTTTCCACGGTTTCATATTCGTCACTATCTACAACAACGCTGTATAACACATGTGTTGTGGGGTGCCGTACTGTTCCCCGGCACTTTTTGCACACAAAGGAGGTTTGTGCAGCTTTGAGACGACCTTTCACACCACTGCACCTGCGATGTACCCAGGGTTTTTTAAAAAAATTTCTTTAGGTGTATCATACACCTAATGATACAAATTCTAGGTGTATGCAGAAAAAAATAGGTGTATGAAGACATCTAAATTATTATCGTCTTTGTTTGATTTTTGCTTGTGAATTAGATCTTTTCACAAACCTTCCCCTATTTGAACAGAGCAAAAAATTGATAGAGTAATGCACTGAGAAGCTATTTTCTATGTAGACATCTTCGGACACTGTAGTTGACAATGTCAATTAGCAGCCAGCCTATTAGACGGAAATAGTGCTAACTCGTTCGACAACTGACGAGTGACGAGTCGAACACACGATAGGCAACGCCAAGGACTATGAACTTTATCTCACTAGTCACTACGAATCATTAAGTGGCTATTTTCATATGCTACTTTTAGGTTACCGCCGATCCTGGTGTTGCTAACCTCAGACATGCCTTAGCATTCCCAACATCATTTTTACATCGTCATCCATGACTCATCATAAGCTATCAAATGAAGACAGGCTTCGCTGATAACTAAATAAACTTTCACTTGTACTGCAATCGCTGAACTGGACGACCGAAATGAAACGCCTGAGACAGACACCGCTATCGTTTGCATGCTCCTCCGGCAAGACTGCGGAAATAGCTTCATCTTCCGACAAATACACCGACAACGTTGACCTTGATCATGACATTGATAGTGAACTCACCGAATCCGAAAACTCTGTCAAGATACTGCGCACAGGCCCCAGTTGCATCAATGAGAAATTTATGATATCATGGATGAAAGTAATGCCGTGGATCAATTTTAATCACGAAACTAATCTCGTTTGGTGTCGTATTTGCTGTGACGCAAATGGCAAATCATGTTTCGCAACCACCGGATATTCAAAACCAAAGAGTGGATGGCGAAAAAGTGCCTTTGAGAAGCATGAGAAATCTAATGATCACATCGGTGCGGTGTGCAAGGTAAAACAAAAGGACTCATTGATTGTGTGCAGCGTCTAGATCAGCTGAAAAACCAAAGCATGAAGTTGAACCGCTTATGATGAATATACTATACGCTATTCAGAATGAGAAACCGATCTCATTCACTAAGGAACTTAATGATCTTGTTGAAGTTCATGTTCGTCGCTTGTGTGGATCTGAAGTACGTTTTCCACAGCATCAACGCTCGAATTATTCTACCTATCAGTTCGTACGTTCCCTCGACAGTGCCACGAAAGACACAGATACAGACCGACTGCAGAACGCGAAATGTTTTGGAATACAAATCGACGAATCAACTGACATTGGGAAAACAAAAACATTACTCATCTTCGTAAATACTGTGGACAAATCGACCGGTAAACTGCACTCTGTATTCTGGGAAATAATAGAACTCGATGGACTCAACGCGACAGCCATAACCAACAAGCTAACTCAAAGTTTTCAGGCACGCCAGGTCGATTTGACGAAATGCGTTGTGCTAACTTCTGATGGAGCAAATGTGATGTTCGGTCGCAAGAACGGGATTTATCAGAACTTAAAAAGAACACACAGTCCTATAGCTATTGAATTTCATTATGTTGCCCACAAAGAAGCCTTGGCGGTAAAGGACTCATATCACACAAACAATTACATCGGCGAAGTTGAAAACTTTATCAAAGATCTACGCACAAACATGTGGTCGCCTTGAAAAGCGTAGCTGCTGAGCTGGAGACTGTGTACGTTCTGATGGAACGTATTATTGAAATTCGTTGGCTTTCGCGAGAACGTGCTGTGAAATTATTATTCCGAAATCTTCCAGTTCTACTCAAACATCTTGCCAACGAATCGAACAGCGATGCATACGCTGAAGTCTTATACAAGAAAATTGTAACTCGCCAATTCTTATACACACTCGCTTATCTAAACGATATTTACGAATTCTTTGATCATTGAATCGTCATTTTCAAAAGTGTAATCTTCATCCATTTGTGGTTCGACGTAAAGCTATGTCTGTTCATGATCAACTGCGCGATCTATTTCTTCTATTTGATGATAAACTACCAGAAACAGACTCCATAAAGGAATTGAAAAACATCATGCAAAAAAGTGATGTCGTTCTTGAAGATGCTCCAATCAAGAGCAGTTGTCGAGCAGCTGCAGACCGCAGCGCTAAGATCGAAATGGACAAAGAAATTCGATTATTTATTCAAGCGATCACCGAAAACTTATATAACCATTTTGATGACGAACACGAAATTGTTGCGGCTGCCAAAATTTTCATTCCGTCCGAAAGCACTGAAAATACCAATTTCCAAACGTACGGTGCAGATGAAATAAAGATATTATCGAAATTCTATGGTCACTATCTCCCCAATTCTGTAGAATTGTTCAATGAATGGCAACAATTCAAGTATAAGTACTTGCGTGGGCAACAACGATCATGGCGAGAACTTCTTACAGTTATTATGAACCGACCGGAGGAATATCCTAATCTTTCGGAACTAAGTGAAATTATATTGTGGTTCTGTGCAGAGAACGCCACGGTCGAGCGCGGATTCAGTCTATACAATCGTATAAAAACGAAGGTACGAAATCATCTGCTCGTACCCACGACCGATATGCTTATGAGATAGACTCTCAATACCGATCGATGGTGCGATTATCAGTACGAAAAAGCATGTGAAATATGGGCCACCAACAGTTCGCGTCGCCATGCAGGAAATTCAACATCATTGTTGGATGACATCAATGAAAATTCAGTGACGGAACTGATAAATACCCTATGAATTAACGAATTAAAAATTCAATTTGTGAAATTACATTCTCTCACAGAGAATAGCGTTTTATCTTGGACATTTCTGCAAGCACAAGGAAAAGTAAATGATGAAGGCACATAGGGTGGGCTTTTATCAATTGCTTAAATTACGACACTTGTAATAAGAAGTTGAAAATTTCCAATCTTATTAGACAACATCATATCATTCTAAAAATCATTTATAGTTTTATATTACGGGATTTCAACAAATTCGAAAATGTACATTAGTTGACCAGTGAAAACGCAACCATACTGCTGTCTTAAAAGATATAAAATGATATTCTAATTATTTGACGAAGCGTTTTCAAATGGCACATTATCAATACCACTAAGTTACGAAATATATCTGATATTTATATTGGTAATCGATTCAGAACAAGTCAATATCCAATAGTATTTGAATGACAATTCATGGTAAAATAAACTTCATAGTTTTAGGCATTATTGTGATATAAATTGCCTTACGTCATAAAGGCGTAGTCTGTTTACATCGAGGATTGTATGATAATGTCCCTTCAATTTTACTAACAAACCAAATTTATGGCGAAGTAGGTACGTGTACGGAACTTTGACTTATTACTTTCACTCAATAAGATTACTTCATAACAATTTTTGTAATGAAACTCATGTGTTTCTGCTTCTTTAGTGGATGTTTTCTAATTTATCATTTAACTTAAGGTGTATCATACACCTAAGCACGTAAATTTTAGGTGTATGAGCGATTTTATAGGTGTACAATACACCTCATATACACCTAAAAAAAACCCTGGATGTACCTAACAATGACACGATGCACAGAGAAGAGAGTTTGAACCAACGCCTATAGAGCAAACACCACAACTTTACCAGATCCGGTAGATGATACCATGACCTTCGACTTAGCAGAGTTGACTTTCATGCCCCTACCTCCGAAACCTTCCTTCCACTTCTATTTGCTTCTATTCGCTTCAACATTGCAGTTTATAGCTGGCACAAAATAGGGTGGTGTCGTCGACATATTCAGCATCTGTGAGATTGCAGTCACCAAGTCACACACCAATTCGCTCGTTGTATCGCATCATCAGGTGTCGATGATGCAGTTGAAGAGGTCGGGAGTTGCAAACACATCCTTGCCAGATTCCGCTCTATATGGAAGGCCATTCTAAATCTCTACCGCACACGCATGCATAGCTGACATCTAGAATGCAAAAAGTCATTTCTTCACGTTTTGGTGCATCTTTGTCCGTCATGCTAACTCTTTCCTTTACCCTTCATAGAAAAACCATCAATGCGTTCATAAGGTCACTGTGTACCTCTTCTAAACTATGCTTTGCCAAAGAAAACAGTCATAGTCTCAATTGTAGATATCTAACACATGCACAGAGCCACTGGCTCGTTTGAGAAGCGCAATTGAGTAGCTTGTGACATTCGATATGATTTACAATTTGAATTTAATCTCACATCTGTCAACTACTCAAGACTTTCTACAACTGATTTACCTCATCGAAGTGCTGTTTAGAGCCCAATCAGTGAGTTCAGAGAGACTGGCTCGGTGCACAATCCATCACACTCAGATCGATCATTAATCTTAACTGATAAAAAGGTTACTCCTGAAAATGTTATTTCTGAAGCAATGACTTTATTGGCCAAAGTTATTTCTGAAGCAATGACTTTATTGGCCAAACAAGTCGATGTGTCGCTTATCCCAAGAAGTGGGTCCATTCTCGGGGCTGCTCATCCTGCTGTAAGAAAGAACATCGGCCTATATCCGTACCGCACCTCTGGCCAACATGAATTGAATGATGCCGATCATGATAAGCGTCTTCAGTACTACTTTTGGTTCAAGGAAAATCTAAATGAAACTATAATGTGCTCGATAAGAATTTCTTTTCTGATGAAGCTTGGTTTCATCTATCAAATGTCAGTAGCCAGAGTTCCTGAATATGGTCTAGTGAAAACCCACACGAGTTTGTTAAGAAGCCATTGCATTCTCCTATGTCAAGAATACGAATGCTTCGGTCGATATTCAATTATTATTATAAAAATTATTTGACAAACTTATTACTTCGCTCGTCGACGAATTAAGTGACAATGAAAGTTTGACTGTTTATTTCCAGCAATATAGAGCAACTGCGCATAGCACCAATTCCTCAGTTCGATATTTGAGTGGATTATTCCAAACAAGAGGTATCTCTAAAGGAGCTTGGCATCCGAGATCCCCGGACTTGAATGTCTTGGACTTTTACTGGTGAGTAGCGGTGAAGCAGGAGGTTTACCGAAACAAGTCAAAATCTACAGGAGTTAAGAGGAAACAACTGACAACAAATTGACGCTATCAGACATGAGGAAATTTTTTTTGTGAATATGAGTCGTCGAATTGATATTTATATTCGGGATAAAGGTGGATATTTTCAACAGTTTTTGTAAGATGTAAGTAGATATTTTGTGATCACGCAGAAGTCGATGTTTTGCAAGAAACTTCACTATTTATAATGCCCTCGCAATCTTTTTCTAAGCGACAAAATATTGCGCATGCATTTATTTATTACGTGCACAGTGACTTTATGAACGCACTGAAAAAACAGCATCAAATTTTGCATGCGCATTAGAAGCCCTGAATACCTTCAGATGTACAGAAACCGAACAATGCAAAATCATTGCTAAACTGCGGATTTTGGCTGCAATACAAGAAAAATCAGCATGTCGAAGATTTTTAACGCAAGTATCAAGTCATTTGAACATCGACAATAACGGTTGATATGTACACATACATATTGTGAACCAAAGCTGAAAAGATGCAAAGAGCGAGATAGTACAAGTGTAGCAAGTCGCATTGTCGATTTGATTGGAGCTGTAGGGCAATGATTGTTACTGTTTCTAATCATCGGTTCAGTATCGGTTCGGTAGATCAAGACAGCATGCCTTTTCGACAATCTGAAGTATTCGACATGTTTTTCGTTGTATGAAGATCGCATTTAGAACACTAACTCATAGAGTAGGGATATACAGGTAGAGTGTCGACTCAAAAAAGTATCTGTATACAGTGAAATTTTTATATCAATAGATTCAGTTTTTTGCGGAGATTAGGTTCCCGTGGTCCAAAAAATTATTTGTGCACTTTTGAAAAAATTCAAAATTTGCCAATTTAAATGCTACCGAAATGACTCCCCTATATAAGTAGTATGAAACAAGTTGGATATCAAAAGGAATGAATATTTGCTATCAAGCACCCTAACCAAGCGGAAATCAAGGGAATTTCATGATCCGTATTATAATGAAAGTCTTCATGAAAAAGTCGCGATCTTATTCGTGCTTTCTCGGCTGAAATTTCAAGTTTTTAATTCAATTTTCATCGGCATGATTCTATTATTCACTGAATTCATGCTTCATTTCTTGAATCTGAATAGTGATGTGGACCCATTTACATCTTTCAAAGCTAAATGAAGTCATTGTCTTTGATTATGTGATTTTGCTCTGCCAGTTGCAGGTTGCAGCTGTGATATGATCACGCTTAAAAAAATACTCTTGAGGTTGAGCATGAAAGTAATAGGGACCCATCGAATTTCTGATCTAGTCTATTATTTAATATATTAACATTAAATTTCCAAGGCTGTCATGAGAATTTGTGAAATACCATCATTCCTTCTGCATAGCAATCGTGATCAGTCAATTCAGTTGTAATTTCTGTAAAATTGCAAAAATTTGCATATCTCACATTTGGTGACAATACCACCCGTATCTCCCTTGAGTTCATTTAATAAAATCGAAAGTGTATGCACATTGGGGATTCAATAAATGCGGAGTTACCACTCTACCTAATATACCTACTCTATGCACTAACTGTTTTTCATTTCCACCATTTTCACCTTTCCTCATGTTCATGAGTCATACATGATATCTCGATCAATTACGATGCGGATATTATTAATATTAGCGGAACAAAGACGTTCAGAGGAACAAAAGCTTCTTCCTTTAATCCTCAAATGTATGAGTAACATAGAGAAAGATTGCATCGATGACACAGTGGAGCATGAAGAAGTTATTTTTGCAGTAAACGCTGTGCATAAGATCCTCAGAGAGTGCTTTACTCTCATACTTTGTTGCTGAGTTTTGAATGTTGAGTGCACGTTTTTAATAGTTTAACCCGACTACAGTGTATGTTGTGCAATACCAAAGCTACTTGCGAAACCGATGTACAAAACGAGAATAGCAAAATGCACGAAAGCACTTTTGTTTGTGCTCATACACTGCGAAAACGATTGGCTTTCCTATTGGATTGTAGTTATCATTCAATAAAAAAGCCGATCGCTTCTTAGTTCAGGTCGATCAGAATCAGCCAGACACAGAGAAAACACTCCTCCACGCTGCCACGGCGACGGTGCAAAAAGTTCAACATTTTTTAAGTGATCAATGCAAACATGAAGTCCGCAACATCAACTTTGAATGATCCAGTGTACAGGAAGCATACTCGTAATCATTACTTAATTTCTTATTTTTTTACGTAAGTAGAACATATGCACGTATACATGTACTTGACAATCAACTCACTTTCTGACATCGGAGTTATCCATATCACGTCCGTATGCTATCAACTTGAGGAGAAATAAGCAAGGATACAATACCAAGAAGACTGCACTGGTCAAGTAGCTCAGCAGAAAAGGAGCTTCAACTCTATATGGCCCAGTGCCATTAACGCCGGGTACGTAGGTGCTTCTTGCGCAGTGCATTGCGAACACCCAGCAACCAGTAGAGAGAACAACTAGTGTTGCGCAAGTTATTAGACGCCTGAAAAAGAGTGAAAAGAAAGTAACAGATTATAGAAACTTATTTTTGCAGGTTCAGTTGTTTAGACACCAACAACAGAGTAACTGCGATACTTATCAAGTATTAGATTAATTCTTCAGAAATAAATTCTCTCGAATGACATTATTGACTATATACGAAAACGAAGGTAGTTGATGTTTGAAGTTGTTGCCATGTCGGTCAATGGATAGACATGGGTAGGAGGAAAAGGCTGTATCATGAACTGATGCGTTGGGGATTGAGAGCTAACAGCGGATTGTTAACGGGGGCTCCCCAAATGATCGCCATGCGCTTGGATTTATAATTGTATTTTTTGCACTTTTTGATTTTTTACAAAATTATTGATTTTGACATTCTTTGTAAGATTTACTTTTACAAACTAATAGAAATTGGTTCTAATAAACCCAACCCCACTTTCGTAAGTGTATTTTTGGTGTTGGGATGGATAAAATGGTAGTAATGCTCAGTACCTGACATCCTGTAGCCTACACATCAGCGAACGTCACGATTACTGCATGCTGTAGTTTGCTGAAGTTGTGCTTTGCAAGTCATATCACTAGAACAGTAATATTGTCAGATGTACAAAAATAGCAGTTCTAATACTGTGTCGAATTAAATTAAAACAACTGCTTACAAATGCTTCTAAATTCAGGTGTTAAAGGTATTATAATGTTTGTACACTGTTTCAAATCTTTGTTTTCAATGACGGTTTTGAAGCCACGCATTTGAAAATGAGCTGTATGCTCTGTTGTAAACATCGTTGTAAACATTGCTTTTAAATATGCTTTTAGTCACTCTCGAAAGTTTGTCCTTTTGAGTGCATAGATATGAAAGTGTTAGCTTGATTGATGACTTTTCCATGACTTTGCATGACTTTTCCTGAATTATGAGAGAGAAGCATGATAAGTCTCATATCATTTGGTTCAATGGTTTTCTGTCAAACTTCAAGCCTATACCGTAGTTGAGAATGCTTGGGGTCGACTTGACCCGAATCACTTTAAACTCCAATTGCACCCTCACACGTTCAAGCATCTGAAGTAGTGACAAGAGCTTTATATGATTTTAGCATAACTGTTTCAATTTGTGAGAAAAATTGTAGTCCTTCACTTATTGAAGATTTTAAAAACAATTTGCTCAAGTGAAAAATGTTTTCGATTACTTTCACTTCTTCGATTACTCATCTGATCGTCGTCATATCTGACAATCAATGAACAATTATAGCAAGGTTGGGTAAAATCTTAGGCAGTTTTCTAAGATCCAAGATCAAATACCCTCGATCGAAAAATCAAAATCCGAGATTGTGAGATTAGTACTATATTTTTTTCTTTTTGGCAGCTGTTTTCTCAGAATACAAAGTGATTGCCAAATTTGTTAATATATCCTTTTAGTCGTATAGTTTTTAATTGAATATCGTATTTTTGACAGAATTCATTCTATACGTGTTTCAAGTCCTTTAGTGCAGCTTAACTTGCATTCGTTATACATGTATCTCCAGAAACTGAAAAGGTATATCGTTAGGTATGCTGATCAAGGTGCTTCTGCTAAATCTACTTAAGTTTCTGTAAACTTTATTTATTCACTTCCCTTCATATTTTGCATTAAATCAATTATTATAATGCATGAAGATGGGCATGCATGGCTTCATAAATTGATAATAAAAAGTGTGCAGACAATCCTTGTCCGCGCGCTTTGTTGACATTGTTACACGATGATTTTTGCTAAATCTATTGAACAATAATATCAGATCCACTGTGTGACTCGAAGATATAAAACAGAACAAATTTCTATGCCAACTATTGAATTCATCATACCAAATTGTGGTTCAATTCAACACGACATTCTCAGCATAATATCAAAGTCTATTAAATTAAATTTGTTGTACTACTTAAGATCACCCAAGACCCAACCTTTATTATATTGGCATGCTACGAATGGGTGAAGCATCAACGGTAGGCCTAGCTCCCTACAGATGCACGTATAGGCCCATCGCAGGCAATGCCGGAAAATATGGCATTATTTTTAGAAAACGGATTTCTCGGGTTGTGGCAATTGTCGACATTGGTGGTCGGATAGAGTTATGCGCCAGACTAAATACAGATCCTTCTTATTTTGCAGAATGTTATGAATATTCCGATAGGATGCTGGAGATGACTCTTCTGTACATTTTTTACTTCAAACTGCCATTTTGCTGGTGACAATTGGCTGCTCATCACGGTAACTTTGATCAATTTCAGGAGAATTAAAATAACGCAGCCTAGAATTTTATTTATGAAGTGATCTTTGCAATATACAGTCAATCGATCTTTTGAAATGAAATCATGTGTCCAAAGTGCGACCAAGCCACAGCAAATTTCGATCATTGTTACTGACTGTTGCCAGTAGAGTGAGAGATGAAGAGCCCGATGTAATTATTCCATGCAATGATGCCATATGTATGGTCGACGACATTGACAAGAAGCAGAATGTTCTAAGTGAAAATACATGCTTAGACATTGGTCTCATTCTTACGATGATGATTATTGATACTGAAAGAATACATCTAAATGTAGCCGCAGTTCATGAAAAGTTGTTGAATTTGAAAATGACCTATACAAATTTTTTGAATCTTTTTGAATAGCAAATGAGTAAGAAATTCAGAATTGACATCTAAAGTCCTTGCAACATAATGGATTTGAACCAAGAGGTTTTGAATGCTATGAAACAATATAGTTTTGTAAGGTACAGAAATTTATGCAATTAGGCCTACTCTATTGACAAAAATGACTGCATTCGTGCGCTATAGCTGTTTTTTCCAAAATGCTGGGATACAAAATTAAAAAGATATTTTTCAATCTTTTCGCAAACCTTCTTCAGAATTTCCTTCTATTCAATCTTTCGATGGTGAATTGATGGTTTGGTCTCGAAAAGGCTGCTAGCTTTTGGTATAAAATTCAATGCCAAATAATAGTAAATAATTTCAATTTCATGGGACAAAACGGCCCATAAATATTCTGTTTAAAATTCAATTTAAAAGCCATCTAAGTAGTTTTTCTACAGTAGGATGTTTAAATTCCTACCGATGTCATTGACCAAGCAAATAGCTATAGCGATTACACAGAAATCGGTACGTCTGCTGAGGTGTCATCAAAACATAGATAGAAAACGCATCTAAAAAGTGGCGGGACAAGTTTGTCCATTTATGTCGCGATGTCATGATCTATGAACTATAGTAAGAGATAGAAATAATTTGATTATTGGAAAATGTTACTTTCGCTATCATTAAAGTGGAGAAATAACATGCAAAAGTAGCGATGGAGCGTTTAGCAAAAATATTCAAGATGATCATTCAGTAAAATCTCTAATATGCCTACATTGTAGCCTTTCTGTCAAAACATACAAGTAAAATTAGGTTAGGAAAGCTGTATAGGCGATAAATTGTGGATTGATTATATTGATATATTGAGTTGCATCTTTCGCTGAAAGATGGGAATATACCCGAATAGCTGCCGTTTCATCCAATATTGGAAATTATCAGCAGAGTTCACACATCAAAACATCGACATTGCGAGTTGTAAAGTTCGATCCCTGAAACGAACTTTTCCCGTAATTTACAAATTTCCACAATACAGCTATCAAGTCAAATTCGTCAATAGTCTTTTAGCATCCATCAGGCAAAAATGAACTGAGATAGCATTGTTCACTGCAGTTGCACTTTGCAGCGGTTTAAAACTTGACTGAATTGATTGATTGATGAAAAGTATATAAATTTAAGACATAATCAGTGAATATTGATTCAATTTCATCCATCCTCAGTACTATTGTATTCTGATGGTCTACATGCGGCATGGCAACTTACTTCTCATGCTATGAAACTTTAGATTTCTATTGACGTAAGCTATATTTAGAAGTCCATGCTCATTGATGCATATACGTACATTCTTGTCTTGCACTACAGAAATCGACATAATGATCTACTCGTATTTGCACAGGTAAACAAGTTTTCTTCTAAATGTTCCCAGCAGATTCAATGCTACGTCGTTGTGTGTGCATTTTAGGGATTGCGGCAATATCGCACATGTGCATTTTTAGCAATTTTCGTTTCTTCAACTTAAATAATATTAATGCTTACCCGGATCCTGCGTCAAAATTTCAGCGACCATTAGAACCTAAATCTTAAGGCAAAGACATTTAAAAGTTTGGCCCTGGAATGTTAGCATGTAATAACGCACATGTGCATTCTTGGTTAATATCTCGCATGTGCTGTAGCAAGTAATATCACACACTACATGTGCATTCATAAAATGAAGTACACCCAATTACAACCTCTTCTTGGATATAATTTGTGTTTGAAAATATTTTATCGATAGTAGGACGTTAAAAACCACATGCCAAGATGGTTTCCATTTTCAATAAGAATTGCAATCTTCAGACAGTTTTTTGCTTCTCCTGAAAAGTTCGTAATTTGAGACGTACATGCAGTATGTATTAACCTTGAAATCACACATGAGATACTGTCGCAACAACGACGACAGCATTTTGCATGAAAAGTGATGAAAACCATGAATATCTAATCACGAATGTATGTCATCACATGCCACATCCACATCGCATATCTCAATTCTTAGTCAAAATAGAAGGAAAATTGTGGAAATACGATTGTTTATTCAGGATCTACTTCATTATCGTTTGTGTATACTGTAGAATGATCAAATCGATTCAAAAGCATGCTTGTTTTCTTTCCTGACAATATTTGGATGCAAATACATGATAAAACATATAATCAAACAACTCGTTCTTCATGAGTTCACAGTATGATTAGAAAAAAAGGCTGGCTTATGGTAACATCGCATAAAGTGAAAGCACATCATCTACGCAGCATTCACCATCATATATCGTATCGATATCGTTATTGTGTATTCAAAGTCAATTAAAGCGAATTCAAAGGAGGAGATCTAAAATTAACAACGAAACAGTTTTAAACACTTGGCACTTTTGAGCACTCATTTAGTGTGTAAATTACAGTATCAATATTATGATTATATGCGGACATTCATGCTTGCAAAATGCAAGTTCGAACAAATGCATGTATTTGTTTTCATTTAACAGTAGCTCTGTCATTTTTTAAAAAGAAGCAAGACATTCAGTGGTTTTATATTAATGCGCACTGCACCTCAGCATCAGGCGCAAAGCCTATGATAAAATCTTTTTAAAAAACCTTTTCTTTTTTTGAACAATTGTTTGTATTCTCTGTTACATGGGTTGAGGGAGGTGCAGCCTACTAATTAATCAGTAAACCAGTCAAGTATTTATACATTTGAATTTTATGCACATTTCGAATTTTCTGCTTTGTGGTCATTTACATGTACATTCCTACAATTGTTTCGTTTCACGCAAGATAATCTAAAGCTAGAGTTAACTGCATTTACATTTCATTCAAAGTAAGAATTTTTTAAAAAAGCTATAAGGTTACTTTTAAAAAAAATTTGCGACAATTGTAGCACTCGTCGTTGTGCAGTGCGTTCTTACCCGCCCATGGAGGTACAAATCTGCCTTCGACTTTTTTCACCATGCAAAGCAGCTGAAGAACTCATGTCATTATTGGATAACATATCATTCGTGGCTGTTGGATTGACGATTCCAGAATGTTTCCGTCTACCAGACTGTCGCCCGGAAAGTCCATTAGAATCTAAAGAATTTTGCATTGTGTCACTGCTGCCTGGCCGAATATTGCACTCCGTCACCACCGCTGCAATCAATGAAAAAAATAATTGTAAGAAAAACTCTCCTTGTAATTCAGCAATAATTTTTAAAGAAATTATACATATTATGTTCATTAGCTTTTAAAGGAGCGAGGGAGCCTATGACGATAATGCCTTGAAATGTTCGCATCACGATGCTGTGCATCAAGGAAGAAGTTTTCCCATTTTCCCTCACCAGAACCATTTAGCACATCTTGCTTTCGTAAATGGAATCGCAAGAAATTAGGGACTTGCAAATCTTCGAGATTCGATTCACAAATCGGCTGCCGATTCGATTCGAAATTGCAATTCGAGAAAAATTCAAATCGGTTCGCGTCGACTATAGCCATATATTGTTTCAACTGCTTTCTTTTGATTTAGAGCCTCCTCCCGTTCGTTCATGCTTGAAAGTGACATTGCAACATGTTTGAGATGCTGGATTCTCACTGTTAAAAGCGCCGGTTGCTGAGCTGCGTCATTAATTATTACTCTGTGTGCTGCATTGCATAGAGTAATAAACATTGAATAGCATTATGAAAACACAGCCAATAAAGAATCGTGAGAGTTATCAAGTGAAAAATCAATGTAAGGTTATCCATTGTCTTCCTTGTATATTTTTCCTTTTTTATTTTCCTTTTTTAGTTTTATTTGTTGGGCCTTCTGTATAGTAAAGTACAGACCGTCGTGAACACAAATCAGTCCTTTTTAGAACTAAATTTATTAAATATTGTAATGAATGCTATGTGGCATTATTTCATTGATGTCGTCCCAGAGCCAGCAATAATCGTCGTTGTTACCGGCTTCTGAATTAAAACCCACCGTCTATGTAGTAGTCTGAAATTTCACTTAACCAAAGCATTCACTGCAATTGTTATCATGCCGAGGCTGTACGAATCTTTAATGCTTTCAAAATCTAGGCACAATTGTTACATTATCTAAGAAATCATAATGTTGTTTTTTCAATATTTCTTTATACTTTTTCAATATTTCAATATACTAGGCAGACTTTTCCTTGATTATCCACTTTGTCATGAAATATATTTTTGTCGCGACATAATGGCGTCTTCTTTCTTGCTGACCTTGGTTGCTGACATCGTGACCTTATTCTCATTTAGGATTAAGAATTAATCCCAAGTCTCAATATTGTCACGAGTCGTATTACTTACATCACAATGTGTTATTTATCAATATCCAATCCTTTAACAACACGAGCATGAGTGGGATGCAAATTGTTTTCAATTGTCTCCAACTAAAAAAGTTTTCCTCTTTAAAAAAGACATTTACATGTATTTATTCTGCTTCTGTTTGGTTGGGATTATATTTACTCATTAGAATAGAATAGAATAGAATATGTATTGCAGACAGAAAAAAGGGAAGTTTTGGTAAAAAACATAGACAATCAACTGTCATGAACAAGTAGTGACCTAAGAGTTATGGTAGATGATGACTTTAAAATTTACATGTAAAACTTGCCATGAAAGGAGAAAAACGAGTCTTTCATCCTTACTTTGCGACATAAAGGGATACAAGGAACGCTAGTGTAAGGCAGACTATGAGGGATGAGTTCGTGGAGAATGTGCGTTCTTTCGCTTTCGGCTTTCAGAAATAGCTGCTTGCTAATCAACACACGACGATTTTCAATTTCATTTTGAGAGCAGTGACAAGTTCTGGGGTCGTTACGGTAAATTATCATGCGAGATCTTTTATTAACTCGAGCAAGACGGCTGTTCAAACACTTTCTGAGGCTTGCAAAAACAGGTCAAGCGGTTCCCAAACAGATCTAGCATTTGAGGTATATAGTTGGTGGAGCTCTTCGATCGACAAAACTGTGCGAAGTTTGCGTAAAACATAATGATAATATAGATGAATTTATATTTTCTTTCATATTTTTATTTCACATCAATGACTAGCGGAAGTTTCTCTTTTAAAATCAGTCAAAATCATGCATCAGCAAATCACGCATTATGAATTTATTATTATGTTCATCCCCCTCAAAACGAGAACAAATAGAAATGTATATCAAATTGATTACCCTGAAAGTTATACTCGATTTTCAGTAGCATGAATCTCAGGGAAGAGACATCAGAGGAGCGGCTCATGTTTGATTTTCTAAAGACCATGTTTTCCATTCATTCATCAGTTCAGCTGCGAAATTGCGTGGCTTCAATCACTGCGTTAGATCTTCACCGCCTGCAAATTGTGTGTTCGCAACAGAAAGCTGCATGGATTCGAATTTATTACCCAGGGAGGACAGAGGTGACAGTTTATGCTTCGTTTTATCGTAACTGAGAGCAATGAGCATTTCATCGATGAACCGATTGTTTGCCAACTTACTTGAGATAATAGCCTGATTTCAAATGCAAAATGGAACGAAGGCTGTTAGGGAAACAAATAATAATAGAATTTTTTAGGAAGGCGTGCTGAATCAGCAATACAAACGTCGACGATGTCCAAGAACGATGAATTTGTCCTCACAACCGTACTGATAGCGATAGAAATAAATTCTTTTTTCAGTCGATGTAATGAACTGTGTTTGATAACAAACGTATGTTGTACAATTATGGATAATTAGAGTGTTCTGTATACAGAGTAATCAGTTTGTTTTGTTTTGAAACGTTATTATTTGCCTATTGCCATGTTATTAAACATGGGTTATTGAAGCTGCCTTTTGAACATTTTTTCAAACACCTGTTCTTACTAGACGGGTATTTATCCATCTTTTGATAGGGACCTTATTACAGCCCCCTACATTTTTTGATTTTGTTCAAAAACTATGAACGCTAGGAATCTAGTTTATTGTTCTTTTAGTTTCTATGCATTGCTGACATTTAATTCAAATTTTATCAAAACGATTTTTGTCATTTTTTACGAAAACAGGTTTTCATTCATCTTGATCAACTCAAATCAATTATAGATCATTCACGATGTATAGATGAAGTTATGATTTATATATTCCTTCATTTACAAATGCACATGTGAAATTCTGATATGAATAGTAATCGCTCAACAATTACTGTAATAGGCATACTCATAAAAATTCGATATAAGGCTTGCTGTGGAACGGGATTTCCCATGGAATTTTCCATTGGAATCCCGTGGGAACGGGACAAAGAAATCTCGTCCCACGGCAAGCCTAAAGCGATAAAAAAAACAGGCCTAATTCTAGCTCTTGCCAGTCTTGCATCTCGAGTTCACTGTTGTATTTGTCTTTCTTTTCGATTTCCGCTCCTTCGCCATTCTGCCTCATCAGTTTTATACAATGTCTGTATATATTTCCAAAAATTCATGACAGTCAAATCACAAGCTGAAAAATGGTCAAGCATCCCCTTGAAGCGAACCCGTGTTTAACTCAAAAAAATCTTCTGATTCGCTGTTAATATTCGGGAAAATATGTCTGTCTTCATTGATTACAAAATTACGGACTAAATTCATTGCCAATGTGAATATTATGTAATCGAGCACTTATTACGAATACAGGTTGCATGCACTTCACACTGACTGTTTGTAAAAGACGTTTCCATTATCAAAAATATAATTTTCTCAACAATCACAGAACAGACCACGGTACGGTGTGCTTATTTTTCTTTCTAATTTAGGCCTATCGTCACTTTGATGAACTTGATCATAGACTCCTAGATATACATTATGTATATAGGAGTCTATGATCTTGATCTGAGTATATATTCGTAATTCACAAAAAATTATAAATCCATTTGATACTTGGCACATATTTGGACATCATGTAAAGACATCAGTAGCTGGGCTTACCACAACACAAAAAGGCAAAATGTCTCAAAAAGAACAAAAAGAATTCCCAAGATCAATGTAGGAGCTATTTACAAGACTTGAGTTTTCAAAACGACACGTTTTTGCATAAGGAGAAAACAGTTTACATGGCCGACAAGTGGAGACATTACGATGCAGGTTCGTCAATGGATACAAAAATCGCTTAGCACGCAGGTTGTATTCGCTAAAATACTGTACTCCGACCTTTGTTTGAAAGGCTTTTAGTGAAATGCGTGTGATGAAAGGAAGCAATAGAGGAAATGAATGTAGCTCTCAATAAATAACCTATTTGTCGATAAATAATGAAACTTGAAGTTGAATATGAAAGGTCATTCGTCGTCTATCGCTTTCTAGCAGTAACCGAGCATCGACCCTTAGACGTCACGGGACGCCGAATTCCCTGTCATATTTACTTTTGATTTTCTTATGATTTGACAACCGACAGTATGCATGTATATTATTTATCAAAAATATTCTTTGTTGAATCGACAATTATAGCTCAACTTCTATCCTCGACTTGCAGCTATATGATAAAAAGAAGCATCTACAGGTTGTAAATAAAGCAGCACCGTGATATATACATCACATATATTCATAGTCAAATATAAATAAATGTAGAGCATGTTATACAGAGATGTTATTAAACTGCATAAACATGATAAAGTTCTTGAAATGAAAATGATAAACGAAAGATCACATTGATCACAGCAGCAGGCTACCTGGCCAATGTTCATGTAGCTATTTCAAATTAAGCATTCTAAAGAACCAATCTTTCTACAAGCGTTGCTTTATGTCTCAAAGTCAGAATCGCAGTCAGACATAACATTAACCCCCAAATACATGAGCTCTGTTACACCCTCTGAAACCTAAGGGGTCCAGTGGACCCCTTTTGCAAATTCTTAACCTACCTGCCTTAATCTACATGAATATCAAAGCAATGATAAGGTTAATTTTTCCCTAAAGAAAGATGTCTCACTTTGGGTCTTTCACGCTGGCAGCGTTCTATCAATAATAATAGGACAATATGCTGTCGACACCACTTAGAGATTACCTCTGCCTTCACTCGCATTCCTTTTGAACCGTCAGCGTGGCCTAGTGAAGAAGGTGCGAGGTCGTCTCCACCGCGGACTTCGGTTCAATTCCTAGGTCAGGCGAGTGCGGTTGGGGAATCAAGGGTGTTGGTGTGTCTTGTATTGACTTAATAGTTGTCATTCTCTTTAGATATAGATAGATGTTTGTGTGTAACAGATAGATATAATTAACTCTTTGAGTGGTTTTCAACCCTCTTAGTATACACAGGCGGTTTCAAGATGTTTGTTGTCACAGTAAAGCCTCAGACAGCAAAGCTTAATGAAATTATTCTGTGCAGCAGAACCCATACATTTATCCACTATTTTAGATTTTTCCATCCTTATCGGAAATATGCCTACCCGAAACCATAATTACTGCACTTTTAGATTCTCAAGACAGTTGTGGAGATCTCAAGCTCATAAATTACGGTACTGCTCTGAAAACATGGGCAATAGTTTAATTTTAGTGTTGAATTATGAATATAACGGTAGCCTTCATTCTGGGCATTGACTGATGCTGAATTATGCACACAAACTAACCAGTCATATGTGGAATTCATTTTGCAAAAGCAAAATATTCGCATTTTGCGATCTTGAAACACAACGCACATGCACGAGTATAATGCTAGCAATGTATAATTGAATTTCATGCATTATTTACCATCATGGACATTCATAAAATCACTTTTAATCTGATAGTTCAATTTTTTGTTGGGAGTTTCTACACCCTCTTAGACCCGAGGGGTTCCAGTGCACCCCTTTGACCTATCTGCCGTACTTCTACGGATTTGATTTAAATTGAAATGTCACTGCAAAATCACTGTCGAAAACACTTTCGATGACCTTACATGGGCGTGAGCGGTTGATATATCCTCAGTACAAAAAAAGAAATATAAAAATGTCTCTGTGGTCTTCTGCCCCCCTCCATTACATCTCTGATGGGTAAGTACGAGGTGTGTTCAAATGAAACCCGTTCGACTTATCTTAGCGGGTTCATGCATGACCAATTAATCAAAGCAGACCTGTGGAGTACTATTCAGTGTTTTAAAACATTGTGACAATGTGTTTATTCATCAAGTGTACCTGTTGTTCACGGTTAACGACGAGTGAAATGTCGTTCATGGTAGAAAGTCCGTCCAAAGAAGATCAGAGAGCGGTTATTCAATTCCTGACCGCAGAAGGATATCGCAGTCAGAGCCGATCGTCGACGAAGCATTCGAGATCTGGCAGATGAATTCAATGTCTCAATTGGCTCGATGCATACGATCGTGAAGGAAAAGTTGCAGTATCACAAAGTTTGCTCTCAATGGGTGCCTCGAATGCTTACTGAAGACGACAAGGAAAGACGGAGAACACTCAGTTTGGAACACCTGACTCGCTTCAATACCGAGAATGAGCAGTTCTTGCGTCGCATTGTGGCTGGAGACGAGACGTGGTGCTATCATTTAGAGCCGGACGGGAAGCAGAGCAGCATGCAGTGAAAGCATCCAAGTTCACCCAAGCCGAAGAAGTTCCGAGTGCAACAATCTGCAGGGAAGGTGATGCTCACGGTGTTCTTCGATATTCAGGGCGCGCTGCTCCTCGAGTTTCTTGAACCCAACGAAACAATCAATTCGCAGCGGTATATCCAGACTTTGGACAAGCTTCACTAAGCGATAAAGAGCAAGCGACCCGGTATGTTGTCTTCAGGTGTCATTCTTCTTCACGACAACGCAAGACCACACGTTCCGAAGGCGACATCTGACGCATTGACAAGGAAGCATTGGGAAGTTTTGGAACACCCTGCATACAGTCCTGACCTGTCACCTTGTGATTTTCACATTTTTGGTCCCCTGAAGAAGTTTCTCAAGGGACAACGATTCCGATAAGACGAAGAAGTGAAGACAGCTGTTAGGGATTGGTTCAAAGGACAGCCGAAGTCCTTCTTTGCCGACGGAATTCAACGCTTGCCCAAGCAATGGGACAAGTGCCGGGAAGTCAACGGAGACTTTTTTTGATTGTTGCTTCTGTTTTTATGTTAATAATACACAGCTGTTACTAATTGATTGTGCTTTTACTTTGTCTGCTTACTATTCTACAAATACAGTATAGCGAACGGGTTTCATTTGAACACGCCTCATATCTCTGACATGTACTTGATCGCCTTAGCTAAAAAATCAGTTGTCGCCTTTGTTTTGAAAACAGTATCAGGTCGAATTCAAACTTGATTACTGTATCAACAACTACTACTTCTTTATGAACTCAAGTGCATGTTCAATTTCAATCATAGGCAATTTCATCTGTTCGAAGTATGATTAAATTTGCATGATTTCTGAGTGGTGTTCATGAACCGAAATCTCTTCCACAAGAACAAATTCATCAACTGAATATAGTAGTCATTGATTAAAAATAATTTTTAGATTGTGTCGTTTTGGCATCAGAAACAGGATAAATGAAATTTATCAGTTTTTTATCAAATTTCGAAAGTGAAAACATAAACAAATTGACCTTCAGTACACTGTGTACTTTGTGACAACTGCAACAGTAGATAGAGAGACCTTTATGTTAGCGTATTCGCAATACATTATAGGCCATGTGTATCAACTTTGCTTTTATACAATTTTTGTTGCCATTCAGCTGGGCAAGAGCTTGTGTGATTTATCAAAATGACTTTCATTATTCACTGACTTTTACAATTTATGATCTGATTTTCTCCATTAACTAGAACGTTTTTGAAGATAATAACAATAAGAGATAATAATTCCCAAGGCATAGAATATTTTCCGACTGGACATTTTCCAAACGAATTTTGTAACATGCAACTGAAAGTGAAATAGCTGACAACTGCAAACATAAACGATTCTATCTCTGTATTCACAGCTCACTTCACCACCACCCACTCTGATAATAATAGAAGACAGTAATTCACCAAACTGAGGCAGATTCCGAATGGTGTCATTTATGAAAATGAGAAAAATTGGCTCCTTTTTTCATGAAAGCATGTAAAAAGAGTAACGTCATTCTCTTTTGATCAAAAAGTATTGTACCAGTGTACAACCTGCACGTGTATGCATGCCTACATGCAGTTTGGAAACTTCCACAGCAATAGAGCTAAAGTTATCATTTGAATGCAACGATAGACACTTGTACATAATAATCAAGTGCAGTTGTAAATGCTTCATCGGTGAACTCCTTCCTTGCCTTGCTGGTTGTGACTGGGCTTCACATGGAATTTCCATTTGCTCTTTAGTGGTCTTGAATTCACATAGACTATTCCTCTAAATCAGCCATAGAAATGACATCAGCTATTCAGTTAAATTGGCTACTTAGCTTCTGGGATCGGAATAGGTACATATGCTAGAATCACTACTCAAAATGCAAGCACATTAAGGTGGATCAAAAAAATTCAATATGTGAAACCAAAAATGGGGTGGTCACGTATTTGGTCTATGATTGTTGTGAACTCATGTGAAATTTCAGTGAATTTGGTCAAAGATTACTATCTACACAGTGAGCATCTATTATTTGAATTTTTCGGCCTTTGTTAGTCTCCCCGACAATTTGCGTTATTCAAATCTTAATTGTATAACATTTTCCAATAAGCTAGAGCTTTTGAATCTGAATTATTCGTAGAACTCGACAAGTACTTCTTTATCAAAATTAACTCGTTTAGAGTCAGTCGGTCTAGTCATCAAATAAAGGCCTTTAAAGCTTGTGAATTTTGAAAAATTGCTGAGATGTTCCATTTGAAAGTTTTCAACTTGCCGCTTGTCTAGGTAACAAATCCGACATTGCAGAGACTAGATGTTGATGACGTTTGAAAGACCTTAGTCTTCAGTCCTCATCTACAGTTCAAGTATCATAAAGCTTATACACTTTACTGTGTCTCCATATTTGTTGCATGTGCATTGTTGAAAGACCTATTATGCTCATGTGCAAAACTTCACTACAATTATGTGGCCGCCGGAAGCTAATAGTAATTATAGACCCTATATCTATTCAGTTTTTGAGTTTTGACCTTCACTTTAAGGTGCCGGTAACTATTTTATCAACCTTCAACTTTTATCTTAACTTTTATGCTACTTTTGATGCTTTTGGTGATTTTGGTATATTTCAAATTTCTGTAAAATCCGTAAAAATGATTCAATCGTCACAAAACTTTAGTTTCACGTAAGTGATGATATTTTGTACCCACATGTCAAAATTTGTGCAAATCGGACAAGAACTTTTTGAATTAGGGGCGATAACTTGAAGTGCATCGATGTCTACAGCTTGATCTGACTTCATCTGATCTTGCCGTCTGAGCAGAAAGCACTTGAGGTCAACAAAGTCATTTACCGACAACTCGTGAAGTGATGATGACCAGGCCACATTCATTACACCAAGACGTTCTTAAAAAATGTGTGACAAGGTAGTGGTCGTGGGAATATTTCAAATGACAGTGGATGAGACGAAGAGGGAGAGAGAACAATGCACACACAAGCAAAAATAACGCGTCGAACAGACGAAGTCAGATCAGGTTTTGGAATTTCCAGACTTCACGTTATCGTCTCTAATGCAAAATATACTTGTCCGATCTGCATGAATTATTGGATGTGGGTATAAAATATACTTAAGTACGTCTACTTGAAGTTTGGTGACGATTGATTCATTTTTGAAGATTGTAGACAAATTTGAAAACCTGGATAACCCATAAGTACCCTACTTTTAACTCTACTCTTCAGTGGAAGAGGAAGCAGCACACGAATACTGCACACTGCTTTATCATTGTCATTTTGAATGAGATAAAATGGCACATTTTACATGTAAGTCATACCTTGAAAAACAGAAGATTGTGCATTGAAAATTGAAACATATATAACATTAATAAACATCACAAGTTTTGCCAAAAGATGTATTGAATTTGCTAGATGCAGAACTCAAGGTGAAAGCAGAATAGTAGACAATGGCAATGAAAATATTACGGCCATGTTTTGAATACATTATTCCATTCATCCATACATTATTGATTTCTTCAATACAAGAGAGACAGCAACCAATCAAATGACACATTTTGTGAAGTAGTTTGATATAGACGTGCAGGTGTGTTTCACATATCACGTGTTAGGCTATGATGCCTTTTTAAGACGAAGCCAGTGTTGCCATTACTGCCACATCATAGGCTACATTATAGGGATTATAGAGTAAGTATATATGGGTAGAGTGTCGACTCAAATAAGTGTCTGCACGCAGTGAAAATTTTTATATCAAAAGATTCAGATTTACGGAGATAACGTCCATGAGGTCCAAAAAAAATTTTTTAAAAAGCTAAAGTTTTGGAAATTTATATACTACCGACATGAAGCCCCTTCATAAGTAGTGTGAAACAAGTTGGATATTAAAAGGAATGAATATTCTCTAACAAGCATCTTAATTAAGAGGAAATTAAACTGATGTGCTAGGAAAATTTCATGAGCTGAATCAGAATGCAAGTCCCTGCAAGTCTTCAAGGAAAAGTTGAGAGCTTCTTGGCTGAGATGTCATATGCATATTTTCAGCGGCATCATATTTTATGATTCATAATTGGCGTTATTTCTTGAATCTGAATGGTTATGTGGACCCATTAACATATTTTAAAGTTGATTGCGATCCGTTTCTACGATTATCATGCTTTGCCCTTCAGCGCTAGTGGCAAGTTGCTTGTGATATGATCACGTTTAAGAAAATAATCTTATTACAATAAATCGGAGGTTTAAGTAGTGATGCAAATGAAAACTTTTCCAGAAAATTTTCCAATTTTTTCAAAATTTTCTGGAAATTTTGAAATTTATTTTTCGGTGATTGACGTTTTTTCCTTTGTTTTGGAGACTGATTATAGTCGCTTGAAAAGACTATGTAATATTCAAAGTCTGAAAACTCTATCATCCCTGTACGTTAACTTTTGGAGCCAACTGCAGCTTTTCCATGTCTATTTCAGATTTTTCCAATTGAATTTCAGACATAAGATGGATTTCAGATTTCTCTAGCTGAATTTCAGATATCTAACACAAGCTCAACTTTGAAAAGATCTTAAATTCAACTGGAGATCTCCAATTCATCTGGATCATATCTGAAATTCATTTGGGTAGATCTGAAATCGATTTGGAACTATCTGAACCATCTGAACCAGATATGGAGGATGTGCATCCTCAACGAAGATATCGGACAATGCGCCAGAAGTTTGAAGCTATCATAGATATTCTTTTACTCATCACAGATATCTTTAGTTTCCAAATATCTCATAAGTATCTTCCAATATGGTCGCTCATGAATGCTGCGTGGACTGTGTATGCTTACACTTCATCACATGTTCATCAACACATGGAGAATTTGCATCAACTCTGCATAATAAAGTTTAACTTTCAAGCTAACAATTAGCAAACTCCAAAATGAAGTACATTAATTTTTCTCCAGATTTCTCCCACATTGCATGAAATTATACCCCTATTGTAAAGCAAGATATACGTTATCCCAAACGGTGTCTGTGTGATAATCAAAGATGCTAACAATTTAGTACAAGCCACTGGTGGCAAAGGAATGTTCAAAAATCCGCGGACGGAAATCGTATTGCCACGATGGCTTTAATCGAAATAATGATGAAATCAAGAGTTTTGGACCTAATTTATTGTTACGCAGCTGCCTCGGCAGTGGAAGCGCTCAAATGATAGGGCCTGTCAAAAAAAATCAAAACTTTCAGAATTTTCCAAAATTTTCCAAAATTTTCCATAGTTTTCCACGGAAAATTTTCATCACTAGCTTTAAGTAATGGTAACCCATCGAATCGCTAATTTAGCCAACTATGTTACCTGTCCAAGTTGTCATGACATGGAGGATTTGTGGAATGCTATTCTTTATCCTGTATTGCTATCATTATCAGTCAAATTCGTGATAATTTCTGCTAAAAAGTAAAACTTTGCCTATCTCACAGGTGGTGCCTGGTCTCGCCTCATGCTCACTTAATGAAACTGAAACTGTATACACATTGGTGATTTAATAAATGCTGAATTGCCACTCTACTTAATATACTTACTCCATGATAGGGAATGTTGGTAATTTCATTTGCGAGCAGTCCACATGCAACATTCAAAAGCAACATGCTCTTTCAAAATCAGATAACGAGCTCATACTTCAGTTACACTTTGCTGAGCTGCACCTCTACAGTAGAATAGTGCCGGAGCAAGACCCTGTCGCAACGTCTGATATTTTGAACAAATGACACAGATATTTCAGCCGGGAATTATTGCACAGATCAAATAGAAGTTATTCATGCCTCAATTGATTTCCATAAGCACCAGCAGTGTGGCAATTTATATACGTGGTACGTCCAATAAGTTTCCGGACAAACGTAGAAAACTGCAAATATTTTAATTCTGACATGATGAATCATTTATTTGGTGTATATAGGCTAGGAGGCTATGCAGAGTTTTAAAAAATTTCCATTTTTTATTATTCTGCTGAACCATTTTAAAAAACATACGATATTCTGATGGATTTTATTGGCTGTAGACAGTGCTACACAATGCTATGGAATCTGATATGTTGATTATGCAAGATTTCAGGTGCATGAGAACAACGGAGCATTCATTTCGAGCACTTAACTCTATTCGCCACACAACCGTCCATTATCTAATTAAATTCGATGTAAATTCAATTGCAACTGTGCAATAATGTCTTAAACTGAGTTTCGCATTGAAAAAATTGAAGGTGTGCAACTCGTCATGTTCCTTTTAATTATCAGATTCACGATTTACGGAACAAAATGGCAGATACTATCAGGGACGAATGTCACTCACAGTCGACGATCCTGTTTTGGGCACAAGTAAAGTTTAGACGAGGTCGACAGAATGTCAATGATGATCTACTTGAAGTCTGAAGGTAGGCCTACTGAGTCCGTTGCAACCACGAAGTCCGAGCCGATGGAACAGGGATCGACGCATATCGATTAGCACTCTTCGTGAGGGGCTGAATGCATCCAATGGAAGTATTGGCACTCTCCTGGATTTTTGCTGAGCATTGAAAGTCAACCCGTGGTTTTTTCTCGCATCTCCCGTTTTCTCATTGAAAGACCTGGAAGCTTGCCGACAGAATTTGGTCATCACTGAAGAGCTTGCAGAATGTTTCAATCATAATATTTTTGATGTCGATGAAGCAGGACTCAGAGAAAAGCATTTGCTTGGACAGTCATTTGGATGCAACTTTGATCTAGAGGAATCTGTTCGAGAAATTCTGGGTAAATTTCGTTTATAAGAGTTTGTTATGTTTGACGACCTTATGTGTCAGGAAGTTGAAATGTGTTCGAAGAGAGGGAAATTGGTTTGAAAAGTGAATTTCTAAAGACCTGCAATTTTATCTACCTACATACAGAATGCTTGTGTTGATAAATTTTCAAACAATACATAACCGTCGATAAGTTTTCAACATACTTATGAAGAACATTATTTTTATTTTCAATTCATCAAAATATTCAAAATTTTGTATGTTTTTTAAAGTGATTCAGCAGAATAATAAAAAATGAAATTTTTTAAAACTTTGCATAGCCTCCTAGCCTATATATGCCATGTTAATAATCGATCATGTCAGAATTAAAATATTTGCAGTTTTTCTACATTTGTCCGGAAACTTATTGGACGTACCACGTATAATGTGCGTTTTAGTGCCCTAAATTTCGTAGTTGTTCAACATAAAAATGTAGACATGACACCATGGCATTTTCAAGCAGGCAGAATTTTAAATGACATAATCCGAAATTGCCATATTCCATCACCCACACGCACAGAGAGAGAAATCCCAATAGAGAACGTGTCCCAGTTACACATAGCTTATTGTGTCCTAAAATTTGAAATTTCAGAATCCTTTCAATTTTTTTGACACTGTGTATTCACAAAATGAACTAAGTCGGGCTGATATTTAAATGGAAATGATCATCCAATAGGAATCTCATTTAGCAGCATAAAATATCATATAGATCAATGAATGAATATTTCGTTACAATAATAGAATCGATGTCCCCAAAGTAACACAAGTGAATCGCAAATGCAATAAATAAAAAGAATGAAATACAAATACATGTAAACGATAGATGAAACTGCCATACGAAAGATGTGCGAAAAGAAACTTTAAAGTATAAACGACTAAAACATGATAAGTGAAACGATGGATTATAATGGAAATTTTAATTGTGCAAGCATAAAGTCAGCATATTTAAGTGAAAATTAAGAAAGCAAAAGTTCACAAAAATATAATGTAGAGTAAATAAGTAAACAGCAAAGAGGGAGTGCACTAAATGCACTGAAGTGCACCTCATGCTGAAACTAAAATGTAGTTCGCCCTTCTTTGTACAAATGCCCTTTCCGTACCAACTCCGAAATCATCAGCAGGAACTCAAGTGGGATTCGTGTTAGGAAGATGTGAATGACATAAAGTAACTGTTCATCTTGTCTACCCTTAACTGTCTCCGACAGTTGCAAAGAACCTTTTATTGTCTAGCCTAATTCACAGACATATCAGACAAAGCTAAGAGACGTCGATATCGAATTCATAAAAAAACGTTCCAAATAAGTTGTTTCAAAATTCAGTTGAACAAGCTATGCAATTTTTAGAGAGAAATGAATGTTTTGAAACAACGACTATTACTTGCAGACATATTCACTGTGATGATTCAGAAAAGATGATGAAAAACACGCAATCCAGAATGAAATATTCATATCTATTTTCATCTCCTTGGCAGATCCAATAACAAATCTAATATTGAATATGTAATGAATCACAAGAGTAATAAAGATGACTTTGCCGCTGAATCATAACCATTATCAATGTAGCTGATCAGGGCATGCCTTACCACAAGAAATCAGGCGAGCAAATTAACGAGATGGTTTGCTTTTATAGATGCATATTTTCTTGCGAGCTATAGTCTTGTGTCGTGAAATTAAGTACATGAGAATTGTTTTAATTAGGATAATTGTAAAAAGCAAGAGTTATCATTTTGGCAAAATGTCCGTTGTTTAAAGAAGAATAAATGATTTGAGTATGAGAATAAGTGTATCATAAGAAAATATGATCTTACGAGAGAATCATTTTTAAGACAGGAAAATGGAGGGAATTTTTATTAGCTCTACCCTGTTCCAGTAAACATTCATCACTTAATTACACTTTTAAATTTTCTATTGTCCCAAAGAACAACATCGAAAATTCAATTGTGATAGAAATTAAATGTGCCAGACATTTTCTATTTTCTATTTGAGTATATTTTAATTGAACTATTTGCAGAGGTTAGTCGACTTTCAAGTCTGTGCCTACTATACATGTATTTTTCTAGCTGCTGTTGTTCAGCTCAACAAAGTAATTTACAATTGATGTTGTACATAAGCAAAATAATTAATTATTCAATCACTTAAAATGCCTGTAATGATGCTTGATATGGTTTAGCCACTTAATTAGCAAACAATGCATTTGCGATTCATTGATTAACAAAATTGACAAAAATGGACTGTCTATCATACATGCGTGCCTTGAAAGAAATCAATTGATTATCAACGCAATTTATATTTAGTGAAAATTAGATGTAATTTGGAAGAATTGTGAATGCATCTGCAATGCAATGCAAGAGAGGATAGGGGTTGCGAGGATAAGAAAATTTATAGGCATTCTGATTTGAGGAGGATTAATTTCTTTCAGTAGCAAAATTTATTTAATTGGCCTTAATTGGCACACCGACTTAAAGAGCACGTAAGAACGATAGCATATCAGATTTGTGAAAATTTTCTTGTTGAGATATTTTCCAACTGAAACTGAAGTTGCTTAGCTTCAAATTTCACACTTGATATACCAAGAGTGTGTCCTCACCTTGCTTCCGAAATCAATTCGACAAGAAATTTTCAGTATCGGAGTTAGCTAAATTTTTAAAATTCATGAACTTCAAACTTTAAGATATTTTTATATCTTTTGTAAACTACGAAAGGCATTCGGTATTAGTCTACGCAGCTTAAAAATTTTCTATTTAAAAATTTGTAGCTTAAAAACCTGAATTTCCCAACCCCGCCCACTCCCGTTTGACAAATTCCGGTTTGGCCGGGACCCGTTATCAATATGTTTGCGATAGATAACAGCGCCACACATTTATAGGTCTACTCACATTCATGCTAAAAAGATTTCAAAATTCAAAAAACGAATGCATAATAACACCGTCTATGAATCTAAGGCGTCATCTCTGAATCTCTGAATAGCACCATATATGAATCTCTGAAATGGATGAATTTACTTGTAGTTCTTGATTTGATTAACTAATTTGCGCAATTAGCAGAGAATTGCCGAAAATCTACAAGTTTTGTTTGGATGCAGTTAACCAGCCGGTATGTGTATTAGCCAGCGTTGGAACCGAGCGCCGACCCGGCCATGAATTTTGACTCAGTGCGCCGACCGGCCGGTTGTTCTAATTAGATTTATTTCGACCAATGACGATATTCATTCTAGAATTGATTGTCAAGTCAATCGAAAGAATTACAACTTTGTAAGAGCATGTAAATACAAGGTTATTTATGTGACGCAAATATTCCTAACTGTTTCCTGAAAATTCATCGTCAAATCTTTATTCTAGGACGGAAGAGATGGCTGCTAAACACACAAAATTGTATGACGATGACAAAAAAGCATGGGTACTCAAAACAACCTTTACAACTTAACAGGAAAATTCACAATTTTTTGTTGTCATTCCATTTGTTAGAGACAATATTCAAAGACACACTCATTTGGAAGTGCATTAATGCAGAAAGTGTAAGTAATAAGTCTATTTCTGAATTCTCGACTGTTTCTGTTCAAGGATTCTGATTGCAGCTGAGTTTGACGGCAATGACGACACGTCGATGCTGATCAAGTACTAATCTAAAGGCAATTACTAACTTAATGCATGTAGTTTCAAAACATACTTATGCCTCAGATAAAATTTCCAGAATCGTATATTCTATAGCCTAAATAAATATTGCAAGAATTGTCTATCCTCTGTAGTCTATCCATCATAAAATTATTCCATGTCCTGAATATGTTATTACGCGTTGTTCAACTTCTGATTGTGTTGTTCACTGCTTCCATACGCGTACAAAATATGCTGTCAAAATACAAGCAATTTTCTGATTACCTAATTGAAGATCAGTTTGGATAGAAATTGATATAAAATCAATGTTGATGCGTTCCTTCGGGAGCTCTTGCTCATCCGCAGTACCGGCAGGCCTACCACATGCTACATAGAAATCGAAAAGTCGAATGATACCTAACGGTCTAAGTTGACCAGCTTAAATGCCAGCCTTAACAAAGGCTCAAGAGATGATGGCCCCGGACTCTAAGGCCTCAGCCACACTGCGAGTTTTTCCAAGCGTTTCCGAGCAAAGCGTTTTGCAGCAAATATAAAGTCATCATTGCAGCAGTTGTAGACTGCCACATTGCGAGCAAAGCAAACAAGAGCGATTGATAGCTTGCGGAGATACGTTTTCTCGCGTTTGCTCGGGACGCTCGTGTTTGCTTTGCTTTCAGTGTGGCTGAGGCCTAAGAGCTTGTCTCCAGAGCTTTAGAGAGATTTCGATTAATTTAGAGACTTCAATTTAGAGAGCACATCAAAGGATTCGATCCAAGAGACAATGGTCCATTCACACCGGACGCGTCGTGGGATGCCGCGTCTTCACGCGTCCAGAATTTTGGTTCAGAACCTTGACAAACCGATGGGCTGTTCACACAGTGATGTCCTGTGTTCCGCACGTCCAAGTAAATTAAGAAAAAGTTCTGAAATCGCACGCGGCCTGCTTAAGAGATAGGAAAATCTAACCCGCCCCAAGCCGCCTCATGACTTGCTCTACCACCCCCACCCCCGAATTCCTGCCTGCCTGACACCAGGTGTAACCAGATGGTCGTGAAGGGAAGGGACTAACTTTCGACATAGCTATCCGACATTTCTGACCTTCAGTCAAAAAATTCTGACCAATTGCATGTCAAATCTACTTACCAATGCGCTGTCTTACCTTTCAACTATGAATTCGATTCATGAATATATTTGGAGACAGATATTTACTGCAGAACGAGTTTTGGAAACGAAGCTTGTTATTGTTCTCAGCTCTAATGACCTTCAATGGAATGATTCTCCCGATTATTACAGCACAGACATTATTCCACGTGAGAGCTATCTGGGCTGATATGGCCCTTGTTTTGCTTTACCGATAAGAAGTAGTCCGACCAGATAACGCTTGAATTAACGAGCAAACAATCACTTACCTTACATATATAGAAAACGTTGCCACATCTGAGTGTTACGGTACACACTTTCAATTATATAAAGCCCTCGTTTAACATTTGTAGCAGAAGCTAAAGAATCATTTGCAAAACATCATCATTTTTGCGATAAAAAGATGAACAGTCTGTAATTTACTTAATGTAAGACAACCTTTCAATTTCTTTGGCTGTAGAATTCAATTTCTTTCGTTATATTAATGAAAAGGAAAAATACAAGCAAATCACAGGACATGGAAATGTCTTTCCGATAATCAAATAGGTCTAATTCTATCATGTCTTCGTACTGAAGGTTAATATGGCGGCAAAGGTAAAGTAATGAACGTTGTTAATATGCATTAGATAGTGAGACATTTTGTGACTGTCAAATTACCTTCAACAAGGAAGTGAGAGGCTCGTTGTAGAATTTGTTTTTCTCTCGATGTCATGATTTGTAATGAGTACGCTTACGATTAATCTTCTGAGTTCTATTTTCGACAACTCGACGACTATTCCGTTGTTTATTGATTTCCTCAACATCTCAACACCGTTTGATTAACACATTTTAATGATTGCATGAAAAGAAATGTAAGAAAGCATCACGATGATGCGTATGTGAAGTCAGAACTCTTTCGCGTGAAATGATGAAGACATACAGTGATAATGACCAAAAATCTTATCGAATAAAAGGGAAGAGTTTATCTGCATGCTTGAAACTTTCTGGTGGCATAAAATGACAAACGAATATCTTCAAATAAGGCCATCAAAAATTGAATGAAAGTAGCAGGCTACCACAATCAAGTGACTCGAAAAATGTGGAATTACCGAAGCGCTTTCATAGTCGTTGCCAATTATCAGCAGCAACTATCCATAATTCCTCATTTTTTAAATCGATTGCTTGTGATACTACTTTCATTTGATTATTGATTGATGAGCGCTACGCCGGCGGTCAAAGTATCCACAAACATCATTGGGTTATCGTGCTGCCTACGCTTTAGACGTGCAGACTGCTATCCATCTACGGTTTACCAGACAGCACAGCAGTGGCACAGGCAGAATAGCATACTGTTTCAAGCTATGCACAAGCTATTATTTTCATGCCCAAAAAAAAATTTATATATTATTGTTGCTTTCGTCATAGTATTATATCAAATAAATGAAATATCGGCTGAATCATGAGTGACGGTGTTGAAGGAACATCGTTGCAATACTAGAAGTGAAGAATGGTGAATAGAAAATACTAGAATGATACCATAGAAATTACCTAATAAAATGTAATTTGGGGGATATTAACCCTATTTCCGTCAGGGGGCATTACAACCCCCTCATCATGGGGGGCATTATGTTGGCTTTCTCTGAGTGGCAGATGTTTTTTGTAGACATGATATTTTTGCCACAGGAGCCACATGAGAAAAAATTTACGACTACATTTTTCCGACATTTTGGATTTTCATCTCTATTGATCAGAATTTTGAGTTTTAAATTGATTTGCAACTTCTGTAATTGGTCCGTTCGGGAAATATGGTCGTGTAATTGTACTAATTGATACTCTGACGCTTTTTACCCCGTTATGAGGACTAATATTACGCATGCTCTTTGTATACCACTTATAAATACCGAAATTTGAAAAAAAATGATTGTTTGAATTTCAGAATGCATTTATAGTAACATGAACCGCTCAAAATGCAAAATCTACAGCATCGTCAGACAGATCATGTTTTAAATAGGTTGTCTATTGTAATTTCAATGAAATTCTGCGGACTATTTTAAATGTATACAATTGCGAAATTTAAAAAAATCATTGTTCGGCTTTCGTCTAGCTAGAGCTTTATTATGTAATCCCATAGTACTTAACGGATCATCAGATATCGCATGGATGTTGTAGACTTCACTGCACAATCTTGCATCTATTTTTCTAATCTTTGTACCAACCACATATATCAAATCATTTATGAAATCTGTATGCGATATCAATACCAACTATACATCAATATTTTATCGTAAAGCAGGAATTTGAGTGAAATTAGGAATTTCCCATATTTCGTCGCAATTTCGCAAATGGGAAATAATCCAGAGCCAGATTATTAGAATCGATTTGAAGTATTGCAAAAGCAAAAACAAGATATGTTAACTCACATTCTCACGCGCATTTCGCTGAATTCTCATGAATATATTTGCTTGAGACTTCTCGTTCTTCGATGTCATGAGTGAATTATGCTTTATTCACATCAATCGAACGTGCACAAGCATTTACTTCTTGTACAACAAATTTCTCTTCAGGTTGAATATAAAACAATTGTCTGTGAAAACTGCTTATTGATCCATTTAAACCTCTTATATTGGAAGAAAAATGCTAGAAAGATAGAGAAAATGTAAATATTCAGTAGCTTCTCTATTCATGCGACCTCAAGGAACATTTTTAAGGAGACTGTGCATTACATAAGCTGTAGCGCACTTTGATGTGAAAAATGTCAGCTGTAGCGACGCATGTCAATGCATTTGATGTGCAGTATCATCTATGGAATCATTTTTTTTTGTTCTTAATGACATTGAAGAAGAAATTCAATAGACGAACTTTGTCTGTATGAAAATTATGTAAGCTTGAACTCAGAACTATCAGATATAAAAGCATTCATTGTACTATCTAAATATGCCGGTGGAACAGATTTTACTTTCGAAAAATGATGCAAAAAAAATTCATCACTCATTTGATGTGGACAATTCAATTTTCGCATGCATGGAAGAATGGAACAGCAGTATTTCTTGTACTAATTGTTGCGGAATGGCGATTATAACTCCCCACATTTTGCTGAAATATTACTGTTTTGTTTGGACTTGGCATATTCTAGAAGCAAGTTGTTCTGTAAACACATATCACTTGTTTAGAGTTTCATGTGCATAGAAACAGATCATTTTGGTGATTTGATTAAAACGCATACTTCTATGCATTTTTGCCTCCATTACGTGTTGCTCTTTTTTGCTGACTAACCCTTTCAATTACGAGACAACCTCAACATCTGTTTTGATGTGAAATAATAGCGCACCTGTGTTGCCAATAACTTGCTACTCGTAAGTTTGATATGTCGCATGTTCCTATACTTATACATCTATCTGTCGGCTGCAACTCAATTCAATTGCAATGAATTCCTTCAAAATGCTCCGATCGCTACGATTCCTTCAGATTCGAACAATTCAGATCATTGCCCAAATTTTTCTCAATAATGTTGGCCGCTCCGATCATTGTTAAAAAAGTTAGCAGGCGCACGAAAAAACGTTCACAAACACAGAATTAGACAGGTAAACAATCTAATTCTGTGTTCACAAATTTATCTGTAGAACTCACAGAATTAGACAGGTCGTCTCTTCTTCCGTTTGACTCATAGAAATTGACAACAATAAAAGCTCTAGAATGGAAGTTAAGCTTCATGCAATGCACAATAACGGCACATAAATCGCACGCATTTTCACTTAGATGCACCTGCCAACGTCTGTATGATTGGATTAGAATCAGTCACATGAGTAAATCGAAGGTTTTAATTGGTTCTTCATGCCCCAACTTAGTTCCCCCGGATGTACCGCGACCTTGAGTCAATTTCCATTCTAGCGAACTTCAGATAAACAGTTTATTTCTATGGTTTGACTAGAAAGGAAGCATTGGAACATGTAACGTTATTGAAATGACACAATCTGCTGACATAATACCATAGCAATCGAACAATGAGCAGCCAATTCAACACTAAACACGCCAAATTGTGCGAAGCTTTAGTGACTGTTATCAACCGGATCACACAGCAAAGAGACGCAGTCGATGTAAAGTTCTACAGAGAAGTTTGTGAACGTTTTTTCATGCGCCTGCTAACTTTTTTTTAAATTGATCGGAGGACCCAAAATTATCGATAAGACTTTTGCGTAATGATCTGAATTCTTCCAATCTGAAGGAATCGTGGCGATCGGAGCATTTTGAAGGAATTCAGAGCAATCCGCAAGCGACGCACGACTATTTTTCCTATCTCTGTAGGGTATTAAAAATTTCTTTTTGCCCACTTATTAAGTTCCTGCATGTCACATCTGTTTGAATCAGTTTGCACTTCTAGCAAAGTGATACGATTAAACAATCTAATTCTGTGGTAGAACTTCATATCGACTGTGTTTCTTTGCCTTGATCCGGTTGATAGCAGTCATTGAAACTTCGCACAATTTGGCATGTTTAATGTTGAACTGGCTGCTGATTGTTCGATTGCTGTGGTATTATGTCAGCAGATTTTGCCATTTCATTAACGTTACATGTTCCAATGCTTCCTTTCTAGTCAAACAGCACAAGAGACGACCTGTCTAATTATGTGTAGAAAGCACTAGGTGATCCTTGACTTTGTGAAAACTCGCAGTGGACTTCGCTTTTGACATGTTTGGTTTTAGTTCAAATCTTATACCAGAGCTTTCGCTTCAACGATTATCTTTATTGTACATCGAATTTTCGGATGACTGACCACCATCCATCTTCAGAGTGAACACAGCAAATCGAACACATCACTCTTCCTATCGTGTCATTCAGATAATAATAATAATAACTATATATTTATAGAGCGCCATTACTTGGTGAGCTCATGGCGCAACAAAATTATACAACATTACATGTACACAAAATAATATAAACACATCAGTGATTGTAAGAAATAAAGTATGTCTTCAAAGACTTTAAATGAGTGTAGGGATGCAGAGTTCCTCACGTCTCTAGGCAAGGAATTCCACAAGGCGGGTGCAGCATAGGAAAATTATATTCTTCCAAAGCGAGTCCGATAATTGAGAGACTCCAGAATTCGGTCATCATCAGATGAACGCAACGATTGCCTAGGAACACGAGATCTGACAAATAGGACGGAAAAGAGCCCTGAAGAATCTTGTACACAGTGACACAAATTTTTAAACATATCCGTTGTCTGATACGAAGCCCGTGTAAATCAGAAAGATGACACGATATATGATCATATTTCGGAATACGCACAATTAACCTCGCCGCATTGTTTTGAATACGCTGTAGCTTATCCAGAAGATACGTTGGACAGTTGTATAGAATTGAATTACAGTAATCAATTCGAGAAAGAATAGTACTGCACACCACAGTTTTACACGCATCCGTTGATAAATAGCGTCGGATAAGGCGCAAACGGCGCAACTCACAATTTAAAACACGAATCAAGTTGATAACGTGACACGATAAATCGAGGTTTCGATCGAATGATATACCAAGATTCCTCACTGTCTGAGGAAAATCAAAATGCGGTAGTGGCTCAGTTGGAATTCTTATGCTTGGAGGATATAACATAATCACTTCAGTCTTCCGTCTATTCAAAATCAGTTGATTACTTGCCAACCAATCCTCCACTTGATGAAGACAATTATTCGCAGACAGCAAGAGCTCATGTACTCGCTCAGAAGTCGTGTTTTGATAGAATTGGCAGTCATCCGCATACATATGGTATTTGAAAGAGTGGTAGCCGAACACCTTCGAGATTGGTGAGAGATAGAGCGAGAATAAAATAGGTCGTAGGACGGAGCCTTGCGGTACACCACATGAAAGAAATGATTTTTTGGATGTGCTGTGAGACACCATAACAGACTGAGTCCTTTGAGATAAGTATGATGCGAACCATTCATAAGCTGTTCCTATCACGCCATACGTGTATTTCAGACGGGCTTTCAAAATATCATGATCAACCGTATCAAATGCAGAAGTCAAATCAACAAGCACAAGGACAGACACTTGACCATTATCAAAAGATAATAGCAAGTCATTCATGATTTTCAATAGCGCCGTCTCCGTGCTATAGTTCGACCGGTAAGCCGATTGATAAGATTCAAATAAGTTATTCGCAGTCAGATGTTGCATCAACTGTTGAGAAGCTACTTTCGCTATCACTTTTGAAAGAAAAGGTAATTGTGACACCGGACGATAATTTTCAAAAGAATTCCTTTCCAATGTGGCCTTTTTCAATGAGGGCTTGATAACAGCATGCTTTAAAGCAACAGGAAAGACACCAAATTTCAATGAATAATTGACAATTAGATGAGGCATTCTCTGAGAGCAAATATGAATGTACTTGGCAAACAAATGAAAACGCCGTGTTCTTCTTGTTAACATACTTTCTTTAAACAAATGAATATAAGGTGCTAGCCGTATTTGATTCTGACGTTTTTTTGTCGTGGTTGAAGGAATAATATAGGAAGATAAACAACATTTTTAGACTAATCTTTCTATCTAAAGAATTAGTTCCTCCTTAACCCTACATTGTGAACAGTAGCCAGCTAAATATCAGCCATGATGATCAATCAAATGTGGCAGGGCTGCTCAGAGCAGACAAATAGCAGACAAAACATTAGACATTACTGCCTACATTTCTAAAAATATTGTCTCTAATGAGATTCAACACCAGCGGATCATATTTATGGAGAAAGTCCTATCCACATCCGTTCTCTCTCTCTCTCTCTCTCAAGAACTCAAGATGTTTATTAGCCAAAAAATTTGATAAAACATTGATGACGCTAAAATGAAGTGATAAAATGAAACAATGATTCAATGATGTAATGATTCTACGACATCATGTGATGTGATAAAATGAACACGATGAGAGGATGATAAAATGAAGTGATAGGCAACTGTGACGAAGGCAAATGTTAGCACTGAAAATTCTGGGAACTTTTCAGGGATTTATCATGCAACACTGTGATTGAGAACATTATGGCCGAGTAAGCAAAAATACTTTCCTTTTGTTTAAATTCAAGTAAGTATTGATCATAAATGGTACAGCATAATTGTGCGGAGAGGAGACATTTTGCATGAAAAATCAATGTTATTTATAGTACTTTCAAAGAAACTTGCATGTATCAACTTTGATTAATTGCTGAGCATTCTTGACATTGTTCTTATATAAATTGTTGTTTTCATAAGGGATGGCATTAAGTATTTTCTGCAATAATGTTTTATTTACATTGCTCCAATTGCAGACATTCTCTCACATGCAGTCATTCATAATCAACTCATTCTGTTGTTGATTATTATTAGAAAGTCGAAGTCCGGTGATAAATACATCCATGCATAAAAAGTCAACTCATCATAATTTATGACAAGTTAAATAACATCAATATTATCACATCTTTAGCGTTAGAATTATAATGAAAATGTCATACATGAAACAGATGAGATATTTGAACTAAATTTATAATTGATATCTCTGATACTCACACGTGTGTGAAGTTGGCGGAACCACTCAGCGGAACCATTTTTTATTACAGACTAATTATACTCGAGATAACTTCTACTTTATCAATTCCAGCCTCCTGATCACGAATCTCGGCTCAGTGAATTGAGAAATTTTGTTGTGCTGATCACAAAGACATGCTTCATTTTTCAAAACAATGCAGTTTTCATGAAAAAAATGGATCAGGTAGTGACAAAAAGAAATTGACTTGATGCGCCTATGAGCGAGACTAAGGGTTCTACTGTTCCATTGGTTCCGCTGAGTGGTACCGCTAACTTCACAGCGGGACCAATTTTGTCTTTAAACTAAAATTTCTCAAAAATCTCTGCGAATTTATGAAATCTGATGCCATATTCGTGATCAAGAGGCTGGAATTAATAAAGCAGAAGTTATCTCGAGTAGAATTAGTCTGTAGTAAAAAATGGTTCCGCTGAGTGGTTCCGTCAACTTCACACACGTGATACTCACCAGCAAATAGATTAGTTCCGAAAGATAATATAAATGGTAAATACGGAATGCACCAGACTCTCTCACTCGCTCTCTCTCACACACACACACACGCTGATACACAATCTGGTATGACTGCTTGCAGTTTACGGTGTATCAATATCCGGATCTGAAAAGCATCCATATTCTGGGAGAGCTTGAAATTCTACAGTATTGCTCCGATTCACATGAACTTCTCGGTGCAGCGTTTTTAGTGCATGAACTTTCTAGTGATGATATTCATCTTTCTAATTCTCTCGTCTTTTCACTACAAATAGCAATTCAAAATTTGAAATCACTGACTCTGACAGATTTCTGAAATAATCGAAATATGTCCAAATTTTGGCTATAAATTTCCTTGATGATTTTAATTCTTGATTTAATCCTTTAATTAAATATAATTTATAAATAAATTATAATTCTTTTAATAAATTTTTAATTTAATTTTAATTCTTTATTTCCTTAATCCAGTTTTGATATTTGAATCGTTTGCTACTACATTATTCTTCATGTCATTCTGCCGAAAATCTTTGAAAAGTGTGCATCAGTTCTTGTAAGTAATGTGTTACAAGTAGGCCTTTTCAGTTGTTAATGAGTCGAAGAACTGTGAATAACACAAGATATAAAATATAAAATATAAATTGCTTATAAGTTGCTTATTATTATATGATTATCACAGACAGATACCATGAAACAAAATTTGAATTCAAAATGCCACACTCACAAAGAGGGGTTGATTAATCCGTTGTTGCTCGAAATGATAAGCCTTATTTTAAAAAATGAACTTTTTTAAAAAAAAACTTTACTTAATTGAAAATTTTCACCTTAAGTTTTCATCCTCCGCTTCTGTCTCCTTGCCTATCAATTTCAAGTTGAATCCATTGTTCATATTTATTATTTGTGTTCATCATCAGAATTTGTGAATCGCTAAATTTGTATTTTTGAATTTTTGTATTGTATTGCAGATGCCTTAATTTTTCGTTTTCTAGCAGCTATTATTTTTTTTTTTCATCTGGCTGAATACACTGAATTCTGAGTCAATATATGCGCAATCCATCCCATCAGTCATCAGAAGCACATTTAGATATAATCCATGATGCCAACAATTTATTTCTCCCCCACCTCAATGATAAACGAACAAAAAATTAACTAATTAATCGATAGCTAAATTTTGAGCATTCGCTTGTTTAGAATGGCAAAAACTTAACGGATTGCAGCAAGCATGTGATAAGTGCGGTGGAAATACAAGTATTACAATGTTTTGCTAGATATAAGCAGTCTATGGTATATGTTGGCCAACATTAAGAGTATTATTTGCTAATTTCAATGTAGACATGTGACAGTATCTATATTGGTAAATTATTATATCAACACTTTCATTATATATATATATATCAAGAACATTGCCGCAGTAGGCCTACACTGTTAGGCAAAATGGTCCGGGTATAAATCTATTTATAAGACACATTTATCAGACATATTTTCAGAATTTATTTATTTTTAGCATATTTTTTGTAAATGATTTGTTTAGATTTCTGGATAAAATCTGGATAAGGTACGTATTTAAATGGGACAAATAAAGGTCAGAAGTAACCCAATTAAGGCCAAAGTAACAAATGCAGTCTGCATTCTGGATGGATACGTATTTGAGGCACAAAAGACAAAACGGGTCCGATGAACTTTATAAGTACTGTTGTGAGCATATTTCACAGGTACCAAAATACCTCCTTTGAAAATTGAAATGACAGACAAAGTCATCTAAGGCTCACTTTATTATGGATGAAGTGCATGATTATCAGATGATTATAAGAATTGGAAAAATCTGTAGAAAAAAATAAAAGTTATCATCTTCATTGGTAATGTTATTCGCAAACATTTTGCAAAGTATTTTATATAAATTGACAAATCAACGGAGGTATTGTAAGCCAAGTTGTCCTTTGTAAAGTAGTGGAAAGTGAAGACTGGGGTCAGTGCGGCATGGGTAGGTATCTGAAGGCAAGTAGAAAATAGTAGGACCATAAGCCGACCCGTAAATCTTTGTCATATTATCCTATAATTCTCTAAGAGGACCCCTTTGAACTTCAAGATGGACCCCAAAATAGTACGGAACCTTCCGTGCCTTCAATACGAACCAGTTTGCTTATTAACAGTGTATATATAAGAGTGATTGAGTGCACATGACCCTAGCGATTGCAACTGTGCGAATTGAAGTGTTATGATATTTTGAAGCCTGCCCAGGACAGTGCTGAGTGTGAGTAGTGGGAGACAAGGTTAATCCAGACTCGGTCTCCGAGCAGACGTCACGAATTGCCGTTTGACTGATATGTTTAAAGTTCATTACAAGTCTTTACCCTTTCATCTTTTTGTACAAATCCGTATTTCATCTCATCGCTAATTCTGCCATTCATGTGTTGTCAGGTTCTAGGCCCGAAGCGCTCGCTGGAATATCTACATGTATTCATGTATGGCTCTACATTTCGTTATTCCTGACATAAAAGAAGAGATAGAAAGCGCTTTCTTACGTTGAATGTAATTGTCATTACATAATCAACGCATCTATCGAAAATTTTGTTTTAATGAAAGAAAACCATAAAGGTTTTGTTAGAGAGTCAAAGATGTAGACCGTTGTTCCATGTTTTTTCACTTCGTTTGAGTAAGTTATATTCAATTTATCGACAGACAGCATAGGGAGACATGCTAGCGCATCAAAATCCAACCAAAATTTGACACATTTTGAGGATCTCAGCAAAATATTTATTTGACCTTCTTTAGATCTTACAAACTACACACAAATCGAATGTGGCGGCAGACGCAAATTCTGTGCACGAAGCTATTTACAAAATAAATGCAAGTCTTACAAGGATGGCTCTCGCAAACTTGCCGCGATTCGTAGTTCTGGTCACTTTTGTGCACACATTCCACTATCGTATCTCCACAATGAATTTCGATTTTCTAAGCCTCCTATTGCAATTTTGCTAAGATTAACATAATTTCGCACTTGAAGTTCGCTACTCAATTATTTGCAATGAGAAGTCACCGCATTAACATAGGAATAGGAACATTAAAATGAAGTCTTGAAAATTAACAAAAACTCAAGATAGTCAAAAAAGGCAAATCAACAGTTTATTGCAGAGTGAGTAAAAAACACGTTTAAAATATGATTTTATAAATTGTTTTTTTTACTGTCCTTCTGTATTCGATTGATACAATGCAAGCTCATCAATTATGTCGTTAAGTAAATAGATTCAGCATTTACAATGAAAAATAAATTTATTCTTATCAAAATTCGATGAAAAGTTATTTGAGAAAATTTTTTTATTCAATTTTAAATGAAGCTTGAGAATTGTAATGATATTTGTATTATGCTCCGTTAGTAGCCTAAACCAATAGTGTTACTTTACTAAATACTAAACGATAGCTGACACTGAAGTTGCATTATCGAAAGATTTCAGAAACAGTGCACGTTTAGATAACACGACTATGTCGGCCTACTGCCTACATCCCATGAAAGTGTTGCACTTAAAGAATAATAGAAATGATGATCATGAAGTAAATTGAATGACTCTTCGTATTTTGTTAACAAACAATAAAGTGCGTGATGCTGAAATATTTTAGAGCAAGTTCGTGATGCAATAAATCCATCGTCATTGTTGTACAGCGACATTTAGTAGTTCATCAGCTTATTTGCCTATACTCCGAAATTCCTCATACGCATAGAGTAGGGATATATAGGTAGAGCGTCGACTCAAAAAGTATCTGTAAACAGTGAAACTTTTTATATCAAAAGATTCAGTTTTCGCGGAGATTGCGTTCCCGTGGTCCAAAAAATTATTTGAATAGTTTTAAAAAGTCAAAATTTTGACAATTTATATACTACCGAGATGACTCTTCTATACAAGTAGTATGAAACAAGTTGAATATCAAAAGGAATGAATATTTGCTAATAAGCATCCTAACTAAGTGGAAATTAAGCTGATTATCAAGGTAATTTAATGATCCGTATTATAATGGAAGTCTTCATGAAAAAGTCGCGATCCTGTTCGAGCTTTCTTGGCTGAAACTTTTGAGTTTTTGATTCAATTTTCATCGGCATGATTTTATGATTCACTAAATTCATGATTCATTTCTTGAATCTCAAAAGTGATGTGGACAACTTTCAAAGATAATTGAAATCAAAATTGTCTTTGATTCTGTTATTTTGCTCTGCAAGTGGCAGGTTGCCTCTGATACGATCACGCTTGAGAAAATACTCTAGAGGTTGAGTATGAAAGTAATAGCATGTCCATCGAATTATTAATTTAACAAACATTAGCTCTCCAAGGCTGTCATGACACTGAGAATCTGTAAAATACCATCTCTCCCCTTCTGCATTACTATCATGATCATTTAATTCTGTGGTAATTTCTTCAAAACTGCAATAATTTGCATATCTCAGATTTGGTTACAATGCCCAGTTGTATTCTCCTCGAGTTCATTTAATAAAACCGAAAGTATATAGACATTGGTGATCCAATAAATGCGGAGCTACCACTCTACCTAATATACTTACTCTATGCTCATGCACTTTTTAATATTTCATACGTCAATCCGGTTTTACTAAATTGACGCTCGAGAGCTGCGGTGCTGCATGATTGCAGTATAATACTTTGGCAATACCAGATGGTTATGCTTCAAAACCTATTCTTGCCAACTTCCTCTACCAAGTTCAGAATGAATGTTGCTTTCGAAAATTCGGAGGAGATGCTTTCACAACGCATTGGATTAGTGGTCCAGAGACTGCAAACTCAGCACCAGCGATAAAATTCCGAACAGGTCTCGTTTGCTCGGCGGTCATCGTCAATTTTGTCTGTACAGATTCGCAACAAGTAGGCCTAGCCTATCGGTGGTTGCACTGCCAATGTCGTTTGTCTTTCGATCGTCTTTCATGCAGAATATTTCACTAATCTACCATTTCTCCCATAGTTCGATCGTCCTTTTGACATGTCTGAGGAATTTGTAACAGCATTTAAAACATGCAATATATCTTGTCCGACCATGTTCTTTCACATAAACGCATGATATAGTTGACCACTCGATAGGTGATCCACTTTGATGTGGCCTAATGTAAAGATAAAGAAGTCTCCAAACATTTTAGTCGGAAATTGTTTTCATTAAGAAATTCAATCTCCAAGACCGGCCTTCGCTCGGCGTCCAGTACCTCACGGTCGATGGTGGCAAACTGGCATAATTATGGCTATATGAAGTTTTTTCTGTATTCTTGTATGACTCTTAACCTGGGCCATGTAGCTCCTTGGAGAGGAATTCAACATGCCATGGATGGAATGACGTTCGAAGAAGGATTTGGGAGGAATGAAGTTCGAAGGAGGATTTTGAATGAGCAAGATCTATTAAACATACTTTCAACGTTTAGAGCGGAATCTGAGCAAAAAATACTAAGAACCAAGTTGTAGACCATTGAAAAGTTGCATTTATAATCATTTCTTAAAAACATGTTTTAGTCATGTTTTTAGCGTGCTTTAAACTCTGTTTTAAACAATTTGTTTACAACCTTACCCACCCTGGACTATTCTGTATTCCACTATATAAATGTAAATGACATTGTAGCGTATTACTTGCTTAGCAAACCGAAGAAATCACCAACAATATTTTAAAGATGTTGGTTGGTCACTGAAAATCACTTCCAAAAATCGGTCGCCATATTAGTTCGCAAAAATAAATTTCAATCAACTCATTTCAATGCGATTCTATTCTACATTTACTTCTACTATCAATTTCAGACATGATTGTTCAATAAATTGCTAATCTCGCATTGGAAGTGCCATCAATCTCTGTCCTATAGAAAAAATATGAAAATTCATTTTATTGGGCTGTCCAATTTTCTAGTTGGGCGATGTCCCTGGTAAGTTTTGGTAGAGAACTCGTATTCTCCTGCGAGAATTGTTCTATCGCTCATTCTTGTTGCCAGATCCTCTTGAAGATACTGCGACTGATGATAGCCTCTCCACATGTGCATGTTAAGGAAAGCATCGCTGACCAAAAACTTCCTGATCATCTGCTTGTTGTCCCAAGCTCATTTTAGAGCTTCTCATAGACCACCACTCTGACATACAATTCGAAGAATGCACCGCTAGCCTCTATAATCACCATTTTGGAAGTATACGCAGTGATAGCATAGGTAGCCTAGCCTAAAAAAATGATAGCTAGAGGTTTACATGCACTTTACCATCTACAATCGCCTATCTGTTGCACATTCCCGCACGAATGCCTGCATGCTAATGAATAGTGAGTCATTACAGTGGAATTCTGTATTTTGTTGTGTCGTCCGCCTACTTCCCTTCCTATTTATATGATAACAGATGACTTCTCACAGTGAGAGATTAAAGTCGTCCATTTCGTCATCATCTTGTATTCACGCATGAGATTCATATTGAAATGCATTATTTACGTAACATCCTTCGTTAGGACAGACTCACATTTGCTTTTGATAAGATGCAGGCTAACCCAATCGGCCTACTATGTCCTGTAACAAAATCATTTCATTTTTCTGCGTGAATATCAAAATCATTTGTATCGATGAATGAAATCGATAATGTCCTCCCTCACCTGACGATAACTGCGAATAGTGGCTGAATTACCCGCATAGCGCTACTTACAAATTAGACAAATAAATTCATCTATACCTACAATAGCATAGATACATACATAGCATCGCCCCTTTTAGTCTGGCAGCCAGAACGAGTTTCTGCAGGGAACTAGGCCGAAAGTGAGACTTTCACAGAATGATGCACACCCTATGGCTACAACGAATCGGCACGTCTGCCGAGTTCTAGTGAGTTCCTCTTCTTGTCAGACAGGATCAAAGAAAAGCACATGTAAATCCAATGGGACGCAGATTGCAGCTTTTGGTTAAAATGATTTTTTCTATGTTTTCTCTGATTAAACGAAAAGTACTAAGCCTAGAGCCATAATTTTTGGCATTGAATGTCTTCAGGTCATTTCCTATGATGTGCATGTGCTATTATCATGCACATGATCAGAAATGTATGCGAGAATGTGATTCAGTGTGGATGAAGTGGGCCAACATGTTGGTGTTTGCAGACATTAAGAGGCTCGCCAAATCTAAATGTGTTTATCATGATAGACAGGGGTTAATGAACATGAAAGGAAATTAATTGAAGACATTCAGTGCCAAAAGTTATGACTCTAGGCTTAGTACTTTTTGTTTAATCAGAGAAAACATAGAAAAATTCATTTTTGCTAACAAATTTAATGTGCGTCCCATTGGATTTACATGTGCTTTTCTTTGATCCTGTCTGACAAGAAAAGGATCGAATAGAACTCGGCAGACGTACATATTCGTAGTAGGCAGAGGGTGTACATCATTCTGTGAAAGTCTCACTTTCGGCCTCGTTCCCTGCAGAAACTCGTTCTGGCTGCCGGACTATTTTTGAATAATCATCTAAAATGATGATACTTTGCCGATGCTACTTTACCACCCATTTACTAATTGGACTCGACTTGTTGCAGGTGATAGATTAATAATCACTTGTTTCTTTTGTCTAAAGCAGCGCGCAATTACAAATTGTGCATTTGTGTTGAATAGTTCATCATATATTATAATTGTTGTTTTACAGCAAATACTTTGAATTACACTTGTAAAACCAATTTAAAACCGAATAAAATTGTTGCACTTACCATCGCCAACTGCCATCGATTCGACGTTTAGACGAAATTCCTTCCACTAAATTCAGTTGAAAAATGATGCGAAGCACTTAAAAGTTGATACGCGACGATCGTGAGTAGTAATTACACATTGAGCTCAATATCTAAAAGTGTTGACAGTGATATATCTCACATAACCTTTCCCTGTTCTACATCTTCGCACACGCACTCAATTCCCTTCTAAACAGCGCGCCTTCCTATCAAATTATCTAGCATGACCCGCCAACGGACACCATGGCAACAAGATGGGAAGTGAGGAGGTCGAAATGATGCAAGAAGCGAGACGTCTTCAAATTTGTCTTCATTCGAAGGAAACATGTAAAATGGGAAGCGAATGGAAAGGAGATATGAGCCGTGATTAAATCATGGCTGGAGCATTGAATATCTGACATAGTTTCGTCTATCTTCTTTGTACGTAATTCCTTCATGAATAGACGAATCGAGTATAGATGAGCATTGATCATGTGATTGTGCATGGATAAAGAGATATATTGTAAGTGCTATCGAATATGATCGAATATATTTATTTTCGAAGAATTTCGATAAAATGAAGAGAAAATATCTCCATAAAACTCATTAAACACATCACAACAGTTTCATAGCCATGCATTTGCAACAAATAGATTTTCCAAATTTTTTTTACTGAAATTTACTTTACTGCCTTCTATACTACGCGGGTTATCAAAAATGATAGCAAGGAAATTGTGCATAGCTGTCAATCAATTTTAAGTGCGGCACATTCGGTCACTGTTCATGGTTCTCATAAAGGATATGCAGTTATTTAATCTACGGAAAATCAATTTAATTGCGGCAACAGGCAATGAGAGAGAGAGATAGATTTTTTTTAATTTAGATTTTGAAAAATAGTTTGTTTTTCAATTGCAACGAAAATCATGGCTAAACATTTGAAAGTGATCGTTATAAGTTACATTCAAGTCAAGTAATATCATAATCATTGTCAAAGTCAGTCCACATGTGTCTGATTGACAATGATAGTTGTCTTCGGTAAAAAAACTGTTTCGTCTACTTGTAGTTCGAACAATTGGCTGTATGAAGCGTCGTGAAAAACGACTTTGTCGGACAAAAGTTAGGGAGTGGATGTTGAGGGTTATTAGAAACAATTAACATCAGTTGCATTGACGCGTTTTGGCCGCGTGACCTCAGGTACGGAAAGCAGGAGCAATGACAATTCTCACCACAAATGATGTGCTGGGCTCGGCGCTGAATTCTCTCTAGTAGTTCTTCATCCTTAGCTAGAAGGCCAACTAATACGGTAGAGCAATATTTTATTAATATATTAAATTCTATTTTTATTATTATAATGAGTTATAATTGCAATTATCAGTGGTCTGTACTCTGCAACCAATTAATATTAATTGAATCGGGAAGGAATTGCGATTATTTTTCGACAATCCATTACATGCTGTTGCATCAATTATTGCTTATGTTGGCTGTTTTACTTGTGCATACACAGTTCTATGCATGAAACATCACTCATCTTACATGCTACATGTAGAGCTTACACGTGACAGCTTGTGTCTTAGAGTTTCTTGTGCTTCGCGAGGAGTGATTCACCGTCGATCCTCATAAATTTATGCAAGACACTCACAATTTTGATATAGTTCTTACGAGGACTAATTGAGCTTTCATACGAGCCAGATATGATCAATCACAAATTAAAAAGTGTAAGCAAAAATCTGTAGCATGATTTCAACATTTTGGCAAAATCCAAGCAGCCTTGCATTTTCGATTTATGTTTTTGGTCACTCTCACAAACTTTACTCTCAATAAATGCCGAACAAAATACATTACAAGCACTTAATGGAATACAAAATGAAAAGAGCATGATAGTGTGGAGATTCAGTCATCATCAGGTACCGGTACTCATCTAGTCGTGTTTCGACCCACAACATGATCACTGAAACCAAAAAGAGCCGAATGACTTAGAGAATAGCACTGAATAGGCAATGTTTGATAGGCTATGTAGAGGGAAATCATAATGAAAGTCCACTATAACTGAACTCTTTAGCTTTAGAAATTCCCCCGCTGGTCCCAACTATGGAGATGTGAGTAGAGCCAGAGTAGTTCCTGTTTAGTCTTGACATTAAGCTATTGCTGCTTGTGGACTCCTGATTGCTATATTCCATTCATTATATATACAACTGTATACTTTGAGCAACGGATGGCTGTTTATGTTTTTACTCAAATTTGTATTTTAAAAATGTGAATAATAGCATCATAAAGATATCCGCAACAAGAACTTCGCCGATATCGCCTATTCAGATAAACTATAGAGTAAGTATATTAGGTAGAGTGGTAACTCCGCATTTATTAAATCCCCAATGTGTATACACTTTCGATTTTATTAAATGGACTCAAGGGGGATGCAGTCGGAATTGTTTCCAAATGTGAGATATGCAAATTTTTGCAGTTTTGAAGAAATTGCCACGGAATTGACTGATTATGATTGTAATGCAGAAGGAATGATGGTATTTTACAGATTCTCAGTGTCGTGGCTATGATGACAGCCCTGGAGAGGTAATGTTTTTTGAATTAACAATTCGATGGGTTCCTATTACTTTCATGCTCAACCTCAAGAGTATTTTCTTAAGCATGATCATATCACAGAGCAAAATCACAGAATCAAAGACAATGACTTCAATTATCTTTGAAAGATGTAAATGGGTCCACATCACTTTTGAGATTCAAGAAATAAATCACGAATTTAGTGAATCATAAAATCATACCGATGAAAATTGAATCAAAAACTCAAAGTTTCAGCCAAGAAAGCTCGAATAAGATCGCGACTTTTTCATGAAGACTTCCATTGTAATATGGTTCATGAAATTCCCTTGATAATCAGCTTAATTTCCACTTAGTTAGGATGCTTATTAGCAAATATTCATTCCTTTTGATATTCAACTTGTTTCATACTACTCATATATGAGAGTCATCTCAGTAGTATATAGATGTGGAAAATTTTAACTTTTTATGACCGCTCAAATAATTTTTTGGACCTCGGGAACCTAATCTCCGCAAAAACCTGAATCTTTTGATATAAAAAGTTTCACTGTTTACAGATACTTTTTGGAGTCGACACTCTACCTATATATCCCTACTCTATGGATAGAACTTAAATGATACAACATGAACGGAAATGATTCAGTTCTGAACTAATCAGACAACGAAATAAAATATATCGCATGTAACTTAATCCATTCACTGTAATATAAGAACGATACTCCTTCAGTTGCCAGGTGTCTTTTTGTAGCGGTACCAATTTTGGTGAAATCCAGAACTGAGCTGGACCAGCGAACAGTCTGTCAAAATCATTCACTTCTATTTCACCAAAAGACAGTTGTCAACTGAAAAAATGCCCTTCTTGTTGCAGCGATTGAATTAAACTGGACACGATTTACGATTTATTACATCGTTGCCTGATTATTTCAGAACAGAATTAATTCGGTCCATGTTGCAGATCACGTTCAATAAAACTTAATTTTCTTATTATCAGTGAAGTTGTTGTGGGTCTCTCTCTCTCTCTCTCTCTCACACTCTCTCTGTCTTCATTCTTTCTCTCAACATCTGATTTAGCTTGAGTTCCATATGCAATAGGCTACAAAAATGATATACAGGCAAGATTCAAGAGGAAGCTCTTCCTCATTCGGATTCTCTCTTGATAGTCAATATGGAACCCCTTTAATGATAATTTGACAGATAGTCCGGCAGCCAGAGCGAGTTTCTGCAGGGAACGAGGCCGAAAGTGAGACTTTCACAGAATGATGTGCACCCTATGCCTACTACGAATCGGTACGTCTGCCGAGTTCTAGTGAGTTCCTCTTCTTGTCAGACAGAATCAAAGAAAAACACATGTAAATCCAATGGGATGCAGATTGCATTTTTTGACTAAAACGAAATTTTGTATGTTTTCTCTGATTAAACGAAAAGTACCAAGCCCAGAATCATAATTTTTGGCATGAAATGTCTTCAGGTCATTTCCTATGATGTGCATGTGCTATTATCATGCATCTGATCGGCAATGTATGTGAGAATTTGGTTGAATGCGGATAAAGTTGCTCAAAACGTCTATGTTTGCCGACAGTAAGAGGCTCGCCAAATCTAAATGTGATTAGCTTTATAGACAGGGGAGCATGAAACTGAAAGGAGATGACCTCAAGACATTTCATGCCAAAAATTATGACTCTGGGCTTGGTACTTTTCGTTTAATCAGAGAAAACATACAAACTTTCGTTTTAGCCAAAAACTGCAATCTGCGTCCCATTGGATTTACATGTGTTTTTCTTTGATTCTGTCTGACAAGAAGAGGAACTCACTAGAACTCGGCAGACGTGCCGATTCGTAGTAGGCATAGGGTGCACATCATTCTGTGAAAGTCTCACTTTCGGCCTCGTTCCCTGCAGAAACTCGCTCTGGCTGCCGGACTAAGAGTGCCTCCCAGGTGCTTTAACATTTTTCTTATTTTTTGTTAAGCGATTTGCAAATGTATCTGATCAAATTCATTCCTTAACTAACTTTTGCATTTTGCAAGATGATGTTCAGACAGAATTACAACCAGCAATTGTTTTAGATTGATTCAGTTATGGACAAATAGTATAGATTTAAAGATTTAGATACAATACATAGCACTGAAAAAAATCAAGAACACTGGTGCTAGAAAATTAAGCAGAATGAATGTCATTTTATAATTTGTAATGTGGTTAGGGGCATAGAAATAAACTGTTTATCTGAAGTTCGCTAGAATGGAAATTGACTCAAGGTCGCGGCACATCCGGGGGAACTAAGTTGGGGCATGAAGAACCAATTAAAACCTTCGATTTACTCATGTGACTGATTCTAACCCAATGATACAGACGTTGGCAGGTGCATCTAAGTGAAAATGCGTGCGATTTATGTGCCGTTATTGTGCATTGCATGAAGCTTAATTTCCATTCTAGAGGTTTTATTGTTGTCAATTTCTATGGTTAGGGGCATTTCTTTAAATGTCATGTTTCCAACTAACAAATCACACCATAATTTTGACCTCGGACATCTCCTTTGTCTGAACAGGGTGAGCTTTATTGGCGCAAGATTTATAATAGTTTTTATTTCTACTTAGTCAACACGAAAAATGAAGTATTATACATTTCTGAACACCTGAAACTGGGAATTTATGAATATCAAAGAGTTAAGAGTACATCTATAATACCCAATATTTAACAAGCCTTTACATTTCATCTTTTAATTTCACTACCATTTTCGTGCTTCATTTTATTGAACTTCCTTCAATCACAATCATAGAAATTTTATTGATAATTAATATGAATAGGCAAGGTCAGCAAATGAATTTCATGCGCATTCTATTATTATCCTGATCTGACTTCCATTAATTCATATTGCCTTTATGATCTTGATGGTGATAATTTCATTGTCATGAACTGTCAATGAAAAGCATTTGCGAAGCGATCAGGAAACGTTGGAGCTATGAAGCCTCGATGAGCAGCGTTTACGGAGCTATCAAATGTGTAAAAAAAGTTTGCAACACACAGCAGTTGTCAAATAATCAAGATGTATCTTTCTACTCATAAAAATAGATTGTTTATCTCAAGTTGACGTTTTATTGTTATCAATTTCTATGCTTTCTACTGAAATGAAAATTGAATTGATATTCCTGTACGCTCAAAGTCACAAAAGTTGCCTGCAAACATTACGTGCATATACAAGACCAAACACAAGTTGCATAGAGATCCATTCGCTGTCACTACAATTCAGCGATTTGTAAATCGTTTCAAAGCTAACGGTTCTGTTCACGATTTGCCTAGAAAAGGACGCAAAAGTTCAAAAGAAGTGGAAGTGGAACAGCACGAAGAAGAAGTGGAAAAGACTGATGCTGAAATAACGAATGACTGCGACATTCCTTGCTGCTCCACGCGTGAGATTTCCGAAGCGACTGGATTTTCTCAATCGAATGTGTGGAAAGTTCTTCGCAAGTAGTTGAGATGGTATCCTTATCTCACAAGTGTCCATCAAGAAATAACGGAAGGTGATAAGGTCCATCGACTCTAACTGATTGCTAACTGATTGCTTGCAAATGAAAGCATTCTACGGAGCGACGAGTGAAATTTTACGCTTGATGGCAATATCAATCGTCACAACTAAGTCATATGGAGTCCTAGCCCAGTCCATAGAGTATATTAGGTAGAGTGGTAACTCATAATTTATTGAATCCCCAATGTGTATCAGCGATGTGGAGTCCCGGAGTCCTATCATTTTTGCTTCAGTCGGAGTCCTAGACTCCGGCCTATAACGAGACCCGAAACAAAAAAATATTAATCCACGTCGAGTTGAGTGGCGAATTATTTATCCTCGTGTAGCCGAGTCGCATCCATCCAACTTGAAGCGACATTTAATAAACCTCCATTGAAAATGATTGATAACTGATACATCAGTGATCACTAAAAAAATAGGTTTAGGTAAGCCTTTAATGATCTATGGTGTAGGTTGCCAGTTCTTTTTTAAAAAAACTAGGCTATATATACTTGCCGCCCGGAGTCGGAGTCCTATCAAAATGATAGGACTCCGCATCCCTGATGTGTATACAGTTTCGATTTCATTAAATGAACATGACACGAGACCAGGTCGAGACCCAGTACCACTTGTGCGATATGCAGTTTTTACACTTTTGGAGAATTGTAAACGAATTTGACTGGTAATGATAGCAATACAGAATAAGGAATAGCATGAGGAACAGTATTCCACAAATCCTCCATGTCATGACAACTGGGAGAGGCAATACTGTTTACCGTGAAAACGTGTTTTTCGGATCATTTTTTTTTGACAGAACATAACTTAGAACGATGGTCAAGATTTGTGATGAGAAATCACTTTTTCAATTTCGTTCATTTGGCCGGAATTTCAAATTGTTTTTCAAAATGGCGCGAAGAAATTCTTCGTTTTGGTAAGTTGAGTAAAATATACAGTTTTGAACTTTCATAATCTTTTCGTATCCATGTATGTTTTATTTGGCGTATTTTCTAACCCTGTGCACCAGTCAGTCCCACATTCAAATTCGACCTAGTTCAGAGGCAATGCAGCAATACGTACTGGAATATACATATAAATATAAATATATATATATATATATATATATATATATATATATATATATATATATATATATATATATATTTATCAAATCTCAACAGATGTAACCACCACGAGACATGTTTCGGCCTGTTGGGCCTCATCAGTCGTGGGTAGGTTTGAACCAGCGACGTTGGAGCTAGAGGACGTACAAGCATACCCTCTAACCACAAGGCCACCGGACCATCTGTTGAGAGCGTGAATTAGCCAGGAAGGCACTGCTTTAACGCAGGCACGTGGAGGGCGGACTGCTTTCTGCAATCACTTAATACCGCATCCGAGATTAAGGCGCTTCACGCAGGCGCTACTCATTACATGTTTAGACAAGTCATCAGTCGTGGGTTCAAACTTACCCACGACTGATGAGGCCCAACAGGCCGAAACATGTCTCGTGGTGGTTACATCTGTTGAGATTTGATAAATTTATCAATTGCCAGGTTACTTGTCTAAATATATATATATATATGCCATAGCGTAATCCGCTACTATGAATGCTAGAATAAGTATCTCTTTCAGATAAAAATAGCCTACCTCAGCGATTCATGCGCTGTATGATCTAATTAAGTATGAAGAGGACGATATTATGATATAGCCCCGTTATGAGATGATGAAGACAGTTCAGACACAGTGGTAAAGAGGTTGAAGGTGGCCTTGACGATGACATATCAAGTATGCATAATTTGTACATGCACCTACAAATATGAACTTGTCTATCGAATTCCGTGTAGTGACACTTGCTTAACAGCAAAATTGTGAGCTATCAGTTTGTTTGGCTCTTCTATTGTCTTGCATCATGCGAATCCTGTGCCAAGTATTGTAGGAAGTTAACGACATCTGAGATCAGGATCGACCTCAGTAGGCCTACCCATAGTTTGAAAGCGATGGGCACACTCTGACCACACTTGCACCACTATTTGCTTACGAAGCTTCGTGGTTGCTATTACTATTCCTTTCTACTATTAGTGTAAACCAGCATGTTAATTTTTTTGAAGACATAACATTCGATTATTTTCGCTTCTTGTGATGCAGGGGAAGCATGATTTGAAAATTACACGGTGCATGCGAAGGCTATTTTCAATAATTCTCTGCTATTTCAGAATAACAACATGGCGCCCACTGAAGTTAACAATCATGGTCTAGATGAGGAAGACGATTATAAACTCTGAAAAAGATAAAGAATAATTGCATGGGAGAAGCCGGACGTCAGAATTTACCGGTCGTAATGCACAACGATGGTAACGGGCCTATAAACCATTGGATGGTCACACTTAAGCAGCTGCTGCGACTAGGCTCAAGGTTTTTCACGAACTAAGTGCTACAAATGCGGTGTGGGATTGTGCGACAAGTGTTTCAAAGCATGCCATATTTGGTAACTTACTTCATGACGACATGAACTGTCAAGCATGCACACATAAAACGTTTTACAGGGCACATTAGGCCTACTAAAGAGAAAATTGCTGATATAGGTATTTTAAGAGTGTATTTTAAGGAGGTGTATTTTAAGAGTATTTTTGTGCATGAGAGTTTAAGAAGACGCCATACGCTGCTGCAAGATCTGTTTTATATCATGCAACAATGGCACAAAATTTTTTGAGTAAAACTACACTTAAAAATTGTAAATTGTACACTGGTCTTATTTGAATTTGATTTACATGTAGCCTACATGAAACTGTACAATAATATACAGTCATAATATATCAAAGCAGTCACTATGAATAATGGACGTGTAAAATGCTATTTGAATTGCACAAGCATGTTGTTCGCACCCGACAAATTGTTCTTACTGCAGTTTTATAAAGTTCAGTGCCTCAATTTTGCCTTTTATAAACACATCCAAAATTTTTTACTTTTTAGGAGTAGTAGGACACGATGGCATATACGTGTATATATACAGAATGCCATCTTCAAAATCGATCAGAAATGACCCGCATCCATTCTGTATGTGAAAATGTTCATGCTTTGTTATGTTTCGAGCTATGTTTATTGATATAATTAGAAATATGCTAGGAAATTACATCCGCGTTTAATGGGTTAAAACTTAATCTTCAAAATACATAATTGTCAAAAGAATCTCATATAGTCTACTGCGTAGGCCTACGACAACCTCTGTAAATTCCAGGACTTCATAAGTCAATAAACTTAATTGGACATGCACTGCAAATTCATTATCAAGCATAAATACATGGCAACATCCAGAAATTTTAGTGTATTTGGGAGTGATACTTGTCTTTTACATTTTCTGGTCAAGATATAGATCTATTGTCAATGTTTTGCACACCATCCGAATGGTCTTCGTCTGCTCTAGCCGAAAATGTCTTTCATTTTAAGCTTCATGTAGGATGTTTGGAATAAAAATTCATTTGAAATTCAAAAACACCTTATTTTTGCATGTCCACACCAAGAAAATTTTTTTTGGATTTCTGAACAACAAAGAAATATACAGCACATATCTAAGCAGATTTTGGCTCAAGGATTTCGTAATACCATTGAATCAAGGAAACATCAAGAGTTGAGAAATTGAAGTCATTGAAATCAGAGAGCTAGGCCGACATATGTAGCAGTCCACAACTTTTTCCGTCATCACATCGACGCCTCCTAATTTGGATTGACTGTATCAATTCAAACGAAACTTTACATGTAGGATGCCTAGCTGCATGGTCTTAACTGAAAATCAAAAGTCGCTTAATGCCTATTGATATTGCATCATTTTTCTTGAAAAATTCCATATCTTCTCTAAAAAGGTGACCACGATTCGTTTTAACATCGACGGCTACTCATCTTGATCTCCTAACCAGAAGAAATGTCCAATGGCTCTAATATTTTTATGATAAATAGCCTTCCCTAGGACTTCCATAATGGTATACTTGAATTTTTCATTCGACCTTTTGACTTTGCTCTATGCTTCAAAATAGCACAAACTGTCATCATATCGACGCCGTTGATATCATTATTTTCAGCGTCGATGTGATGATGGAAATTCAAGTCGCCATATAATCTGCACTGTTTGACATGACATCCTTGGAAGATACTTGATGTACCAACGACGCAATGGGTAGGGGGCCTGCCGACTGCCTTTTTTCTACATCTACACCTCGCAAGCAGTTCCTGTGCATCAATCGAGTAGTGTTTAAGTTGCCCACTTTTTATCAACCAGTCGCTCCTTTTAAAGGGGGAAGTGACAAAAGAAGGAATCGGATTATTGACATCACACACTCCGGTACCGATTCTGAAGATTTTTTGCTGATAATCTAAATGAGGCATCAGAGTCTGAGAATGGCATAACAAGATGAAGATAACAGAAATCACAGGAGAGATCAGCAACTGTCATGGCAGCTGGTATTGACAGGCTTGCCGTTGGGATGAATTTCCAGCCCAATCCCAATCCCAATGGGAATTTCCATTGGGATCGCAATAGGTTCCAATCCCTGTAGAAATCCCAATAGCTTGCTTTAGAGCTAAAAACGTACGCAAGCTGACCCCAAGCTGCATCGGGACTTACCGCTTAGGCCTATCATATGTGCTACTTTTTGAATTGACGAAGTCCAAAGACGTACTACATAGTAGACTATATAGTATATACTATATATAGAATATACTAGCCTTAATAGCAAAGGCGTCGTCTCCGTGCCTGCGAGGCCTTCGCCGCATACCCAAAAATGATTATTCACGTTCATAAAACAAAAATTCAAATAGTTTTAATTTTTTGTTTTTGAGAGCATCTTTACGTTTACACCTTTACACACACTTTACAGTTTCAAGTCACTACTCTCAAATACGTTCCGAGCGCCAGCGCTCAGCTGTTAACTGCATGCAGGGATCTTCAAGCAATCATACAATGCGCTGGGGATGTGTTCACAGCAAATCACAGAGATTTGTGTGTTTGTGTGATACGTGGAGCGTTTGCGCTTAGCTCGATCGTCTTCTCCCGATAGAAACGAAGAAGCAAATATATTGCAGCAATGCAAGAAAAGATCTATTTATAAATTCTTAGATTCAGATAGAGAGAGGCGCAAATTTTCCCTGCATTTTCATTCTGTAGTCATGGATGCCAGCATGATTTGAATGTTCATGTACTAGTACAAGTGTTTGAAAATTCACTGAAATCAAGATAGTGTCAAATTAATCATTTTATGCAGTTCATGCTGTCTGCTGCAGAAATATAGGAATCCACTATGGAGCGAAGGCCCATGGTCTGGGTGCACCAGTGGTCTGACGCCACTGCTTTATAGCAATAGGAGCTTTAATTGATTTTTACACAATCATGTATAATAGGCCTATTGCATGGCCAAATTTTGCTTCGAGACTGCCTTCACCTAAGGGCTTATAGGGGCCTACGTGTATCGCTAATATGTGTGTGTGAATTACAGACACACTTGGTATTAATTAAGCCTATATCGGATAATGCAGTGTCAATAGACAGTTCGCCACACGGGCTCACACGTACAGTAGGCAAAAGGCGGTAGACAGCGGCTTATACGCACGGTTAATAGCTTACAATGCATAGCTTAATTACAGAAGCGGCGAATCGCATGACAACGTAAAGGCGAATTGTACAAGCCTATACATGCTATCACCTGGGATATCAATGAAACGTAAAGTGTGTTAAGGATTTCCAACTCTCGATCCGTAGGATTTAGCGTAGGCCGCTTTGAAAATGCAGATTGCATTTTCATCAAAGATGTTGAGAAAGTGTAGTGTAACTGCTCATGATGATATCCAGTTCATTGATCATTAAAGGTTCCTATAACTCAGGAAAGCCATATGCCCAGAAATCTAATTCGCCAGAAAACCGGCCTACGGATTGAGTTGGAAATCCCTAACGCTTTTCTATGCTTCATAGACATCCCTGCTATTACGTAGCTGCTACCTTTTTTAGTAGCATGCATGTACTTGATTTTGCATTTACCTTCACTTGATAATGGACAATTACCTATGACAGGCATATAAAATCCGAGGTATGCTATATTTAGGCTATATCTGCTATTCTGCTATATTTAGGTCGGTGTTATAGTATAAGGAGCACGTCAATGACTAATCAATGGGCCCACCTCCCCCACCAAGTGAATCGCTGCCTTAAACATCGATTTAATTTTTTGTTGATCAAAAACCGCATTGCCCGGGACGAAATTTGGCAAATACTTGACAACATTTTACTTAACTGCCATTAAAATTTTATCAAATATTTATCTAACTTACAGTGCGCGGCAGCAAGTTGGAAACTTGGCATAAATCTACGGACACGTACATTTTTCAACACCTTCTAAATTTTTTTGCTATTAGGAAATATCGACAAATTTATAATCATCTAAAAGAGAATTTTCGGATCTATCATTTGAATGTTGTTGAATAAATTGTTTTTGAAATTGGTGGTTCCTAGGGGTCCATAAACCCGAAAGCCCCAAATTTTCTTTGACTTGTTTTGACAAGCACATTTAAAATCAATTTGAAACATTCTCCTTGTAACATTCAAAACCGTCACAAGATTGGCTTTCAGAAAATATATAGTTTGAAAGTATTTTCAAAGAAGTTTATAGACAGTATTTTGAAAGTAGTATAGATAGAAAAAGCGGCGATTTTTTCATTTTCAGAATGTGTTGTGATAATAACAGAAATAACGCTGCTAGCTAATAGGTGGCATTTACTTACCTCAAAACTAGTGTTTTCTGCTTTTGTTGGGTAAATTTAAGGCCCTTCGAAGAAATATTCTGAAAATGAAAAAGTCGCCACATTATCTATCTATACTACTTTCAAAATATTGCCTATAAGCTTCGAGAAAACACTGTCAAACTATATGTTTTCTGAAAGCCAATCTTGTGACGGTTTTGAATGTTACAAGGAGAATGTTTCAAATTGATTTTAAATGTGCTTGTCAAAACAAGTCAAAGAAAATTTGGGGCTTTCGGGTTTATGGGCCCCTAGGAACCACCAATTTCAAAAACAATTTATTCAACAACATTCAAATGATAGATCCGAAAATTCTCTTTTAGATGATTATAAATTTGTCGATATTTCCTAATAGCAAAAAAATTTAGAAGGTGTTGAAAAAAGTACGTGTCCGTAGATTTATGCCAAGTTTCCAACTTGCTGTCGCGCACTGTAGCTGATGATTGGCCAATTTTTAGCAAATAGCAAACTATTTGATAAAATTCTAATAAAATGTCTCAAATTTCTTACTAAGAAGAAATTTCTCTCTGATATTATCTTACATAACACTTACGTGAATTCCCAACAAAAAACATTCTAAAAATGTTTAGAAAATGTCGTGGATTTGCTATAAAAACATTCCAAAAATATTTTATGTTAAAATGACAATACATGAGAATATTAGGAAAATGTTATCTTAAAATATTTTTAAAATGTTTTCTAGACATTGCCCCATATTTTGCCACAACATATATAGTAGATGAACTGTAGTTTTGTCAATAGAATGTGAGCATGCTGCGAATCCACTTCATGCGTCAAGATGAAACTAAGTTTAACGATGTGTAAATATATTGCATTATAATTATAACATGCGTAATTCACACATCACAAAACTTGTGGGTTTGATCTTGACGCATAAAGTGGGTTTGCTGAATGTTCACGTTTTATTGATAAAATTACAGTTAACCTACCTTACGCTGTAGTAAAATATTGATGAAATTTACTGCTGATATTAATTGAATATATTGTTGATCGAAGTCATCCTGCTACGAAATGCTCCAAGGATTAGCAGCAGAAAAACTCAATGCTGCTAAAGCCAAAACACTGTTGACGGAGATGTCGAAGAAGAACGGTCCGTAGATACCTGATTGGCTGATTGCCGCCCAGACGGTGGTGCGTGGCGAGTGCATAGACTCTTGCTTGATCCAGTTAGGGTTCTGGTTGGTCCAATAACGACAATTGTGGCGATTCACACCACCATCCAGATGGAAGTGAGCTTCATCGGACCAGGTTAGTTCCACTAAATGGCTCGGGTTGGCTTGGATGCGCTGTAGTTCCTGTTCTGCGAACTCCATTCGGTTTTCCAGATCTTCTTCGTGTAATCGCTGCACCACCTGGACCTTGTACGGATACCATCCATGGTCATGGAGGATACGCTGGATAGTGCGGCGACTCACTTGAAGGGCATTAGATGCACGACGGGTAGATGTGTTTGGGTCCTCCTCGAAGTGCTGCACAACTCGTTCCACATTCTGCTCCGTTCGTTCGTTCAGAAGATGACCGGTCCCGCTTGACAGTCACCACACTACCACTGGTCAACAGGTTTGTGTGCCACCGCTTTATGGTACGGGCATCCGGTGCTCTCGCGTTCTTGCCATACTCTGAATGATAAAGCCTTTGTACCCCCACTGAACTCTTGAGCCATTCGTACCAAGCCGCGCATTTTGCTCGTTCTGCAACCGAATAATCATCCATTCTTCTATGTTCGATTCTTTTCAGATAGTGATTTAATCGTCGAATGGTATTTTATGTGACATGGAAGTAACTGAACAATATTCACTTCAAGACTGCGCGAATACGTTTCATGTTAAGTTAATTAACTTGATCTAGATTTTCGATGTCAACAAAATGAGTACATGTCACTCGGTCAATAGAATCAGAGTTTTCTGACAATTCTCAGTACAACAGGTATAATCATCATAAATCCTATACTCCAAGCTAGTATGAGTCGACATTTCATGACGATCGGATGAATATTTGAGGAGTAATAAAAGTTAAAAATCCGGCGGTTTACGTGCGCTACCCTGTATATTGACACTGTAATCGCCACATTATCTGTCTATACTACTTTCAAAATATTGCCCATAAACTTCGAGAAAACACTGTCAAACTATATGTTTTCTGAAAGCCAATCTTGTGACGGTTTTGAATGTTACAAGGAGAATGTTTCAAATTGATTTTAAATGTGCTTGTCAAAACAAGTCAAAGAAAATTTGGGGCTTTCGGGTTTATGGGCCCCTAGGAACCACCAATTTCAAAAACAATTTATTCAACAACATTCAAATGATAGATCCGAAAATTCTCTTTTAGATGATTATAAATTTGTCGATATTTCCTAATAGCAAAAAAATTTAGAAGGTGTTGAAAAAAGTACGTGTCCGTAGATTTATGCCAAGTTTCCAACTTGCTGTCGCGCACTGTAGCTGATGATTAGCCAATTTTTAGCAAATAGCAAACTATTTGATAAAATTCTAATAAAATGTCTCAAATTTCTTACTAAGAAGAAATTTCTCTCTGATATTATCTTACATAACACTTACGTGAATTCCCAACAAAAAACATTCTAAAAATGTTTAGAAAATGTCGTGGATTTGCTATAAAAACATTCCAAAAATATTTTATGTTAAAATGACAATACATGAGAATATTAGGAAAATGTTATCTTAAAATATTTTTAAAATGTTTTCTAGACATTGCCCCATATTTTGCCACAACATATATAGTAGATGAACTGTAGTTTTATCAATAGAATGTGAGCATGCTGCGAATCCACTTCATGCGTCAAGATGAAACTAAGTTTAACGATGTGTAAATATATTGCATTATAATTATAACATGCGTAATTCACACATCACAAAACTTGTGGGTTTGATCTTGACGCATAAAGTGGGTTTGCTGAATGTTCACGTTTTATTGATAAAATTACAGTTAACCTACCTTACGCTGTAGTAAAATATTGATGAAATTTACTGCTGATATTAATTGAATATATTGCTGATCGAAGTCATCCTGCTACGAAATGCTCCAAGGATTAGCAGCAGAAAAACTGAATGCTGCTAAAGCCAAAACATTCAGACGTAGTGGCAAAGAATCGCATAATTTAACGACTCACCTCATAAGAAGATGTCAGCCTGCAGAACCGTCGTAATTGTTCCTCTACCATCAATTGTGCTGGTTTGGTGGCATCAGTTCTCATTTATGATATCTTTTTGATAGATAATGATTGCGGTCTGAAATGCACAATAGAGTTTTTGATGCAAAAAGTATTGACGCACATAAGAGAAGGAATAGGCCATACAGAATATAGCATAATTGAAAAATAGTAAGATGACACAGGTATTGATCGAGCTTCTATTACAAGAATGAACAAGGCAATAATTTAAACTTACTATCTTAGTATCTTTTATCATCCCAATAATTTACAACAGCACGAATTAATCCATAACACATTTTCCCATGATAGACAACATGCCGGTTAAGCAGAAAATCCGATTTGTTATTTAATGTTAAATCATTTCCTCATTAATTGAAATCAGTAACAATAACGTACCCTAAGATGGTTCGCACAAGTCCAAATTATACAGTGAAGCATTTGACCTATTTGAAAAACCACCAAAATTCCTATTTAAAAAACCCACGGGTTTTTTAAAATATGCCAACCCTGCATGTAGGCCTGACAAACGACGGTTTAGATATGCACGCAAGCTACATTATCGACAGTATCAATCAGCGAATTAAAAGAAGATTCAATCTTTTTCCATACGACCAGCTGGTACAATGATGATAGTGTGGTCCCAAAAAAGCCCTGTGGTCCTGATGTTTAGCACGTCGACCACTTCACTTCAGTCATGTATCTTGGACAGTTTTCAATGCCACACATTGGTGGACTACTTCTTAGTATCCCTGTATCTCTCAAGAATAGATTTGCAGTAGATTCAATGACACATGGGACGACTTCTGTGCACACTGCTAAGCGGTGCGTGCTGTCATGGTGAGGATTGTCCATAGATGGATTCTCTCTGTATACTCGATGCTGATGAATTTCAGAAAAAGTTAACTTTCTTTTGATTTGATACGATTTGATGAGGGACCACACTATCATCATTGTACCGACCAGCTCCTGAATAAATCACCCACTGTATGACAGTCGCACGAGCTGCGGATTCTATTCGAGAATCCGGATAACGCTAGCAATTTTTTTTAAATGGAGGAAATTAATGTTTACTTACCAGCCCTACTTTTGGGAAATATGATTCATTATCAAGGATCGAAGTCTCCATCTCCTATCAACGATCATGATGAATCACACGATTAATTCTTTAACTGAATGTACATTTAATTTGGTAATTGCAGGACATTATAATTTGAATGGTTGGCTTAGAATCTATTTTTTCAAGTCATCTGTTTATACACCTGATTTACAAGTACGATTTATTTGCTACTCGCATATCTGAATAATAGTGACGCACCATATGCACTCCATCTGGACACTCACATGAACGGTAATAATCTTAAACAAAGGATGGCAACATGCATATTATCTTCAATGAATAGAGAAAACTGCGCCGTCAGTCTGACCTGAATCACACCCTCACACAACAAGAGGAATCCGAGAACATATATACAGACGTATATAGGCTTCATACATATATGATAGACGTAGCGCGCGGCGAAGAAATGCATTGCAATGTTCGAAGTCGGGAGGCTCGCCATCTAGAAGACATAATAATCCCTTCTCAGAATAGGTCAGAAATATAAATTAGATAATTGCAGAGGTTGGGATGCATTAGAATAAAGTCATGCTTTAGAAATAATTATAAAAACTGATTACTCGTGAAACATGCTCTTGACATACTCGTAATATCATCGGAAAATGATAGCAACTCTCTGAGCGCCTTATACGGACTTCTAAATATAGCACCCAATATAGGATTCTCGTCACGGGAATTCCTATCGTTTCCTGAGAACGATTAGAGCAAGTTCGAAGCGATTACTGCAGTTCGATAGGGTCTCAGAATCGGTCAAATTTCACACGACTTAAACTGTTTCTTCGATTTAAGGCTAATATCATGACATCGAGTAGTTTCCACAAAGATAATACACAAGATTCATACAAGCAATATGGAAATAAAACATACAATTTCGAACACAAGATCTGATTGCCACATTCGTGCTGAAACTTATTTTCAAGCTCATTTCACCAAGCATCGAATCACAGGTCTTCAATGAGAGATATCATTGAATCAATGACTATTGTGACAATTTCTCATCGATTCTTGGTCATCGACTCTTGTCAATCAAAAGTTTAATGCTGTTGACAACACACTGCGTTTTGGATGGCATATCAGATCTTATCTGAAAACATATACATGTATTTAAGTAATGTTTTGTTCTGACATTTAGGACCATTTGACTAATATTTCATAAATATTTAACAAAATTAAAAAGCCTTTTATAATTGTATTATTTTTCTTAGAAACTGGTAGGCCTCTAGCAAAATTAGCAAACATAGTAGGAATTTATCAAAATTTCTATTTTTCACAAAATTAGCAAACAGCTAGCAAGTTTCGAACAAAATTGTTCGGTTTGCTCGTCCCGGGTGAATAAACCGCCCACAGTAGGCTACTACTTTAAGTCAAAACAAAAGGAGTACATGGTCAAATTCCCATATACCTCAAAATCGTATGTTTATCAGGCTAAGTCCTTATATTTTTTATAGGCATAAATCAATTTAAATTTTACTATCCAGTAAATCTAAAAGTTGTCTCTACACCAAAATTTTACGCAAAATCCGAATTTCGAATTTTAAAAATAATCTGTAGAGTTCATCAAAAGATATTTGCAATTTATTGATCGGAATCGATCTGATTGATTAGCTCTGAGGTAAATGCGATCCATCGATGAATCCGACTACCATTCAAATCCTATCACGACAAGTGAGAATTTTGTCTTTATGCCCCGAATTAAAAACTGGATTTTGAGCTCACATACCGACATATGTATAATGCATACCGATATATGCTACAGATATATAATGCACCTCAAAATTACTGGCAAAAGAAAATTTCTGGAAATATGTGATTAGACTTAAACAGGGACCTAAACAAAAACAAACAATGAGATATCATTTATGATAAAACTTCTCATTCAAACTACGTAGAATTATTTGTTGTGTTCGTCTTCAAAGTCGGTGATTCGTTGTGCTTCCTCTTCCAGCGCCAATGTGCCAACCTTCGTCAAAAACGTTTAGTTTTTTCACCAGATGCTGAACGTGTTGTTTATATCTTAGATAGACAAGAACCTGTAATAGCCACTATTTTAAGCAACTAGGCCATAGAGTAGGGTTAAAGCTGACTGTGTCAATTTGTGCGAATCACACTAAGAGCTCTCAATGTTTGAATTCGAGAGAGACAAGGTCAGACTGAAGACACAGCAAAATGAACTGCTCAATTCAACCCGAAAAGATTTGTAACGCGCTGACTAATGTCAACGATTGCATGGATATTTTGTTGGGAGAGGGTTTATTGGGATCTATTGGGATTTATTGGGATTGGGGTGGATTTTTGGTAGCCCAATACCAACCCAATCCCAATAGCTATTGGGATCCCAATTGGAATCCCAATCCCAACGGCAAGCCTGGGTATTGATGATCAAACTATGCGAGCATCTTATATTCTGGCATTCGACTTTTTACGTAGGCTACCTAATTTATTTTAATACAATATATGTAACTGATTTTTATATAAAGGTTGATATTTTTAAAAAATTCTCACATAGCCTATGTCAAGTCTAGACCATATGAATATCTTCATGCATGCAAGAAGGCCTATAGCTCATTTGATCAAATCTCCATCGAAATTTAATAAAGAACACAACAAAAGTTGTAATAATTCCAGTACCCTGCGGATATCTTTTTCATGCTGCACTCAAATGCTATAGACCTAATGTTAGATATTGTTGATCGACACTTCAACTGCATTTTGATACTATGCTATGGTGATACTGGCCATTGCTATGTTGCCTATCATAAAGGATCACGAAGATGATTGCAAAATAATAGAGTAGGTTAAGTATGTCTATCTTGAATGGCAATATGAAGCATGACAATGAGCTTGAGCTTGCGCATTGTACATTATGGCATATGCTGCTGATGTATAGTATTTATGATTATTTATTTCTTTTGTGTGCCTGCTAGGCCTACATATACATGTAAATGTTTTTCATGTCTGTTTTTGAATAGGCCTAGACCTGGAAGCAAATGTCTCATCAAGCGCACTTAAATTCAGGTCTTCATTGATTCTTATCATCATGTTATCAAAAGAGATTGTGAACAATTTCGACGGCAGAGCTTTGAAGAGTTTTATACATTGAATGCTGTCTAGGCCTATCACGACACCGTCTTATAAATCAATCACACTAAAGATGATCCATGAGACATAGACTATCTGAGAAAAATCCTGAACTAAACGTAAAATCCATTCATGAAGCAATCGAAAATTTCTCCTAGACTAACCGTAAATATATTCTACAAACTAATAACCCAAAACTCATTTTCATTCTAGAGCAATTTTCGCGTAATCCGCATGATAAGAAGGCAGCAATTCGAAGTCGATCTGGCCTAAATGTATTCCACCTATATCCTAGTCATAGCACTTTTTCATGGATATCCATATTCATCCCAAACTTAAACTTCAAAAAAATATAGCTGTCAAAAGAATCTCATATAGTCTACCGGAACGACAACTTCCGTAAATCCTAAGACTTGGTAAGTCAATAAAACTAATTGGATATGCACTATAATTTATCATGAAGCAAAAATGCATGCATGCACCATAAATCTACGTAAGGAATGAGACTGTTGAAGACAGTTGTGTCCCTTATATTTGACATTCATTTCATCATAGTTAATTATTTCAAGTAGGCCAATTCAAAGCCTACTCCAACTCATTATGTTGCAATGTGAATATGATAAAATAACCACAAGGTATGCAGGTTAATACATTCATGCTGTTTTTAGCTATTAACTCTTGTCATAATCTGGAAACAGTTTCGAAATTTGAATCTAGAATCGTGTCTATTGCAAGCTATTTCGGCCTACTTACAATGAACCATAGGTCTAGATTGTCACCTCACTGAATTCATCATGAATACTGTGAGATGTCAAATTGCGAGTACATGTCCTCAGCTTAACTACTGAAGTAAGGGGAAAATTTCTTCGACCAAGATATCTATTAAAACAATAAAGTGATCCAACGTTTCGCCTTAGTTTGAACACGGACAATAAAACAGTTTTTATTGTCCGTGTTCAAGCTAAGGCGAAACGTTGGATCACTTTATTGTTACAATAGATATCTTGGTCGAAGAAATTTTCCGTTTTCTGTCATTATGAATGTCCGACCTATTCACGTTGAATCTTACATGAAGCGTACTGAAGTAAAAATATGAAATAAAAACGTGCGTAAAAGGATATAAGGTGGCGCACGTAAACCGCCGGATTTTAAACTTTTATTACTCCTCAAATATTCATCCGATCGTCATGAAATTTCGACTCATACTAGCTTGGAGTATAGGATTTATGATGATTATACCTGTTGTACTGAGAATTGTCAGAAAACTCTGATTCTATTGACCGAATGACATGTAGTAAAAATGACATACCAACAATGTATCTTAACATGTAAAATCCATCTGTTAGGCATCTTCTTGTTCAACCACTCACGCACAGGAAGTCCCCAGTGTGGAGGTGCACCATCCTGCATGAATATGATGCTCCTGCCTCTTCTGTTTGACTGCTGCGCTGGCCAAAATTCTTCCTGTAGCATCTCGAGATACCGATCCCTGTTGACGGAGATGTCGAAGAAGAACGGTCCGTAGATACCTGATTGGCTGATTGCCGCCCAGACGGTGGTGCGTGGCGAGTGCATAGACTCTTGCTTGATCCAGTTAGGGTTCTGGTTGGTCCAATAACGACAATTGTGGCGATTCACACCACCATCCAGATGGAAGTGAGCTTCATCGGACCAGGTTAGTTCCACTAAATGGCTCGGGTTGGCTTGGATGCGCTGTAGTTCCTGTTCTGCGAACTCCATTCGGTTTTCCAGATCTTCTTCGTGTAATCGCTGCACCACCTGGACCTTGTACGGATACCATCCATGGTCATGGAGAATACGCTGGATAGTGCGGCGACTCACTTGAAGGGCATTAGATGCACGACGGGTAGATGTGTTTGAGTCCTCCTCGAAGTGCTGCACAACTCGTTCCACATTCTGCTCCGTTCGTTCGTTCAGAAGATGACCGGTCCCGCTTGACAGTCACCACACTACCACTGGTCAACAGGTTTGTGTGCCACCGCTTTATGGTACGGGTATCCGGTGCTCTCGCGTTCTTGCCATACTCTGAATGATAAAGCCTTTGTACCCCCACTGAACTCTTGAGCCATTCGTACCAAGCCGCGCATTTTGCTCGTTCTGCAACCGAATAATCATCCATTCTTCTATGTTCGATTCTTTTCAGATAGTGATTTAATCGTCGAATGGTATTTTATGTGACATGGAAGTAACTGAACAATATTCACTTCAAGACTGCGCGAATACGCTTCATGTTAAGTTAATTAACTTGATCTAGATTTTCGATGTCAACAAAATGAGTACATGTCACTCGGTCAATAGAATCAGAGTTTTCTGACAATTCTCAGTACAACAGGTATAATTATCATAAATCCTATACTCCAAGCTAGTATGAGTCGACATTTCATGACGATCGGATGAATATTTGAGGAGTAATAAAAGTTTAAAATCCGGCGGTTTACGTGCGCTACCATGTATATTGACTTTCGGTCATCACCGACGCATCAGCGTCATCACATCGACGCCCTCATATCAGAAAATCGGCTACAGATCTCTTAATAGTAATTAGATTGTGGTTTAGCACACACCATGTACGTTACAAGAACCAAATAGAACTATCTGGAGCAGTGAAAGAAATCAAATTTTCGAGACTTTTTTGAGTGGACAAGAAAGGGGACCACTTTTGCTGGATTTTGCCATGTACATGTAATTGACAAAAATCATCTTGCTAGGAAGTCTGTAAAATTAAGGAAAACCCAAGGTAATAAAAAGGAGAAATTGCTTTTTGTGGGAACTTACATTGCTTAAGACGAAAAGTGCTGTAAAGTGAACTATAGAGTAAATATATTAGGTAGAATAGCAACTCAGCACTAATTAAATTCCAAAGTTGTATACAGCTTCGATTTTATTAAATGAACTCGAGTTAAGACCCAGTACCAAATGTGAGATATGCAAGTTGTTAAGGCGCGTGTACACAGGCGAGAAGACGGTCGCGAGTTTTTGATGCGAGTAGTTGCATGGCCTATTACACTAATGCGACTTTCCGCTGTTCGACACTAGAAGTTGGTGGAGAGATGCATGACATGTTCATCACGTGATCTGCAGGCCGCAACTTGCCCAAGAGAACCAGTGACAGCATGTTCATTATTGCTTGCAAACCCTATTACATTGATTGCATGAGATGTGCGACATCGAAGTGGTGGCGGCAGCAATCGTTGTGGCAATTGCTGCAAAGAAGCGCAAATTTGTTGAAAGAACTTGCAATTGAGGACAGAGGACAATTCCGCAACATTCTGAGAATGACCCCTGAAAATCTGGAGGAAATTTTGACACTGATTGGGCCAAGTATTTCAAAAATGAATACTCAAATGCATGCCGCAATTCCAGCAAAAGAAAAATTGACTTTGACCTTGAGATTTCTTGCCTCGGGTAAGTAAGATACTTTACTGCATTGCATGCAATCTTTTACTACCTGTACATGATTTTTTATTCTCTTGTTCATAATATTCCCATAGACAAGACTCTTGTCGGTACAATCCAATCAGCTTTTCAGCATCTTCCGGGCTCCACTCCTTCTTTCCTATTCCTTCTTTTCTTTGGATGTCATTGTCTTCACTTCCCTCGCTTGAAGTTGCGTCCAGTTCGACAGCTGAAAACCTCTCGCTCCATTTATAGCTGCTTTAATTGATGACTTCTCTCATGTGGTCTTGATTTGATCTCGAGACTCAATCGCACACTGCAGTGTCGAATGCTATTGCATTGTGACAGAAGAAATGGATGTATGTCAAGGTCATACGAAAACGTAGTTGTCTTCTCTCAAGCCCTATTACATTGAATGCAACTGCTTGCATGCAAGAGCTGGCTGAGGGTAAAGCAAAATCTGTCATTTCCTGGAACCTCAAAATAAAGATCGTCTATTGGTTGAATCACAACTTCTCGCGTGCAAAAGCCGCCTGTGTACACGCGCCTTTACACCTTTTTGAAGAAATCTGCACGGATTTGACCAAAGATATTTGGATTTGACTGATCATGATATAGCAGTACAGATGGAATAATAGTATTCTAAAAATCCTCCGTGTCGTGACAACCCTGCAGAGGTACAATAGTTTGTTGAATCAGCAATTCGATGGGTTGATATTACTTTAATGCTCAGCCTTGTTAATAAGAACTTTTTCTTCAGCGTGTTCACGTCACATACGATCGTACCTGTTACTGAAAAAGGAAATATCGTAATCAAAGACAATGATCATAATTAGCTTTAAAAGATGTAAATGGGATCACATTGCTATTCAGATTCAATTGCATTATTTTGTGGTTCATGAAATTTCGTTGATAATCAGCTTAATTTTTGCTTAATTAAGACTTAATTAAGATACCTGTTAGTAAGTGCTCATTCCTTTTGATAGCTAATAAGCTTCATGCTACTTATAGTGGTTTCACGTCGCTAGTATATAAACACAGGAATAATTTGCAGAACTTTAGCCTCTCAAAAAGTGATCAACTATTTTTTAGACTGCAAGAATGTTATTTCCGCAAAAAACTGTATCCTTTGAATTTTTTCTTTGATGCAAAAATTTTCACCGTATGCAGACACTTTTTTCGAATCGGCACTCAACCTACTGCCGGTACATTACTTGGCGTGAACGTTAAGTCAGAAAATAATCCCAAATTCATTACATCATGGAGAAGGAGGACAAGAGAACATGCATCTTTAACGTTTAAACACTTTGTTATTGAAACTAAAGGGGCCTAATTATCCATATCTGTGCGTTAAAGTCTCGGTTCGTCGGCGTTCTTATATATACCTATCTAGACGGTGCTTGGGGTGCATGCTAACTGCACCCGGTATGATTTCGATGATATGATTTCGGCCCAGTGAATAGCCTCGCTATGTATCTGAAGCAAATTATGAAGTTTTTTTGTATGAGTCCACTGAGTCAAGATTGCACAATTACTGTTGATTATGGTGGAATTTAGGCACAATGTGGCAAAAATAATTGTTACATCGGAGTAATTTTTACGAATAAATCCAGATAACTTCATATTTTTTGATTTTTTTTCTGATATGATATCAATTTGACTTCTTTTAATCAATGACTGAACGATCATATTAAGACTGATTCACCCGAAGAGTTCAATGTATTTCAAAACTTATATATTGGCCTAGACTTAAATTTACAGCTTCTATGTTTAATACAACTGGGTCATCCACAAAAGATGATGGAAGAGTAGGTCTATCCCACTGAACATTTGTTCGACAAACTATTTTCCTTCAAAAAGAGTATTTATGAAGTAGCTTGCGTGTCACTAGCTGACAAGATCTGCAATCCATGTTGGCACATTCCTTGAGTAGGCCTATTGAAATGTTGTACTAGCTGACATACAGCTGACATTTGATACTTTTTATTGGTGCCGTGACTATCGCCTAAATTTGACTTCTCATCATATTTCAATGAGTGCGCATTATATATGTAGCTCATGCGCAGTTCGATTCTGAAACTGATAGTTGCTTTCAGTTTTCAAAGCTGTAGATTTTTGTCAAAGTATAAACACTGCAAGCTGCACTGCATTTTCTGTGTAATGACTTTTGATCTAACTTTCCAAAATGTTTTGTTGGTAATTATGCCGGATAAGCGTACCGCATGACCAGACCAGACTTTTCTTCTTGCTCAAATAAGCATAGCGACATTTCTTGAACGAATAAAATGTCCAGTTTGTCCCACCTAGATGGATAAGCCACTGGTTTTGCTTAAGGGGGAAATGGAACTGACGGTAGTTGTTTAATTCCGTTTCCAACTTCAACCATCGGTAAATTAGTAATCGGCGATGGTGTACCGTCCTCAACGCAGTCAAGTATGCAACGACTTTCTTTACTAAATAACGTCTACGATTAGTTGATGAGAAAAATATGCCGCCTTTAGATTAGTAGCCCTCCTCAAGTATGTTTGATCCCCACATTTGATCGTCTTTCAAATTTTCCTAGTTTTGTACGTGCTGCTTGAATGCAATCTTTGGCGGTAGCCCACTCCATTCAACTGCTTATGTATGCCTGGATGGAGGACGCAATGGGGATAGATACTTGTGTCGAGGAGCCAAACTGGCAATTCCTCTTAGACCTTCAACTCGCACGGGTTGTCCCATTATGGTCCCTCGGACAGTGAATCGAGCCTCAATGAAGATTTGAAACTCTCTTGAGTTATGATGATCACTCAATTACTCAAAAGAGAATGGTCACCTTTCAAGTTGTACCTACGCGTGGTCAAATGATTTGGTTTGAAATGCACCTTCAAGCAGCTCTGCGAATATCCTAGGCCTGCCAACGTCTAGTTGTTGAAGTTCTCATTTCTCTAATTTTTATCTTTAACATGAACATATATCGTGTACTCGCCTGAAGATGTTCATCTGCTAGGATCAGTGGCGAAATTCAGTCTCTGCATGCACACAATTCTAGCTCGTTTATGAGTCACACGTCGGGAAAAGCATGCAGACCACATGTATGCCTAGGCCCAGGCCTACCTAGGTAATTCTAAAGGCAAACCAAACATCTGTGCACTGTAGCAACAATGAAACTTGCCAAAATAGTGATGATTTGCATTCTTTTGTTTCTCGAGTCACTATTTTTGACATAATAACTAAATGAGCGGCTTGGGCATACTGGTTTGGGAGCAAAATGCATCCAAAACCCCACTACTGTAGCTTATAACTAAGCTTATCTGTTTTTTATGCCATCTCTATTTTAGCCACAGCAATGCGTGCGAAAGTGTCGTGAGGTGCATTTGGCACATCGTTCACCGACGGACCGTTAAGTCTGCAATTAATAGCTCAATCGACTCTCAATAAAATATAAGCTTATTATTTACGATGGAAATTGCATCTCGCAAAATCAGTCTATAGATGTATATTTTTTCAATTAACAACAATGAAATTAAATTTAAAATAGATCAAATTGCCATGCAAAAGATGTGCGGCTGGCAGGATTCGAACCTACGACCAAGGTTAACTAGACCTATGCTCTAACTAACTGAGCTACGAGCCACTTACGCGACTGTGTCAATGACATTTTGTAGATGACAATATCCTGTCTATCTTTTGATAAGGACGCATGCTGTACACAATAGAAGGTTACGATCATTTATGCTGGACTGATAAATCAAGGAATGACACGGTCATGTGTATAAATAGTGAAGGATATTTCGTCAACGATTTCTTTTAAGTGAAGAACAACATCTCCACATCAACCGTGGTTTCAAATTTCCAGAGTCAATTCTGATATGAGAGAAGTACGAGAGATCCACAATACTCCATTCCATCATTTATGATGACGACCTTGTGAAGACAACAATTAGTATGATAATGACTGCCAAAGCAATGAAAATGACAACAGCACAAATAATCTTCTTCCTCCTCACCGCTCGCTTCGAATTCGCTGCTTTCCTTACTTTACTCCTTTAGGCCTACATATGCACCGTGAGTGTCTTCAACATTGACATCGATAGAATCCACCATTTCCCCTTATTCGTGAACTGAACGGCCCAAATCTCTTCATCTGAGCAACATCATTCTCTAGCTGCTGCATTTCTAACTCGCATTGTTCGATCGCAACAGCATCGGCATCGAATTTAATCTGTAAAAGAAATGATGCAAAATAGTATAAAAATACATAATGCAGCATATCATCGCATCATGGAAGCGGGATACGTCAGTGGTTAGCGTTCTAGTCTTCTATGCCGAGGGTCTTAAGATCGATTACCATATCATTGTTCAAGTATGTATCAACTTATTTATCAGCATTCGAATAAACATCTCAATTTTAGAGTGCACCAACGGACTGTGCTTCATCGACTGCCTTTGTACTTGAAAAACCATACAAAAACAGCCTCAGGTCATTCAAAAAGTGCAAATTAGATTCAGATAACATGAAATTCAGATGATTGGTCTCACAATCAGAATGAACGTAAATCCTTGCAAGTAATACTAAATAACTAATAATTTATGTAAATAAATCGGTTTACAAAGTCGCTCACAAATACAAAAGTAGTATCTTACCTCTGCAATCATTCACATGAGCATCACAATGTTTTCCAGTCATTTAAGTGTCCTACTTCATAGATGATTTTCATTTTCTCTCAATTGAAAAGATGATACAGACATGCAAGTATCCCAATTTCCAACCAAGGGCGACTCATCTGGTGGGTGATGTGGATTACTTGCTGGTAATCTACATCAAATTTAATGAGATATTGCAGACTAACTATGTGATTGTGTGTATCCACGTGTATAGACTTATCAGGGATTCTGTTTTGTTCTTGGATGCTTTATGATTAATGATGATGTTTATTATGTTACATGTTTATTAGTTGCTTTAATCAAACAATGATTCTGAGAACATGAATTTCAATCTGACATTCTAAAATGAAAGCGTGTTTCTGACCTTGCCCATTGGCGGAATTCGCTTCACATTTTCCTGTTCACTTCTCTGATGAAACCCATGACTGATCAAGCTTCTGCGTTGATATATCGCTCTTTCTCATGTATACATGCACATGCACGTCTTCGACTACCTGATGCACGCATCTTGTGTCTTGAGTGGAGAACTGATTGACAGTTTCCTACTTTGCCAATGAACCAAAGAACAAGACTACATCAGGGCTTATCGAAAATTCGTCATTTTTTACCATCACCATCAGTAAAGACTAATTCTTCAGTTTGAATTTTCGACTTTGTTATTTAATTATTTCGACTGTTATCAGCACATAAAAGCATCGAACTGGACAGTGAGTAGACCTATTACATGAAGTACATTTAACTGAAATCTTTATTGAAAGTAAATGTTGATAAATTTAGTTGCAAGCGCAAAATGATAATCACTTATTGAAACAAGTAAATGAAAAGTCACGCGCGCTCCTAGATAAAAGAACATGCAATAGGTATTGTAAGTGTTGTCCTGTAAGATAGAGATGTGTACTGAGTAGGCCTACTGATGCTCTAGAATCGTCGAAGCCATCAGTTTGTGTGAAGAGTGCATGTTTTCTCTACTATTGTGAGAGGTGAGGGCATTGCAAGTTAAGCGGCGAATCAGTTAACTGAACCATCATCGCTGAAGCATTATAACGCTCACGAAAATTTTTTATGAGATCTCATGAAATAAATGCGAATTCATGAGATTTTTATGAGTCTCATGATATTCTCACAAGAAAATATTTAACTCATGATGTTCTCATGATGCTTTGATGAGAACACAACGAGTGGTAATGAGGACATTCATGAGGATAATATCTCATGATCGCATTCATTAGAAAATCATGAGCATTTATGAGGTCTTCGTGAAAATTAGCTTATAAGTAGTAAGTTATGCATGCTAGCCGCGAAAGGAAATAACCATAAGAAAGCTTTTTCAATCGATCAAGGTCTTCAAGGTTAGTCTATAAAGGATAAAAATAAAAAAATATAAGATACATCATGGCGATGTGCAACAGCATTTTCGAAATGATGCATATATTATTTGACTTTACAATTACCATTACTATGCAAGATGTTGAAAATTGACATATATACTACAATCACAATTAAACAATATGATTAAATAGTGGTCTAATTTTGCGAATACTGAAATAACATTATGGACATTGCGTGGAAATGCTTTGGAGCTATGTGGCTAGGCCAAGAAGGCTTCAATATCAATATGCGAGTAAAATAAATTCAGAAGTATGAAAATGCAACCGTTAAGGAATGAATGAGATTTTCATGAGAAAGCTCATGAAATTTGATGAGATATTTCATGCGAAAACGTTCCAAATCCGCATTAAATTTTATGAGATATATATGAATAAAAATCTCATAAAAAATCATGAGGAATTTTCGTGAGGGAATCCAAGTTAAATTCCCTATATCCCTATATTTCGGGTTTACTTCAGTTTTACAAAAAATTTACGCTTTCAAATTTGTTAATTTCTTCAAAAAATTGAGAAAATGGTCAGATAGTTTCTATTTAAAAGATTTTACAATTGGTAAAATACATTTTATAACAAAATTAAACTTAATTTCATTTAAATATTAGCGTATTCACGCAGCATTTTGGTGATTGAGAGAGCATCGCTCACCAATCACGTACATGTCATTAATTTTTAATGCATGAATGATAATTGAATTTTGAAGACAGGGTATTGTCTGGAAGTTCGAACTTTCTATTGATCACGGTTAAAGATGTATGATTATTTTTGCCTCTGTTATTGCTGAGTCTTGTGTGTTGAACAGTTTCCGAATGAAGTCGACCTGAAAGCTCCCAATGTCTCATAAACATTAGTGCATATTTTCAATGTGTTGGCATAGAGCACTGCTGCTACTTTCATTATCTGTAGTACGCTTGTGCAATTGATGCCTGTTTTTAAACACCGATCAGCTTTACCTTTGTAAAGTCATTCAAGTTTGCAAAGTATGTAAAAATTAAAATATATCGTAATTATGGAATTAAAAGTTTCATTACACATGCATAATGTTACTCCATCCGTGTACGTGTCGTCGGTCTACCTTCGGTGGTAGAACTTTTATTTCGACTGCTCCTCGGATTTGGAATGATCTACCGATGGAAGTGAGACTGGCTGACTATTTTAAAACTTTTAAGAGACTTTCAAATGTAAATCTTTCGAGTACGTTTTATTTTGTACAGCGGCCTAGAAATCATTTTGATGATATGATGCCCTCATGAAGGTGGGTTTACACTCCACTCTGCAGATGTCTGCACAGTGAAGAATTCAACTCGGTGAACTCTGTGGAAAAGTAGGCCACCTACAACATGGCCGAGGTGCTCTGCAGACAACTCTGCAGATGAAAAATACAGCTATCCTGCAGACATACTTAGGAAGTTGAACAATGTTGAACTTTGCTATGAAGCTCTGGAGAGGTGTAGGCGTTGATGCTCGCATGACGTTGACGCTCAGTGCGTGCTGATTGGTCACTGACATTGCGCTTCACTTGTCCCTGCGTGAGAGGCATCACATTGCAGACTGTAGTCCCTTCCATTCATATTCTTGTGTGTGTGGCCCACTGTGCAGTACGACATGAGCAACGAAGAACTGATCAGCGAAGTTCAAAAACATGAGCACCTGTGGAATATGCATTCCGTGGATTATAGGGACAAGCTTAATAAGGCGAACTCCTGGAGTGCTGTAAGCACCAAAGTTGGACTGAGTGTAGATGACTGTAAAAAGAAGTGGAATTCCCTACGAGACGTAAGACGTCAAATCAAAAAAAGGAATGAGCAGAACTCTACATCGGGTAGTGGCGCCTCAAGGACCACTCAGTGGGCCTATTATGAGCTGATGTCCTTCTTGGATAATTGTGGTGATAGGAGGAAGACGACGTCTAGTGTGATGGCGGCTGTTGAGCCTCCCAGTGCTGACGACTCTCAAAATGATTCTACGTGTGACTTGGATTCGACGTTGCTGGATATTTCTGATTCTCAAGGATCTCAAGAGAATACATCCACAACTACAAGTACAAATGGACGGAAGAGATCGTCTGCGTCATCAATTGACGATGCCATAATGCGATTTTTGCATTCTCGTGAGAACAGCAGACCAAACGCCTATGATCTCATGTATGGCAAGGATAAAGTTCATATACATGCTACGCAAATGAATAAAGTAGAGTTAATGAATGAATTTTGACAAATAGGTATATGTACGGTGTACATGTATTATTGTTACGATACCTTGATTAATCCATTTATAATTATTACCTATATTATTCATCTGTGCATGCATATGCAGGAATATTAGCTTTCTGGAATCTCGTGAACTATTTGTCAACCTTGTGTGTGAATGACTCTATGCAGTGTTGCAAAAACAGATTACAATGCGTTTTTATGTGCTCTATGTGTTTATATTTTATATGCTTCTTTCCTATACTGTTGAATGATGCAAGTGATTATATTAGAAATCATTTTTTCTGATCTGTGACATACTGACATTTTATCAGGGGGTGCGCAGTTGACGCTACAAAAATACATGTAGCTGCCCAGTAGAAGGGTTAATGTCGATAGTGTCGAGCAGACTGCATTTAAAATAAGCTTAGTAATGTCGCGTCAGGTTTATTTAGGTTAAATTACAAACTTATCCTTTATAATTACTCTGTTGATGCATGTACTGTACTGTGTGCAATGTTCGTCTACAAATAAAACAACTCTTATCTCTTTCCTTTTTCAGGAAAGAGTATTGGACTTACATTGAAACGGTTTAATCCTCAGTTGAAGGCTAAAGTGAAATTCGAGATTCAACGGGTGTTATTTGAGGCCGAGACTTCTCCCATCACCTCTTCGGAAGAACCAGTACCGGTACATGTGCTTGCTGAATTACAAAATGTGAATGTTGAAACTGACAAAGCGCAATCGGCATTTGATACCGCCAAACTTTATGAAGATATTTCTGATTAATCACGCGTCTTTTTAGTGTCAGTAAAGCCTGTATATATTCAATTGTCATGTTCTGCGAATATACATGCACATGCGAGCTGGAAATATTTCTTTTTATTGTTCTCACTGTACAGTAAAAATATAGACTTACATTTACACATTTTAATCATACTTTATGTTATTGAAGCTTCTAAACTTTAGGAAAAATTAACAATTCTGAATTGCGATCTCGAGAATGCCGGAGGTGATTCAAAACGTGCTACGCTGATTGAACCTCTGCCACTTATTGTTCACGTACATTATCTCAAATGTTCTATGCACATAAAAACAAAATTTCCAAGTTACATGTATATAATTACTAATCACTGTAATCAAAATCTTTCAGCAAGAAATACAATGGGTCTTCAAAGATGCACTTGCTGTATGGGGATATCACACTGTAAAGATACGTGCGTATTATACGTATCAAAGGAGATCACGACTAAAATCGTCCCCGATGGATTACTTTATCTTGCCAAGAAACTTTTCCTGCGTTGGTAGTGAAATAGTCCTTGAAATTATCTCTGATGTTGTATGCACGTTGTGTGTAATTGTTCGAAGCGACGCGACTGAGTGCACCAAATCCAGCATTTTCAACTTCCGAACGCCAATCACCAGGGAGAAAGCTTCCATCGTCGCTATTTCTATCAATATAAATTGGAGGCACGTATTGTTGATTGCATGCTTCTTTGAAATCCGTACTTTTCAAATAGTTGTGCAAGCAAACAGTAGCTTTTACAATGTTGTCAACAGCACTGTATGCTTCTATCGGTCGACGCAAAATCCTCCATCTTGCTGAGAGTATTCCGAACACGTTTTCAACTGTTCTTCTTGCGCGAGAAAGACGATAGTTGAAGATTCGCTTTTTATCATTCTCTATGATGTCATTTGGATTGTCGGTTAGTTGTCGATTCGGGTAGGGTCGCATGATGTTGTTTTTCAAGGGGAATCCTTCATCTCCAATAAATACATATGGAGATTTCATGCTGGTCTCTGGTAAGAAACTTTCCTCTGGTAGCGGCAGAGTTTCCTCGCAAATCGATTTGCCGAAGTTGGATTCAGAGAAGACGGTGCTGTCACAGCAATACCCGTATGCGCCAATATCCACATGCGTAAATAAGTAGTTTGCATCGACGGCGGCCATCAAAATGAAGGAAAAATGTTTCTTGTAATTATAGAACAGCGAGCCGGAATTAGGGGGAGCAACGAGGGCAACGTGTTTACCGTCAATGGCCCCCACTCAATTTGGAAAATTCCACTTTTTCCAAAAGTCGTCGGCGATTTGCTGGAATCTTTCAGCCGTCGGTGGAACCAGAAATTCCTCGTGTAGAACCATCCACAAAGCTTCACATGTCTCTTTGAATATAAGTGAGACAGAAGCTTTACTTATTCGGTATAGTTGATGGCCATGCTTGCTTGAGAATCCCCACTGCCTAAGATACGCAAAGTCAAACATAGTCTTTCGGCGCAACCAATGGGCTGTATGTGCGTTCTCTCATGTTGAATGAGCGGTTGAATTCTGCCAAGTAAGTCACTAAAGCGAGATTTAGACATGCGGAAATAATTAAAAAACATGTCATGGTCACTGATGAGATCAGGAATTAGAAGTTTATATTGTCCACGATCATGCCTTCGCCGCAAAAAATCTCTCACGTAGGTAGAGCGGATGCGTCTTCTTTTTCGGAGTTTGAGGATCAGTAGCAGTTCAAGTTCATCATCACTGCAGCTATCCATTGCGAATTCTGATTTCTACATACAATGCAGGAAGTATAAATGGTGTGCTCTGCAGAGGTCAATCAATCATCATGTCTAGACATCTGCAGACCTCTGCAGAGGTGTGTTAGTCATAGCTCTGAAGAGTCTGAGGAATGAACTCTACATACTTGTTAACTCTGCAGAGTGGAGTATAAACCCACCTTAATGTGTTCAAAAAAAAAATAATAATAACTTCCAGCTAAAGTTTCACGGAACATCCTAACATATTTGGACACTGAACTATTCCAAATTTTGTTTTCTAAGGTGATGTACAGGTTACATCATTGTCGAGAGCAAGAATTCATTCAAAGATATAACACATGAAAATTGCTCTTCATAGAACTTAGCTACCTTTCAAAACCTTTCAATAATACCAAATAAACAGTGAAAACAAAATCTACAATTCCAAAGACATTGGAAAAAAAGTTCAGCAGTTTCACAGTTCTGCTTTAAATTGAGATAAAGTGGTTATTAAATAAAATAGCACAGTGGTTAAGTGCTTGGCCTAGCGATCTTTTGGTCCAGAGGTCGAGCCCCGATAGTGTCATTGGAAGTCGACAGGAAGGGCATCCAGACTAAAAGTGCCTCAAATCTTCAGAAGAGATCTTACTATTTCATCACCGTCTAAGCCCTTGATACTGGAGTTTCACTATATTTTAGATATTAAAATAGCTCAAGTATAAAATACTGTCACTTCATTCTTCCGATTCACTGTCGATAATTTTATTGAAATATCAGATTAGTTCGTCAGAAAAGCATGACAACTGAATACTGATAAAACTAGACAATATCCGAAATCAATCACAACATTGAACTGACTATTATCGCAATTTCATTCCTTTCATCACTGATATTTAAAGGCACCTACTGTGGCACTTCTGCGTTTTCGCTGTTATCGAACTCACCTTGACAAAGACTGAACCGGTTGCAGTTTCACTGGTTTATTTTGTCCAAATATAAATGACTGAAACAAAAATGAGCGATCATCATAATGTTCGATTATAGAACTAATGATATTTCAAATAGCTTTTAACACATTCAGGCCGTCAAGCGGATCATCTACTCTAGTACACAAAAATGAAAATAATACGAAAAGTATGAAGAATTGGTTGCGTAAATGAAAGTAAATGGTTAATTTTCAAAAATGAATAAAAATCAAAAACTTATGCGTTTGACAGCCTGCACATTACACAAACATACAATTTAATGTATTTGCAAATATAAAGATTGTTTTAAATAAATCCACATATCTTATACAGTGCTCGTGCGGCTTTTCGGTGAAACATTCAAGAATTTTCAAGGGTCGAATCAATGTTATTTATAATTCAGTTGTGTCATCTTCCATCACTAATGTCAAGCTAAATATGTTTCCAGGAGAAGAAACAGTATAAAGGAAATATAAAACTGAAAATAATACGGAACATTACTGGTGCATTTTTAAGCACAAAAGTCTTGATTTAAAACAAGCACTGACTTTTAGTCTATTCGTGATAAAATCAATCTTTTTGTGTTCCTATACTTTTAGGTCTAAATTCCAAAAGGACAAGTACTATTCTGAAGCATCTTACTAATATAGTGGACCTAATGCATTCAACTGACCTGCGATAAAGAAGTTCCGGTTGGTTTATCACCTCCGTATAGCCATCACTCGGCGAGCCAGGGCCCAATCCAAGATCATTGGGAGGACCCAGATCAACAAGGGCTCCGTCTCGTTCACCAGTACTCGATCGTGCACGTGCCAGTGACTCTCTCATTGTGCTTCTTGGTATATGGGCACTCGCATCTAGTGATGAGAATTTTCCGTGGAAACTTTTGGAGACTTTTTTTACTGGTAATTTAATTGTGCGCTTAATACCACAGCCGAGGCAGTACACAACAGAATTCCTCTAAAACTCTTGATTTCATCATTATTTCGATTAAAACGATGGTGAAAATGGAAAATTTTGAAAATCCATAAGGAATCCATTTGGAAAGATATGAAATAGACATGGAAAAGCTTTAAATATTTTCTTCAAAAGACTTGTTGTGGTTCTTAATTTATTGGTGAGCTTTCGGATGATAACTTCACCCGATTATTTAAAGTCAATTCTTGGTTCTCAGAGAAGAAGATTATGGAAAAGCTGTAGTTTTCCAAACGTTTAACATGCAGAAAAGGAAAGTTTTCGGTCTTTGACTATTACACAGTCTTTGCGAACGACTATCAAATCTGTAAAACACTAATTTAAGGCATTAAAGCATCAATCACAAAAAAATTTCAAAACTTTTGGAAAATTTTGAAGTTTTTTCGTTGATTGATGTTTTTGCCTTAACCCTCAAACGACGTACCTGCTTACATTTGTAAGATTTCAACTTCATCTTCCTATATAACTAAATCATAATTTGGCATTGAAACGAAACTTCATGTTTAGAGACATATGCCATTGCAAGTTCTCGAATCTGGTGTCGATCTGTCAATTTCGGTTACGAAATGAGCTTAAACACCTGAATCCGTCCACGTGCTTACATTTGTAAGATGAGGTAAATATTGATATGATTAGGTGCGATTCTCGTTTGATTGCCTTTAATTGTTTCACCTTGCATTATCATGAATATATCTGTGTTAGCAGATGTCTATATGCCATCCTCCATTCCATTCTGACGGGGTTCTCGAGAGGTTGGAATAGCCGAAAAGACAGTAATGAATCTCTCTTCATTTTATTTCAATAGTAATCTTTATGTCTTTATTGACAGATACTTTACGAGTCATTCATTGTGCTGCAACGTACTAGAAAAAGGTCTTGTGATGACTGGAACTATTTCAGCCAACCGCAGAGATGTCTCAAAGGAGATGAAATCTGGGAAGGATCGCTTGTTGCTCTCTACGATGGAGCTATCGTGAAAATGGAATATTAAATCATTTATCACGATTAATGATCCCAGGTATTCAAATCGTTAACAAGTTACGCTTCCTTGGTGTAGTATTGGATGCGAAACTTGATTGGAGTTTTCACATAAGCTTAATTTCAAAGAAAGCATCATCAAGAATTTTCGTGCTTCGAAGCTTAAGACCTTTTTTATCGACTGTTGATCTTGTGACCATTTACAATAATTGTCTTCGATCTATCCTAGAGTATGCAGCGCCACTTTTTGTCAGTTTGAAAAAGAAAGATGAGCATGTGTTAGAAAACATACAGCGTAGATCTCACAAAGTGATATGTGGCTCTTCGAATTGTCAATGTGTTCATTTTCTTCCTCTAAGCTATCGTCGTCTGATACTTGGTGTCAAATTGTTTACATCTCTTGTTGAAGACTCAGAGCATCCACTATATCACTTAGCTCCTCAAGTATTACAGTATTCTGGAAAGTTTCGTATGCCAGTAAGTACCTTAGCAATGAGAAGGAGCTGCTTTATTGTCACAATGATTAGGCTATTGAATAGTGGTTTTTTGTAATCTAGGTTTTTTTGCGTACTTCCGTCAGCTTTGAAATGTGTCTGATTATTATTGTGTCTAAATATTTTTCTGCTTTGTTATGTTGTATTACGAAATCTTATGTGTTGTACCTTGACTTTTAGCCTCACGATTTTCATTATTGAGGCATTCTGAAATATACGCTTATTATTATTATTATTATTATTATTATTATTATTGTTGTCATATATTCCTGAGAAGGGAAAAAGTGCTTTAATGATGACATCATCTCTTTCATGTCCAGGCATTCAAACGGATCGTTCAGATAATAAGCCATTGGTAATTTACGACTACAATCAAGGTAAGGGAGGGGTCGATTTACTAGACTCGTGTATTGAAGATTTTACCATAAAACGGAAAGCGAATCGTTATGCGTTTCTGTTTTTTTCAATATATAAGACATTTGCATATATATAACTCTTGTAAATAGCTCAGGTTCGCCCTCAATAAAAACGAAGAATTGCAGAAGAAAATTTATGATGCAAGTTGCAGAGAAGTTGGCCAAAGAAAAGATGATGTCCAGAATGATGAATCCAGCCATATATGCGCAAGCAGGATTCCACCCGGAGATTCGGGCTGAACAGACCATTTGCTCCAAGTGTTCAGCAGCATCATCTGGATAAAACACCTAAGCAATGTTCGCTGTGTCGCAGAACAACTCGCAATACTTGCGATAATTGTATGAAACGAATCTGCAGTTTGCATAAGAAAACATCTATTTTATGTTTGAAATGTAACGATTTTTTTGTACAATGTACATGTATAGCTGATGACAGCTATTTCATTCTTTATCTCGTTCTTTGCATCTCGCAACATAATGTTCATGTTGTTTTGCATGTAATACACACTGCTTACACGCTATCATGCTGTTTTTATCTTATTGGGTGCTTACAATCCGAAAATTGTGACTTTTATCAAATATCTTACATTTGTAAGAAGGAGGTCAGAATAAGGTGTTAAAAAATCCGATCGTTTGAGGGTTAAATCATTGTTTGTCCCCATTGTAATCATTTTCGTTGTTTCATTTACAGACTTATTATTAGTCGTTTGAAAAGACTGTAATATCCAAAGACCGAAAACCTCCTCATACCTGTATGTTAACTTTTGGAACCAACTGAACATTTTCCATTTCTATTTCAGATCTTTCCAAATGAATTTCAGGCATAAGATGGATTTCAGATTTCTCTTATTGATTTTCAGATATCTGTCAGAAACTCAACTTTGAAGATATCTGAAATTCAATTGGAGAATCTTAAATTCATATGGAAATGTCTGAAATTCATTTGGAGAGATCTGAAATCGATTTGGAGATCTTAAATAGAAATGGAAGATGTGTGGTTTGTCCTCAGCGAAGACATCGGACAATTTCTATACGCTAGAAGATAGAAGCTATCACAGATATTCTTGTACTCATCACAGACATCTTTAGTCTCCAAATATAATCATATATAATAATAATAAATATAAAATATAAATATCACGAGTTACAGTTCCTATATCTTCCACTTTCTGGTCGTTCATGTACAACAGCCCTGTGGGAACGTTGTTGCTAATATCAAAAGATTATCAGGTGAATTAGCGATTCGATGGCTAAATTTTATTTTTATACTCATTTTTGTGATAAAACTATCGCAAAATATGTGAGTCGCCTACATCTCTTGTAAATGCGTCTAAAATCAAAGCTGCAGGTGGCCAATAAGTTGCTGTAGCCAATTGATAGATGTGTATTCACTCATCTGACCTGATTTTTCACCAACCGACGAGGTAGGGGAGAGTTGGGCAAGTTGAGCATTTTCAACAGAGAGATAGATGACATGTGGCGGCAATTACCTTTTCAAATTTTTATATCAATATAACAGGAATTTCAGTAATTGCTTGGCTTGATGCTATTTTGCATTTGAATAAATCTGATGTATTTGTTTTCAGTATTGTACAGTTTTGTCGAATAATGCGTAATCTACCCTCTACTCTTTTATTATGCTATTCTTTTAGTGTTTATAAACATAGGCAAAAAATAATAATTTTCCATGAAATATTGTAGTAAGTCCTATGAAATGATTCAAATATTTGTTGTTGCAAATTCCTGAATGTCTATGCAAAACAGCTATAATTGACCTCAATTGTTTTATTATCACCAATGACAGCCAGCAACTTCTATCTGGCACAAAAATCGGTCATGTATGGGAATAGGTAAGTAAGCCTCGACAATGCAACCGAATTAGGGATAGGCCAACTATACAGAAGAGTCAAGATTAAAATGCGACGGCGCGGTTTTAGGCAAGCGAACATGTCAAAAAATGTTACTGAACTGCAGTATGACGTCATGTAGTTGATAATGTTCCAGCTTTTCGCAAGATGCGTTCCCACAGGGTGCTGCGTGAACTGTGTGATATGCTTCAGATGTTCATCAACACATGGAAAATTTGCATCACTATAATTAATGCTGTGATTAAGGCTTAATTTTCAAGCTATATAAACAAGCTCCATGTTTTTCTCCAGATTTTTCTCATTGCATGAAATGTGTTCCTTTATTGTGAAGCAAGCTTCACGCTATAGCCTATCCCATTAACTGTGTCTGCGTGATAATTAATAATGTTATTAACACTAGCACGTACTAAGGCTAAGCCATACTGCCGGCAAAGGAGTGCTCTACCGCCGACGGGATTCGCATCGCTACGATCATTTAAATCGAAATAAGGATGAAATCAAGAGCCAATTGGCTTTGGTAAAGTGCTGCAAGACTGCTAAATGGAAAATTTCCAGTTTTTTCAAAATTTTCCGTTTTTGTAGTTTAATATTTTAAAAATGCAAAATAGACCGATGTGTTTGAAACAGATTATAACGTTATTTAATAACTGTTTCAAACACGTAGAATTCTCTATTACATTAATATTGAAATAGTTATTGTACGTGTATTGACCGTGATTTCTGTTTATCAATAGAAAGATATTCCGGCTCTAGTTTTTCTATCATAGTGTTCAAAATTTATTGTGGTTGGTTCTCATCGCACCATGCACATGATGATGAACAGATGTTTTTACAAATAAAACAGTCATTGCATGAAATCGACGATATTCATACAATTAAACTTGAATACAGAGGATGAACCAGGGAATTAAGAATTTCCTTACTTCTCAGCCACAATGAAAGCGAAGCAAACACGACAATCGTGACATGCCACGCATAATTCACGCGTAATTACGGAGCACCCCAAACGTCCGTGGTTAAAGACATTCTATTATTCTACCCGCGTAGCATACATATGCGTTGCACTAAGAATCAGAAATCACTTGATCTGATGCTGTTAAAACATGGGGAATGTCTATAAATACTCGCGGGCCTGCGTTTATAGTTTACGCGTCGTCTACGGTTGTCTGCGTTGCCGCTTCAACCATGGATGAACTGCTAAGCATGTTCTGTCTTCCCTGAGCATGAAATTGAGGTCCTATCACATTGTTTAGCCTCTGATACATGCAGACACATGAGACGCAAAGTCTTTATAGCAGGACTGCCAACTACACTAACTTATATAACAGATATTGCAGCAAAGCCACGGACTGCCGACAGATGTTGCAGCAATATCACGCAAAGCCACGGATGTTTAGGGTCATGTGTAATTACGCGCAGTTTACGCGTGAATTACGCATAATTTAGGTGCATTTCACCTAGTGGAGCGTCCCGAACGTACGTCCGCAAACAATCAATCGCTCTGGTTTGCTTTGCTTCCTGTGTGACAGTCTACAACTGCTGGTGACTTTATAAACCCATTGACAAAATTTTTGAAACATTTACTTCTTCAGCTTCTTTTATTTTTCACTGGTATATAAACATGTATGTATGATACTTTGATAATTTATACAATCTCCATCAAGTCGCTAGCACAGAAAAACAACGCATGTAGCGGATTCAACTTTAATAGCGCGTTTGCCCCCCTCTAGCTCCAATGCATTCAGTAATCCGAGATGGCATGGATTCACAAAGTTTCTGAATGAAGGATGTCTCAAGGAGAAGCCACTGCTCTGTCAGTCTTTCAGAGAGAATCTTCAGGGACATTGTGTGGAAGTGAATAGCGGTCTCTCACTCGCCGTCCAAGCTCGTCCCAGACTTGTTCAATGAGTGACAAGTCAGGTGAGCGTGCAGGCCAGTCAAGGGTTTGAATGTTCAATCTCCTAACAGTGGCAATGACAGCCGAGGAGCGATGTGGTCTTGCGTTGTCGTCTTGGAAGACGAGATCCACCCTGACCACTGCGGCAACAACAGGAAGCACAATTTCATTGAGATACCTCTCTCCAGTCAACGTGCCTTGATGACTGCTGTCGTTCGTCCGCCATGCCAAATGCCACCCCACAGCATAGCCCCACTACAAAAAGATTCGTCGGAAAGACGTCGGAACGAGGTATGGTAGTCGGAAAAAGGTCGGGAAATTTTTTTGACCCTTAACATACTAATTCTGACCTCATTTCTTTGAATTTAAGCAGAAATTATGATAAAAATGGCTTTTTTGATTGAGTTAATTGTAGCAAGACATTGAAGACATGAAGACGTGCGGATATGATTGTGATGATATTGATTACTCAAACAAGCTTCAGAAAGGGAAAGGAAAATATATAACACTTAATTCCTGATCATTTGACGTTTTCATATAGACATCCTACTTGTGAAATAGTAGATAGGAGGCCTAGGGTGTCTTTTTTATAATGAGGCTTCGGTTCCCGACGTCGTACCGACCATCGGCCATGCGGACATTCTGTTCCTCGGAACGAGTTCGTTTTCGACGTCGGACCGACGTATCTTTTTGTAGTGGGGCACTTCCACCACCATATCTGTCGTGTATGGGGCAAAGCGTTCACCTGGAAGACGATGCACTCTGATACGACCGTCATTGAAATCCTGAGTGAATCTCCAATCACAATGTTCAAAACAATAAAAGTATTTACAGCTGTTGATAACTTAGCAGGACATTTTTACAAGTTGATGCGAATACATTCATGACCACGTTTTGCTGATCCTCCAGTCGATCAGTTGAGATGCAGAGCAGCTATACTCTTATCATTCACTAAACCCATTCGCGTCGACCGAAGTGAATTTTTTTCTTGTCGGCATATCACCGTTGCACTGCACGCACAATTTAAATACGCGCTGCCTTCACAATCGCAGTGACTTTGAACAATTCATGTGTACGCGTACTAGCACGCATTGGTCGCGAAAGGGTTTAATGGTATATTTTAAATGTAATATTACGATGACAAAGGTCGACTAGAACTCAGTCATTTGTAGGATGCGAACATCGAGGAACTGAAGAATAATAGAAGAGAAGCATTAACCAACACGTCTAGTATGTGGCCTTTTACTGTCCCTACCATTATGCCTTTATTAAAAGCTCATAGGATTGTAGGATTGAGCGGATTGTAGACAGAGTTTGACGGATTTCGTATAATAAGAGTGTCCAGTAACTCCCATGGTTGGCAGGTGAAGCACTTTTAGGTCGTAGCATTAAACTAAATGATAATTGGCGCTCTAAGCTATGCATGTGATTTCTCTTTCACTATGTCAATTCATGAGAAGTCACGGAAGGGCTTTCAGAAACATTCATCATTTACCTTTCTAAAGCCAACTGAATATTGATAAGTCCTGTAATACCCTGCAAAGCAGGACAACGGCTGCCGTTCTATACCTGCTATTTGTGCCAGTATATTTTTTCGCCATGCATTTTTCATCTCATTTTGGCGAATTGTAAAAAGTAAACCTTGAATGCTTTTCATGGTTAAATGCTGCCTACCTGAAGTTATCGACGTGTTTCAGTGTCAGAACACGCTTTTACCCCTTTTGTCATCTGGTGCCCAAAAATACGACTACATTCACAATTTCCTCAAACACATGTAAAATGCAAAAATTGCCAAAGCCGAATTCACAATCGAAAGGAGAAATATTTAATTCCATCCAATGATATATTTTATTTCATGAGTTACCAAGATTTCAGTGATATAACAGCACACGATAAACTCGTCAAAGGAACAGCTTTCAGAGAAATATTGGATTTCGTTTCTTACATAAATATCCAAAAGCGAGACACGATCCGTGTTTCCAATAGTTCTCCGACATGAACCAGTAAAAATAAATCACTGGAAAAAGTAATCTTACAATTATAGAGAAGTATATCAATAAATGGAGATAACAGAATTGATGATTAAAATGAAAACTTTCATCCGCAAAATGTTTACAAAACTTTATTGAAATAATCGTCTAGAAAAAAAGAATGTCTTCACAATCATAAAAGTTATTTTCTAGAGAAACATAAATAACGAAAAAATAAACAGCATAATGAAGAGATCTTCGAACATTTAGCGAGTCAACAGCAGCATAGAGTTAGAGGCGACGTCAGACGTAAGGCTTTAGTTTCTCGAGTTTGCCAGGAAAATATTTTTGATCTATCGTCAACACAGTTGAATACAAATGATCAGATGACCATCGGTTTCGAATATAAACGTGTGTGACAGTATGTAATTTGAGATGCTACTTATTTGTTTAAATTTCATAATTAAGATTAAGGCCATTTTCAGAGGAAAATATGCCTCCATATCAGCTAAAATTGATAAATAATGTGAAGAGCCATTTTCAAGGTGAGTTCTTTTGCTTTGACCCATTAAACTCCACATTATAAATTTGATCTATATGATTGACTATTTTTAAAAAATTAAGCTTCAGAACAACTTCATTACACGGATTTACTTGACAAACTTATCTCAATCGATAATATGATGAAAACTGATGGTCATCCTTCAAAGAATATCAATCCTTTCGGTGCGGATATATTTATGTTTCCCTAAACAGTGGCGCTCTTTTGATGAGAAACAATGACTGAATCTATACTTGGCGAAACTTAATACTTTCCTTTTACAATTTGATATGATAAATCTATCGAAATCTGAAAACTGAATGTGGTTCGAATTCTTCCAAAAAGATTATATGATCTATCTTAACTTCTGAAGACATTTTCACATCTTCAGGTAACCAGATGAAATATGCCTGCCAGTTTCTGTTTCGGAAACATTTGTCATATCCTTAACGGTATCGGATCTACGACCGAAAGGCGTGATATGGGAGGACAAGGGCTGTCATTCAATAGTCGATCACTCGGATCAGGGCTGCGAAAAGCAGACAATTGACATCTTTTGCTCAGGTTACAAACAAATTAAAGAAAAGTTATAAATTACTAATGGAGTGATTCCTCATTTGCAGAGGACTTGAGACAATGCGTCCCGCGACTCAATAACTAACTTGTTAGAAATACTACATCGAATGAACGGAAGAGAATGTTTTGATTTTAGAAATAGCTAAATATCTCAACGTCTTTAGAGACGAAAAGTGGCCATTCGACTTCCATGTGTAAGGCAAAACCTACACTTGCATGTGAAGAAGGCACTATGGCCAGCATGAAGCGAAGGAGATGAATTTGTTGGCACCTCATTAGCGAGTCATTTCTTCAATGACAATTATTATTGAGATGATGGGCGAATCCATTCTTTTCTTTCTTGTCACCCGTTTCATTATCATCACTCTCGTATTCTCGCGTATCCTCTACTTGCGACACTTGGCCCGTAACGATCTTGTAGAAGAAGACAAGAATAAACTGAAATGAGAAACAAATAATTGCCATTACATATATGTAATGATGGTTCCCATTGTACAATTATTCTTTATACGTGAATGAAAGATGAGATGACTGTTTTCACTAAATACAGCGCGTTTAGGGTTATGTTAGTGGATAGACTATCCAATATTTGTATAAAACAATAAGTTTTTTTTAACCGAAACCTCTCGATTTATCAAAATTCTTCTTAAGGAAAATAACGTTTTCCTAATTAAACATCTCGGTTCAGCTTCGCTGACCATGGTTTTGAAAAAATGATCATAAATTCAATTAAAGTTATGGAACATTCTGAAATTTTAGCTATTGAAAATACATGTATTGTCTAATTTGAAATGAAACATTACATGCAGCATTGTACATTAAAAAACGCAGTCGTCAACCTAAAATATTTCATAAAACTGAAAATTCAAAACTTTCACGTAACGGAAACAATCAAATTCTATCATAACCCTTAATTGAAATATTCATATTCAGGTATGAAGCGTGTGGTGAAATGCCCTGTAGTCAGGCCTCGTGGAATCAAGCGAAATCCGAGTAAGGTCAGTAAAGTTAGATACCAAAGCTGAATCTTCAACTGTTAGTAACATTCAGAACCGTTTAACAACCTCACTTTTGTTAACTTTATGTTCATGCGACGATAATTATACCGCTATCATGCCAAGAAAACAAAGTTTGTCAATATCACAGTAATACTAAGTTTGTCTATTTCTATTGCACTATTCCTGCTTCTACGAGTGGTAGTAAAAGTATATTTTCAAGACAGGACGATATGGTCAATAACGTTATATCCTTTTGTGACGCAGAAAACTGACAGATCAATACCACATGCATTCAATTTCGTCTTGGCTCGCTCCTTTTGCCAAAGATAGCCTACGCTACATGCGACGAAATTCCTCTTTCGTAACTTTGAATTTGTACATTTAATTTCAGATCAAGGTTCTCTGGTTCAATTGGTAACATCAGACCATGTAATGACATCGCGACAGCTTGGACCACAGCCGCAGTCGTACGACAGCACTGCCATTTTTCCTTCAATTGTGAATTCGTATACAGTGACGCCACCTAGTTCAGCTAAGGTCCGAAACTACATTCAATTTCGCAAAATCAGGGTATCCGCGGCTTTTCCGTCAGAAAATCCTTGAAATTTTTAAGATTTTTATTATATGAATTATCCTCAATTTCTTCTATTCATACATGTAGTCATTCTTAATACTATGTTCGAAAATGATCAGGCGTAAACGGTGGTCCTACGCAGCAAATTTCCAGTTTTTACACAGACCGAGTAAATTTACGCAGGTAGACAATGGCGAATATATGTGAAAACTCCTGCGCAGTATAGAATTTTAATGCCATTATTACTTTCACGTATGGATGCAATGAATTTGTGTGTAGACTTAATATGTGAGAAAACTGCAACCATGCAAAGAATGAGAAAAAGTGTGTTAATTATATGAATAAAGGAAGAGCCGTGCTATTTATAGGTCATAATAAGCTCCTAAATTTTCGCCTACTCTAGCCACATCAAAGGATAGAATTCTATAAAAAAATCTTTTCTATTGGAAATGGTGATAACTTGCGAGACATGGGCTTTCCTGAACACTTGACCCTTACCTTGAAACCAATGCTATTGGGGATGTCCGACCAGTTAGAAACTATGTATTCGAAGACAGAGATGCATTTTATCCCCCATCTATTCAACATCTACTACTCACAGAATATCATGAGAAAGGCACCACATGGTTTTGAAGGAGTGTCTCCCTTGGTGGACACCACCTAAACAACCTCAGATATGCTGACGAGATAATAACGTGCAGTATGAGGGAACTGTAGAAATTGGTGGACAGAGTAAGAATTGAAAGCGAAAGAACCGGCTAGCTACTTAATGCAAAGAAAACGAAAAAGAAGGAATACGAATGAAAATGCTGGTGACATGGTCATATAAGACAAAATCAATAGTCAACCTGTTGAAAAAGTTGCACAGGCCACTTATCTTGGTGTTATTTTCACAGTCAACTACGGCAACAGAAAGAAAACTGACATTCATTGGATGTCCTGTGTAGCACCAGCTATGATAAAACTCTACTTAGTGAATGGTGCATGGACCAATGGGACGGTGGAGACCGAAAACCCGCTACTGTGACGAACTGAATAACCTGTGCGCATGCTTATATTGTCAGCTACGCAGGTAGCTCAAGATAGGAGACGATGGAGAACCATGGTACCGAAGGCCACAGCTGGTCGCGAGCGACCAATCCATCAATGAAAATGTTGGATAAACGATTTGCTTTGATCAGTAATCGCACGTTAACGCCAAGAAAATGTTGGGAGTACATTCTGTCTGATTGGATTGGGAAAGTTAAGCAATGCTAAATACAACTCAAATAGAGACTTTTGAAGATGCATGAAAATTACAAATAGTATGCTAGAATCTCAGTTATATATTGGACATGAAAAACAGTAGCTCCTCATCCAAATAAATGAACGCACCAAAAATACTGTGAGGCATGATAATCTATCCATATGACTTGGGATTCACTAATTATGTAGCGTAAAGCTGACAGTGTTACATTATGAATCTGTTGTAAAAAGTGATTGCAGGCTATTGCTATTATTATAATGATTGGGGCGCTTGGTACACGCGATTATCAGAAATTCGGGAGCTTCGTACATTATAACAATAATCAGGGCTCTCTGTACAAATTTCAAGATAATAGGGCGCTTGGTACAAGATTTTTGTAACTCTCATTACGAATTTATTTAGATATTAGTAAACAGCTCACGGTGTGTCAGAACGGACGAAAAAATTCAAAAAATATATCATCGCCGGAATAAAGTTTTTTTAGTTTTAGGATGTCTCCACATCAGAAAAATGCAAAAAGGAAAAAAATTCAATGACCAGTTTTTTGTAATAGGCCATTTTTCAAAATGGCGTCAAAATTGCGATATTTAGATACATTTCACTGAGTCACACGCTTTCTACTCTACACAGAGGCTTCTAACTATCACAACTATACACAGGAATTGCAGAAATTGATTCAAAATTTGTCTTTGCCTTTTTGGCTGTTAATATTTGGATTATTGGTTCGTAAGTAGTATGATATGGATAATTTATGAAAAGTTATATTCAAGAATAAAAAAATAACGTTCATATCGAAATATCGTTATGATATAGTTTGTATAATGTATGTTTATATAGACGATGTCCAGCCTTCTTGTTGCCTTAACAATTTATTGGATTTAAAGTCTAAATTGACAAGTATCACTTTACAAGGTCAATAACAGTAGCCTAGCCGTAACGGTGTAGATGATGCCTCTGACTGATGCCTAGGTTCAAAAACGGTTATCGATCTATTCCTCAAAGAAAGTTTACTTAGCTAGTCTTTCAATTTGTATTTATAAGTAGAGGCGCGCCTACTTTATAACTCAATAATGCTTCAATAGTGCTTAGAGTTTTCTTTGTAATCTTAGTTACTTGTACAATTTTCCATCTAATACAAAAACTATGTTTTTGTATACTAAAAATCTCATTACAAACATAGAACGAATATAAGAATAACATTAACGCAGTAGCCTACAATTAGGAAATACATGAAAATCAAAGATGCTGGCTGTTATATCGTCGTACCGAGTCCAGTAAGCGACTTCGGTAGAATGGATGATCAGTCGAATTCACTCGGTAATTGTTCCACATAGATAAAAAATCATGATGAATGATTTCACTAGTTTGCTCACTGAACGCTGCAAGTCCACTGCTCTTCATGTCACAAAAATCAGAAACGTGAAAAAATATTGCGTCGATTTTTGGGGTGATAGGAGCATTTTCCAAATGAAGCTTTGTATGTGTTTTTTGTAATCTTGTGACAAATGCCATCCAAAACACGCATTGACAACGTTATTCAAACAACGAAGTGTTTCAACATGAGGTAAACAATTCAATGGACAGATTGATTGTAAAATATCAACATTAGTCAATAGCTTCTTCGTAGCATTTCCAGAAAACGTACCACCATGTCGCTGCTCTTTTTGAACATGCAACATTTTCAGCCATTTGTTACTTTCAGGCCAAACTGAAGTCATGGTATTAAATACGGACAGAAACGTACCAGTCATCAGATGAAGTTCCGGTGGAGGGATTATCTCAAGAACCAGTGTTCCATCGATATCACCCTTGATAACGGACGGGTGTATCACATTACCATGCTTTTTGGCAACTTTTTTATCTCCACCAGAACTATAAAATGACCAAAACTTTAATCGTAAGTCTCCAAATGTTCTGCTTTCTCCTCGTTCACTCAGGTGATGTCTGTCACTGTTGCACCAAGCGCACGGATGAAGGCTTCCGTGAGCCATTAATCCTGTAAGAATATTACAAAGTTTCATATCGGTTGCGATGGTAAATGGCATGTCAATCTTGTTAACACCAACAGTCGTCCAAATGTTGATAATGTTCATATAACATTCCGGAACATCAGGGACAATACCAATTATGAATGCACGTTTCACTCCAGAATCAGCAAATCGACTTTTCGAGATCGACGAAGGATCAAACAAAGAAAGGCTCACTTTTACAAAGCCTCCACCACCGTCGATGCCAATTCGAACATGACTAGAAATATCATCTAATTGTCTTGTCTCTATGATATAATCAATCAGGGGCTTTAAATTATTGCAATAAACAAAGGGTCTTGTGATTTTTTCGTGATTCGACGTTGATGTATAAAACGTAGACTCTTTGACTTCAAAAAAGTCATCAAGTTTGTGGTTTTTTTTCATACAACTTGTCTTTCAAATATGGTTCAACAGCATGTCTAGACTTCGTTGTCTTTCGTATATTTTCGGCCAAATATGAAGTTGCACGTGTGGAAAGATTCAAATCATTTTGAATAACAGACATGTCACCACTTGACAGTACGAATTTCGACGACGTTGGCTGAGCCTCTGGAGAATGTGATAGGTGATGTGATGATTTCACTATTTGCAAATGCTCTGACGACGTCATTGAAGAATCAATAAGATTCGAGATGTTATTCATCGCGTTTCTTTTGGAGGCACACGAATTATAATTATGACTACAACCACTATAAAGCTGGGTAAAGCATTGAGAACATATTTTGATCTTCTTTGGAATATTGTTGTTGGGAGCTGAAGGTCGACCAGGATTCTTCTTCAGCTTCACTGCGGCTTGCATATTCAATTTTGCTACTTCGCATATTCTGCATGAACAATTTTGCTTTGATCGAAGGCCTTGTGGGCGATGTGGATCATAATTATCGACGAAGGGTATTTCAAAGTCGTCATATCCATTGCGTTTTTTTGAAAGAATAAAATGACAGCCGTTGCAAAGTGATGCAGGAAAATCAGGATTACTAATGTCGTATCCTTCAATCACATAGTCATTAATCGCTGAAATGTCTGTTGCTGAAAGCTTTCTAGATCCTTTTCGGTAACAAACGACGCAAACTTTGTAACGACATTCATTCGCTTCCTTAGCGTCTGCCGGGGCGGTCGTGTCTCGTGCGTGGCGTTCATCGGCGGCAAAGGCAAACCCTTTAGTCGCAGTTCTTTCGGCTGTCAGTGTGCTATCGACATACCAAACTCAAGTAGTATTAACAGAAGTATTAATCGACTTGTTACAGAACAGGTACAGGATTGTTATCCTCCGAAAACTTATTTTACATTGAATAGCCCTGTCTCTTTGAAAATCTGCAACTATAACAAATTTTTGAAAACGCTCGATAAGTCTGATTTGCATGATATCTTAAATTCTAAGTGTAAATGTAATGATCACCCTTCTTTTGTTAATGATTATCACAAACACGTTTTCACAGGTGATTTGAATTTTATTAATGAACCTGAGTTTAAAGAATTGCTTGCTCTAGGAACGAGGCATCGTTTACCCAGGAAGTGTAATCATAAAAATATTATTGACAGTATCACAGTTTCGCTCGATAAGCACATAGCTAAGATGTGTAGAAAGCACAAAAGAATTTTAAGAGCTGATTATTCGGATTGGAGAAATAAGATATTAAAATTAGTGCGAGATAAACTATATAATAATAATAATAAGCTCAAGAACCAAAACAGTAACAATAGCAAGAATACAATGAGTAATAGTAACATTAATTCTCTTAGCAAGATTAGCAAGTTACTGCATTATTATCATGATAACTTCATTATTACTGCGGTAGATAAGGCTAATAGCAATTATGCGTTCATTTGCAAGAAATTCTATGTTCTGGTTTTATTACAGGAACTTGGATTTGATTTGAAGACATTAACTCCTATAGGTAATAGTACATACATACCTGTTAACATAGAGATCAATAGTTTAGTTTTAAATCATAAAGAGATCATTAGTAATTTCTTTCATACCATTTGTAATAAAGATAATCTTAAACTACCTCGATTGTATTGGATACCTAAATTGCATAAAAACCCTTACAAATTTCGCTTCATAGCAGGTGCTAAACAATGCACTACTAAACAACTTTCGACTAAGATTAATAAAGGCCTAACCGTTATAAGAAATTACTTTAAGGAATATTGTAACGCTATCTATAAAAATAGCGGAATTAACTGTTTTTGGAGTATAGTATCTTCGATCGAATTCCTAAATAAGATTCAAAACATCAATATACATAACGTGCAAGTTTTTGACTTCTCCACATTGTACACTAACTTGAATCATGACGATGTTATTCATCACATTTCTGACTTGCTAGATTTGGTGTTTAATGATTCGAATAGGAAATACTTATGCATCGGTTATGAAAAATGTTTTTTAGCTAGTAAAAAGTATCAAGGCTATAGTGTTTTTACTAAAGATAACTTTAAGGATGCTATTAAATTCATTATTCATGAAGTTTACGTCACTTTTGGTGGACCGGTTTTTCGACAGATAAAAGGTATTCCGATGGGAGGTAATTGTAGCCCTTTGCTAGCAGACCTTTTTCTTTTACACTGCGAATATATTTTCATGTCTAATCTTATGAAAAGTAAAAAGTATGGTCTAGCTAAACTTCTATCGAATACCTCTAGATATATAGACGATCTGTGTATTATTAATTATAAACATTTCGCTTCTTTAATTCCTAAAATTTATCCACCAAGTCTGGAGGCAAGTAGAAGTGGAGATAATGATAACAACATTGAATATTTAGGCATTAAAATGCAAATCACTAATACAGAAGCGGTTACCTCTGTATTTCATAAGGTTGATAACTTCAATTTTCCTGTTACGCTCTTAACATTTCCTCAAAACACTATGCCTTACAAAATAGGTATCAAAGTTTTCGCGGGACAGGTTTTGAGATATATTCGCATCTGTACACATGAGAGCGATTTTATTGAAAAAATAAATCGTACCTCCACCACCCTCATTGCGAGAGGTTATAATCGCTTTGATCTTAAGCGCAGTGCTGAAAAGCAGTTACACAAACACAGAGAGACTTTATTGAAATACGGTTATTTCTCCGCTAAGCAACTTTTGGACAACTGCCCGAACTTTATTTAAGTTCCTTTTCCATATTTCCAGTTTAGTCAGTTCGAATCATCTCGATGGCGTAGTCAATGTATCTGACTACATGTCCGAGATTTTTCTTTCGAGGCTGCTTTCTTTAAAGCAGGGCCCCGCTTGAGCGAGTTTGAACGTACAGGAATTAAGGGGCCGAAACGTGAATCATGCTCAAGTTCCTGCTGATGACCTCTATTGCTTTTGTCCTCAACAACTTTATCTCAGCATATATCAATTATCTGTTTTAGTTGCACTTCATGTAACCTGTGGGAAAGCCAGATCGGTCCTTTGGAGGGATCAAATTCTTTACTTTTCATTATCTTCAGCTTCATCTTCTCACTTCGATTGAAGCATTTGCGTAACACCACACGTGGTTGACCAGTTATCCGCATTAGAAATGACAGGTCTGTTTGTAATTGTATTTGACTGATAGCAGATTGGGATTTAGATAAGTTACAAAGTTTGAAGTATATAAGCAGACACACAAGTGTCATGTCTATAATCACTCCTTTTTAGACGCTAATGTCATAAGTAAGTTGTTAGATTTATAATTTTGTTTAAAACGCAGTAGTAAGTTATATTTTTTTTTCTCTCAGTTTTTAGTTAGGCCTGTAGTATTATTATTTTTCTTTATGATCTACCGGAGGTTAGCCTCAACCAATTTAATCAACCTTCCAGTTATTGGTGCTGAGTGTATTATTCACCTTCGCTTGTCCGTGATTCGGGATTTTTCATCGTTTTTGTGGATTAACTCCGATTCTTGGCGAAATCTCTATTGTGCTTCATCACATTTGCGCTTCTGCAGTATAAATCGGCATGATTCATCCCCTTGTCAGTTGTCAGTCCTCTAGCCAAATACCAAACTTTTCCCTATCATCGAAGCGCCTGTGCTACTCTCGCGAAGACCTGCTAAAACTGCGTTCTCCCAATTTCTCCTTACCAAGGCGTATTAGACGCAAGCTGTGGTTCCTGAAGATCCGACGACTCCCACCGCTGACTGCTGATGACGTCACAACTCAAGAAGGGGAAGACTCGCCACATGGCGATCAACAGAATGGGGCCTCTCCGCGCACTCAATCTTCGTATTCAACTGTCCTTGAACGACCTATCCCAGTCATCATTTCTCACCGCCGATCTGCAATCTCTTCCTTCGCTTCCCACACACCACGTTATCGTACATTACGCAATGTGCCTATTACCAACTTCAAAAAGTCCTCATTTTCACGTCGACCTCCCAATGTATTAATAACTAATATTCGATCTATTGTCAACAAAGTCGATGAAATATCTATCAAACTTTCCGAATTTACGCCAGATATCGCTGTCTTGTGTGAATCTTGGCTCGATGACTCGATTCCTGACATTGCAGTTGCTTGCAGAGATTATCGTATCATCCGAAAAGACCGCAATCGAGCTGGAGGTGGTATACTGTGTTATGTGCGAGAATTTCTCAATTCGACAGTGCTGTCCTCTTTCGATGTACCTTCACTGGGATCTTGCAATTCAGAGATTCTTCCATTTGTGCTGCCTAATTTATTATTCATAGCGATATATCATCCATTTTGGAATAACCCGTCTGAGCACGAAGCTGCCATATCTTGCATCGTTGACATAATTGACTTCACATTTTCATCTATTCTTGACTCCTCTGACGTAAGAATCGTGATCGCTGGGGATATTAATGATCTGCGCCACTATACTGATGAAATCAGTCAAGTCACTGGCACCAAGGCGCTTGTGGATTTCAAAACAAGAGGCGATAACACCCTTGACCAAATTTTTACAAATATTGTGAGTGAGAACCCTCCTCAATGTTATGGTCCATTGGGCAATTCAGATCATGTGGTTGTTGTTTGGTCCAATTCCAAATTGACAGCGGTTATCTCAAAGAAGAGTATTCGAAAAGTGACTAATTACAATAAGGCTTTCTTCTGTGAACAAATTCAAAAGTATGACTGGTTGAGTCTGGTTCGGTCAGAATCGGATATTAACTCGGCGATGACTCTTTTCCAGAGCTGTATGTACGCGTTATTTGATTGGTGCTTCCCCAAACGAATTATTCGCATAAGATCAACGGATCCTCCTTGGATGCGAGGCTCATTGAAACTGCTGATCAACAACCGAGACAGAGCACACAAAGAAGGGAAAATGCAAAAATATGCAAGACTTAAGGCCGAAGTAAACAAACATTGCGCTTTCTTAAAGCAGAACTACATTCAATCAACTATTTCAGCTGGTAATTCCAAAGAAATGTGGAATGCTATTAAGTACGTCGCAAGATGCGGAGTACCATGTGTTGATATTCCATTCTCTGCTCATGAACTCGCTGACTATTTCTCTTCCTGTTATGGTCAATCGCATGTGCCTCAGCCCTCGTCTGAAGTCTTTTACGAATCATCGGAATCAAGCACAAGCGACGAACGTCATTCTGTCACGACTTTTTCTGTTGATGAGGTATCATCTGTTCTCAGCAAAGTCAAAAAGAAGAGCCCCGGAATAGATGGCTTACCTCACTGGATATTCCGAGATTTTTCTGACCTGTTATCTCCAGCCATAACCGAATTATTCAATCGGAGTCTAAGTTTGAAAACAGTTCCCGATTGCTTCAAATGTGCTATTATCACACCTGTCCCAAAATGCTCATCTCCAACGACAGTAAACCAGTATCGACCAATATCTTTACTTCCGATTTTGGCAAAATGTTTGGAGAAGTTGGTCTCGGATAAATTGATTCTTCCTCGTATTCGTGAAAACATCTCTTCACGTCAATTCGCGTATTTGCCCAGCAAAGGGACAGCCGTAGCAATGACGCTCTTATATCAAAGTGTGCTAAAATTCCTTGATGATGGTTCAGGTATCGTCCGTCTATTGACGATTGACTTTGCTAAGGCGTTCGATTTGCTTTTGCATGAATTAATCTTAGCGTCATGTGTCAAGTTTGGACTTACCGAATCTGTAACCCAGTGGATCAAAAGTTTTCTTTCTAATCGCAGTCAGTGTGTCCGTGTTTCATCTTCTTTTTCTCATTTGTATTCTGTCCCAATGGGAGTTCCACAAGGAAGTATTTTAGGACCGCTATTATTCTGTATGTCTGTTGATAACTTCGAAACCTTGTATCCTAACACGTCGGTAGTAATGTACGCAGATGACTTGACATTGTTGCACTTTATTCGATCCCCAGAAGAAGACCTTTTACAGGAGGAATTTAATCATACTCAGTCGTGGTCATCATCTATTGGACTCAGAATAAATTTTTCTAAGTGTAAAGTGATGAACATCATTACTCGCAAAAACGTAAGTGTTCTCCCAATTGAGCTGACAGATGGAGCCGTTATTCAAACCGTATCGCACCTGAAACTTTTGGGAGTTCACATATCTGACGATATGAAATGGAACAAGCATGTTAACACCATTGTTGCCTGTGCCTCAAGGAGGTTGTTCATTATTTGGAATTTGAAGAAGTCAGGTTGTGATGATTTTACTTTAAGGAGAGCGTATTTTGCAGTTGTCCGGTCCACTATCTTATATTGCTGCCCAGTGTTTGTTAACGCACCGGAATATCTGCATCGGAAGATGTCTGGTGTTGAGAAGAGAGTATCTAAAATTATTGGCAAGGATATTTCCCCGGCATTATTTGATGTCGTTGACAAAATGTGTCTGTCCCTTTTTCGTAAAGTTGTTGGTGATTCTAGTTACCCGCTCAGAGGATTTTTTCTTCCACGGGATAGGTGCCTACGAAAGACATGCCCACTACGCCCACCGAAGGTAAAGACTGTCCGTTTAGCCAACTCATTTATACGCTTCGCTAGATAAATTTTTGTGTGTATCTTTGACTTCTTGTGGTTCGTCTACATGTCGCGTAATTTAAAACTTGTATTAATTTCAATCGTGTCAATATTGTACGTCTACAGAATCATTGTTGTTGGACAAATAAAGGTTATTATTATTGTTATTATCGTTCGTGATCAAGAGCTAGGGCAGTTGCCATTACGTACGGAAGATCGAAGTAGAATAACGGAATCAGCGCTCATTGCAGACAACGATATAACAGGCGTGTATATATCTATTCTGTGCGCGTGCACGACGTCGACAGCCATTGATGATATCAGATTCAAATTCAACACGAAAAAGATGAGTTAATTCATAGACATTGGCTCATTCCATGCGTGCTGTTATTGTATGATCAGGGACGCCTAGATATATCACAATAATCTACAGTGCTATCAATAAGTCCCTTTCGTACTTCAAATTGCTGTAACTCCGGTTCTATTCAACATTTTGACCCCGTTCAAAGACTGGCTTGTAGTTAGAACGCACAAGTTTTATAACAAGTTAACGGGGCACACTGCTGTACGGGGCACACTGCAGCATACTGAGTGAAGTGGTTTAAGTTCAGCCTCAGTTCACTCTTCTTTATAGGACAGTATCTTAGGTATTTTTCTATGTTTTAGTGTACATGTATCTTAGCTTTAAATTCCAGGACTTTCTTTATTTAATTTGCAGCCCTCGTTTATTGCAATAAAGCATTTTACTTTAAAAAATCTGTATCATTATGATGTATCTAAGCGTCACTGATATAATCGACATCATTTCACATTGATTAAATTTGCATCAATCTCCGCTTGCATTTTGTATACGAGTACAAACATTGGTGCAGCAATTTAAAGCTACTGTCGAGTCCGATTTCATCATATCAAGATAGTAAAGTTGTCAGTCTTAAAATCAAGAATTATCTTTCGTCTGCTCTTTTATACAATACATTAAACTGACGATATCATAACGATATTTCGATATGAACGTCATTTTTTTATTCTTGAATATAAATTTTCATAAATTATCCATATCATACTACTTACGAACCAATAATCCAAATATTAACAGCCAGAAAGGCAAAGACAAATTTTGAATCAATTTCTGCAATTCCTGTGTATAGTTGTGATAGTTAGAAGCCTCTGTGTAGAGTAGAAAGCGTGTGACTCAGTGAAATGTATCTAAATATCGCAATTTTGACGCCATTTTGAAAAATGGCCTATTACAAAAAACTGGTCATTGAATTTTTTTCCTTTTTGCATTTTTCTGATGTGGAGACATCCTAAAACTAAAAAAACTTTATTCCGGCGATGATATATTTTTTGAATTTTTTCGTCCGTTCTGACACACCGTGAGCTATGTAACAGAACCAAAGCGCATGAAGCAGAAATTTTGAATTTCCAATAAGGGCGCTTGGTACAGTAAGTGCACCAAGCGCCCTTTTCGAAAATATTTTTTGTTCTAATTTCCTATTCATTTATTTAATAGTGAACAGGTATGTGATAGGATTGAAACGCATGCAATAAAATTCCAATATAGTTAAATTTTGAATTTTCAATAACGGTGCTTTGTACAGTAGGTGTACCAAGCACTCTTATTAAAATGATCAAGACAGCAACAATACATAGAATATTCTATCTTGTGATGTTCTACAATTCTTATATATAGATTCGTGTATCACATAAGGCGTCATTTGCGGAAAGTGCTGGAGAAAAATTGAATTGGGCCTATTACCAAAGCTGCAAGCCTTTGAAAGAAAAATATCAATGTCTGCCGTTGACCGTGTTTTTTGTGATTACATTAAAGTATGAGTTTGCTTAATATTCCAATTATATATCTACTCTTGATTTGTCTATCAACATAATGCATCACGCAATATTAAGCTGACTTGTTATGTCGATAATCTTGAATTCAAACAAAGATGCTTTCTATGCAGCATCTCTAAAATGATCGATACCTTGAGTCTTTATATTTCATCTTGCACTTTATATGCTTCGTATGACCCAAGTGATGAGATTATCACAATGAAAAAAGATGTCGCGTGTGTAGGTATAGACAAACTTCTAAAACACAATTAAACCAAGCATTCGTAGCAGAAGAATAAAAAAATTGGATCATCGAACGCGACAATTTGAGACGCGCATTCGTCCCAATCGCTTAAATGGGCATCTGACATCGCGAAATGAGCCTATAAATTGCAGGAATATGCCTTCAATAGTATCACTTTAGTGCATCACTCCTCATTGGCTTCAATTAGTTGCTACTAGCTGTCACGTTTGCTAATTTGCATTGCTCCACCTTGATGAAATCACTGTCATCATGCCGAGTCATTTCTATTTTTGCAGCATTAACCAATATCGTTGTGTTAGCATGCGGAAGATTCCGAAGGCAATAAATTTTGCAAAATTAACTTCGGTTTAATGCAAATAGTTAATAGGGGTAAGCGAGAAACTTTCCTGAAGCTGACTTTCTTATATTTTATTGAAAGCGTACAGAGCGCCCTATAATTTTATTATAACATTTTTTTCAATCATGTCAGCAAAACAGCGTAGCACAGATAATCAATACATATTGCAGTTATAAATAAAGGACAACTAGCCCTACATGCACAAGTAATATGGAGTTTCAATTCATCATAGATATCAAATGAAAATGGGAGGGCGCTACATACAACAGCGACTCCAATTGGAGGGCGCTTGGTATAAATCGCCTCCGATTCACGCCATAGTACCAAACGCCCTAATTATTATTATTCATATAATAAATATATTCATGTAGATGCATTCGTGGATGAATGAGCATGAAAACCATGACTTCATTTTGTACTTTGCCAATGGTCTATAAGTCAAAATTTGTAAGAAATTGACAAAAAGCCTGATTTTCAAAAAAGTACCGTGTTTTGAATTGAAAATCTAATTTTTGACTTCCCATCGGCCAAATTTGTAGTTTCTCAGAAATATTACAAGTCACGCAAAACTAGAATCGTAGCCATTACAGTTTTGGAGCAATATCAAAAAATGTCTGTGGAAGATCCTGGATCCCCTGGGGAAAAGGAGGTTAAGCCTAATTATGTTGAGAATAGAAGCTATAAATCAAGTTCAATTTCTAGAAAGCTTCCATCAGTATTCAAATGAGAAAACAGTGCAATTAATACCATTGTTTCAGGATGGCAAGACGTTGCGGTTAAAAAGTAGATAAGAATCACCAAAAACTCGATTTACGCAGGCGTTGGACCACTGAGCGTAAATAAGTGAAACAATGGTCAAAATATTAACAAGAGTCCATCTGTTCACTTCAGTCAAGCCTATCATCGGTACTTATCAAAACAATATAAACAATGTTTCTTCTCATAATGATAACCGATTCTGCTAATGGATAATCAAATCGATGCATCGCTCAAAATCATTGGCTAAATAGCAATGAATGCAATGTGGGTAAATAATGAAATGTTGAGTAAGATAGAATGTGTTTCCAATTTCCATCATAAATTATCCATAATCTAAGTCAGCAGTTGTGCGTCACATGATAGATACTAGTTAACACGCAAATACTGTCTATCGTAATGATCCGGATGAGTTCATTTAATCCAACTTGCAAAAAGCTACCGGAATCCAGATTTTCTAGCGCTATTTGCTATCGCTTGGTACAAAAAATCATAAGAAAATAAAAAAAACAGCAACCCGAAATTCGTCGATCGTAAGCACAAAATTTCAAATAAAAAACATCTGAAATCTTCTGCGTACCTGTACCTCCTGTGGTCGAAAGTTTATGTATATAATGGAGTATCAGAAAGTTGTACTTTTATTCGTACGTGCGTGCATTCTAATTCCGCTTAATATCTCAGTGTCAATCCAGCAAACAATGGAAGTCCCATGTCCTTAAGAAAGTCAAAAGTTCTATATTTCCAAAAAACATTGAAAAACTGAAATGTTGATTAAAACTGCTCATTCTATCTTCTACAGCATTCATGAGGGTGATGAAGTTGGAATTCTTTCTGTAATTTACGACCACCTCACGGGGTAGGATCATTTAAAGACTATCAGCGAATGCATATTGCGTTTCGAATTTGATACTCATCAAATAATAATTTAAGCAAAATGATGGATATTGCACAAGCAAGAGCTTTTCCACATTTATGCAAGCGCTGCAATCACAATATGTCATACTCAATTACATGTTCATGCGTATTTGTCATATCATGTTAAAAATACTTAGAGAAAGAGCCACGATGTTTTAAGTTTATTATATTGTTATTTATCCAATATATTTCGCTGGCAAGCAGACAGCATGATCACGGATATAAAAAGAAGGCTATATATATTGGGTAAATAACAATAAAATCAACATCAAACATTGTGGCCCTTTCTGTAAGTATCTTGAACATAATATTTATGGGCTTTTTCGAAAACACTCATCAGGTCTTGTTAGTTCAGGATTTTGCATGACCTTTGCAAGAGTATTGCAGACTGTGTTTCAAACACATAATTTCATAGCTTTCCCAGCAGACGCAAGATTTCCCAGGATTTGCATCAGTCGACATCCTGAGGTTTACAAAGGGAGCCAACAGGTCAGACACATGCAGTGTGAGTTTTCAAACAGCAGTTGGAAGACTTCGTTCTCTCATTCTTCCGGAGCGATTAAAAACTAAAGGCATGGTAGCACATCATGCCGGATATCGGTGGCACTCAGTGTAGTAAGTACAATTCCGACTTATAGTTTTAGCGGGACATAACACAACTATCTGCAATGGCAGTCTTTCATTAAAGATTCTACCTTATTTCGCCAGCTTTAGGCATTGCTTCTTTCTTAATTGAAATAGTCTATATAATCCAGAATTGCATTTAAAATAAAAGTATTTGAAAAGTACTAGCATTTCAAATTCATGAGTGGATGTTTGTAGCAGTTGCATCATTAGCACAAATAAACCGACTCGCATTCACTAGAAAGAAAATTCGGCATGATTATCTCGTAGCTGGCTCAAAAAATTCCAGGACAATTCTATTCGAGGACATTTCATGACCAAGGATACGCTGAAAATCAGCATCAAATCGGATTGGCTCCATCACCAGATCTTCAGTTGAGCCTACAGATCCGACAAAGACGATCATCATCGAAGTCAATTCCGGGTGTGAAATTGGAGACATTTGTGTCGTCAACCAATTACAAACAAAATACTTGTGTGCATTTCATCAGCTTTAGATGATCAATTTAATCTTGAATTGATCTGAATTTGCTAAATATTTATACTTTTCTATGCTATTGGTTTAAGAAAAGAGCATTGCAATGGAGAATCAATGGCACACTGTGTAGGATTGAGTCAAGGACAAAGTAATCTGAAATTTCACGACTGAAATCTATTAATATTTTGGCAGTTTCTTTTCAAATTTACCTTTATTAACACACTACTTTCTTCAATTGATAAAAGCAGCTGAAGCAAAATGTATAAATTAAGATGGCCTGATATTAAGTAGACTGATTCCCGTGAATGACGAACTAGACATTACGAGAAATAATATTGTTGCGAAACAAATCAGTACGTTCTGTCAAATAGCAATTCACAGCAACAGAATACAAACGCAGAAACGTTGATGATCTGCAATGGGCACCTACGATTTTCCAGAAATTCAACCATAAACATTACATGAGAAATAATGCAGCGAATTTCTTGTGATGTTGAGGCGCACAGTGTAACTGTACAACTTGAGAATCAACACAAAATCCGCATTCTCATGCTACATGTATCTACTTCAGTGTCAATGTCGATGAATTATCGAATACTTCATCATTTTAATGCATGTAAGTATTGTTTACTATTTCACTGCTGTCATCACTACTTTGCCATCTCTGAAAAAAGGATAGAATATTTGAAGTGATTTTTCAAAACGCAACATATCCATTTCTGAAACTTTTCATAAACCGCAATTTTCTGCTGCGAGATTTACAATGAAATTACGGCATATTGTGAAGCAAGATATTGTTCTACTGCGTATCCTTCAGTATCCACCATATTTCAAGTTCACCAGCCAAGGAAAAGATGAATTTTTATGCATGTGAATTTAGAGAAGTGCATCCTTTGCTTAAAATGTCATTTTTCAAAAGGCTACATATGCACAATTCAACATATCAAACTTGATATATCTATTCAAATATCTTTGCTATCGACTTTCAACGGGTCTTTAACGATGAAATTCAGTATATGAACTAAAATTTCTGAACCTAGAAATCAGCGCCAATGCGTTGCCTTTTCGAAGATTGCATTTCCATGCATTTCAGCAGCATCGGATCTTGTCGCATTTAATCACAAGTTTCGTAAATAGATGATTCTATGAAAGTCACATCATCATCGCATAATTCATTTGCTCTACGAACACCACCGATGTAGTGACAGTTGAACCCGGGTGCATGATCTTCTCCGCTGTACCGTCTTCGTTTTGCTTCCGGAATTGCTCGAGACATTTTTCTTCTAACTGCGGTCTTTTTCAGCCAAAACAACATGTTCGAACTCTTTCATGCCTTAAGAATGCGAGTATGTCGCTAACCGTTCTATTTTATGTCGCTCTAACGGGAGAGCATTGACCTTAACCAGAGCAAGTGAAATCTAGACGCCCAACAACAGTTGCCCTGACTTTGCGTGAGTCACCTTTGTCTAGGCGTTGATCAACCATAGATATACGATAATCGCGACCCTAAATACCCTGAAATGAAATAATGAATCTATCGTCGAACAGTATTTAATACATCAAAATAGAATCTTTAGGATATGCCGGGTTATGAAAAAAATGGATGAGTCAAATTTTGAAAGGAAACGAAGTTACCTTCATCTAAGCGCTGATTAGGCATAAATATACGATGATCCCACAATCATCGTAAACCTTGAAGTGACACTAGGGTGATAACTCACTACAGAAATCTGCCTTGGAGCCGCGTTCAGTAATACATCAGAATATACTGTAATCTTTTGGATATGTCGCGTTCTGAAAAAATGAAGCCTTAGAAGCTCAATGCCACCGTATAGTAAATTGAATTGGGCTAAACTACGCGGACATCACATGGATAATGCTTCAAGCATAATGACTCTGTGCGTAGCTCAATTTCGCCAAAATGGATATGGCTATCTCATATTAGAGTATAGCACTGTGTTTTACATTCGCAAATATCACTTTCTGAAGTAAACTTTCACTTTCAAACAGCACAAATAATAGTGTATTTCATAATTTTCAACCGTCTGTTTCAAAAAGACCTTCTAAATAAGTGCTAAGTATTTTTACCCGGCTGCATGTATGTTATGGAATACAACAGTAATTCTTCAAGAAAGTAAAATTTGCGTGATTGACAGAAAGAGCATTTGTAGGCGATGGAAATAATTTAATGAGATGATCGAATGATTTATCTCGATATACGAATGTAACTTGACAGGTAAGCTGATAGCATCCTAGCGGTTTTTATGCTTGTACGAATAGAAGCAAAAATATATTCCAGTAGTTGATTCAGCGAAAAGATGCAAAGCATTAGACTGTCCTGCTAGTCTTAGTAGGCCAGGGAGACAAAATAAAATCCCACCAATGGGGAACCATCACCGGTCCGGACACAATTTAAAAAACGTTTTGAATTGCTATCACATTAAGCCAGGAAATTGCATGTGGATCAACTATTGAAAAGAAATAATTATATGAATATGCTCAGCCGAAGAATCTACGAAAATTATACTAAAAATAGACTGCTACTCTGTTTCATCCGTTGACGATTGAGTGACCACCTGCAATAAAATTTCTACACTTTACAATACCAATGGATTTAAATAATTCAAGCGTATGAAATAACTTAACTTAAAAATTGAATGAAAATCATTTCTTTTTTATGGTCACTATGCTAGAAACTACCTGCAGATAACTACAACTCGTTCTGGTGATTAGGAATATGACATAATTTCAGGAAACCTCTCAGTACTTTTCATAGACGGCGACACCAAGGAGGCCGTCATTAACTACATTCACTCAAATGGATGAATTTGCACATAACAGCATTTTGAACAAAGCGATGAAGTTCTATTTCTTGATGAATGTCATATCGGTAAAGGAAATTGTCTTTGCAACATAAAATTAGTCAGTGCTTAAAGACACTTAGCTACCTTTCTCCTCTATCACAGGAAGTTAATATCCACCTTTAACAATTTAATCATTTCACAAAATTATGCAGTTCAATAGGATTTCCGTAACAGCTTTCTATTATAAAAAGGAATGGACACATAATATAATGTGACAATTCACCTAAATATCGCCTAAAAATTCGAATTCACTTCTAAATTTGTGAACGGAGATCGTGATACCTGACCTGTGCACGACCAAATTCGTCCACTAATGACCCCACAATAAAAAATCATGTCACCGCCCATGGTATTTTCTTTGCTTTTTTCGACTTCAGGGACGAATAAGATGTTGATTTTCTATTCATTAGGCTATAGATGATAATGCACTCAGTTTTTTTCTTGTGACACACAAAACATTCTAATGACTTACGTAGAACCAATAAACATGCAGTATTTGCAGCAAGAACAGCATTGAGTTAAGGACGAGATACAGCTTAGGATCTCTGTTCAGATGATATTGATAGACACCGCAATTTGTGGAATACAAAACTTTCAAGGGAAACCAGTAGAGACGCATCCACGCCCTGAAATAAAGATGAAAGCAATATTAAAAAAATATATTTTAAGTTAAAATGAAAGTACGGTATAGTCGGAACCGTTGAGTAATGAACTGGTATGTTTCCCGTCATCATTTTACTTTGTAATTAAAATGAGTAAAATGAGTACTTACACTTCTTATGAGTATACACTTCAAGATACAATAAACGTTCTAGGATCAGATTATTTGTAAATAGGATATAATGGGATCACTGGTTTGTCTGATGGAGGAAGCAAGAAAGACTGAAAGTGTACAATTGGAAATGAAGTTCATAAAGTTCATAGCTACAGACATTATGTTTGGTCAGTATATTTCAACGGTGATCTACAGTTAAGAGCCCAAAAGTATTTATATTTCAATACTTAACAACTTAACAAATGATTCTCCGTGAAATTTGGAAATGGCTCAGTACGAGCATTTTGAAAAGGTGACATTTTTGTAAACTCCTTCTCCCTAGCTCTACAATGCCAACTGAAGTCATTTTGGCAGAATTTTTTCATAAAAAAACAGATGTCGATTGAAATTCGAAATCTTGAGTGTCTTGAATAATAAATAAAAAATAAACAATTTCTCACCATAACTGTGAATGAAATAAAATAAAGTACAATTCTGTACAGAGGTCTACACATATTGTGCGCATATAAACACATTAGCAAAATAAAACAAATCCTTTCAAGTCAAAAGTCTTGGAAACAATATTTATGGTCTCGACTATATATTTCCTTTTGGCGTTCCGCATGACCCTAAAGCTTAGTTTCGGGATTTCTTAGCTTGTTTTACTCTTAATACAAAACTTTCTGGCAGAGTAAGACGGCGATGTACTTTCTCAAATGCAATAATTTAACTAGCAAATGTGTTCCGCTGGGAATTTGGCCTATTATTTAAATATATAGATTTCCTTATATTCTTAATTATAGCCAACAGAAATAATAATTCAAATGAACGCTAAATGAGGTGATTAGTTCAAAGTTAAGACTGAATCGTTATATACAACGGTCAGTGCTATTCTTTCGTATTTTGTTCAGTAATGCGAATTATGCATGAATAATTTAAACGTATCGCACTGCAGTTTGCGATGCAACATGACCAAATTACAATGCATTCTCGAAAGGACATTGCAAGAAACTGCAATACAATTGTGAGTAGTGTTTCTGTGTCTATACACATGACTTGCATGTTTCACTGAACAAGTCATGATTGAATAACATAATCCAATTTTACTGGCTACTTGCTGACCTCAATGCACAAGCATTTTCCAAGGTTGGCACCATGGAATTAAAACAAACTAGGAGGCAACATCAGTGAATCTACGATTACGAATCAGGATTGGCTTCCACAAAATGCAGCTCCTCTGTTGCTGTGAGGCTAATTTTTCCCAACCTCGATGATTTGACATTTGAGCACATGAATGTTTGACTGTTTGTTTCTATCGATATGTCTTTTTGTTTCAAGACCCTTCGTTGGGTGACAGTAAAAAGTTTCGGAAATTTGGGGCTTTCAAGAACTTTCAAAAGTTGCGATGCAAGCAAGCCAAGGTTTTATGTGAATTTAATTTAGCATCGCAAATCTGCGCATCATTCCTTGCCGACAGTTTCTTGCAATTATCTAAATCAAAAAGAAATAACGAGCGGCGCACAAATTTCCTATCTTCTACGTGCTTCCAAAAGGATCAATCTATGAGAAAATCTTTATTTTCCTGCTCTGCCACTCAAAACCATCCCCTTTTCTGTTCTATACTGTACAATACAAGATCCTAAGTGAGATTTTTGCTTACACGAAGTGTATTTAGAAGAGACTAAAGAAACAATACAATCTGACTTCATCCCGAAGAATCCACCATCTCGGCCCAACAATCGATAAGAATAACTGTCAGGATGCGAATTCAGAATTAAAAGATTGCCTTTCTAAATCGCAGTAAGTTACGAGCGCATGCAGCTATATCAGAAGGAAAGGACAAGAATGACAGACAGCTCAATTGATTTTCTCTGCTTAATGTCCTACAATCCACGATACATTCGAATGCGAAGCAGACAAAGAGGGTGAATAATACTGAGGCTAAGTAGAAGTGTTCCAACAGTGCGTTCTCCCACTTTCTCAAAGTGATTCGACATTGCGACTTGTTGACAATTGTTCCAAAGATATAAACCCGGCTATTGAACGTTTCCTGGTGGACAGGATTGTGGCGACAAAATGGCATGAATAAAGCTAGGGATTACTCAATGAAAAATAGAAATTTTTATTACTTTAGCTTAAGCCGAGAGAATCAAATCTTCTATAGTTATTAAATTGTCTCCATTAGAAACTCGCACGCCTCTTGAAAGCATTCCAAATTGTATTGGTCAGGGAATGGACTGGGGAAGCTGATTCCAAAGCTGCGTCGTGCAAGGTAGCTTTTCCAGCGACTCGCACTGAATGTGCGTTCTAAGCTCCCATGATGGCATGTGAGTGCAATAGCTCTGCATGTGCATCTGGAGAATATCTTGGGTTTCACTCGGTCTCTTCTTCATATATTCTTTCGGTAGAAGAGATTGAATGAAGCTGCAGCCCGTCTAACGGAAAGCGGCTGCAACCTGTTAGCGAGTTTTTCACCCATAACATTATTGACACTCAATCCGTTCGAGTAGGTTATAATGTATTTTAGGGCGCCAGCCAACGATAGAGGACTTGTAAAGATAGTAAGTCTGTAGTGGAAGACAGCTGTTGGCACGATAGAAGCCACCAATGCGTTGTCCCTTGGATTAGCTTATTTCATACAAAACCCGCGAAGAAATAGGTGGGCATGATCATATGTAAATCTGAGACTGTAAAACAGTAAGTAGTTTTCTAGCCCAATTATGTTCACCCAACATCTTTACAGTATCTACAATAGTTCTCTACCCATTTCTCAGGTGTGGATTTAGCTGGCAATAATCCATGTATTAGCTGATTATATGCAAAACAGCCAACTTCGACAAACTGTATACTTAAGCCCGTCTCGTGACCCCCGGTTGAGAACTACATGCACATCCTAGAAACATGATTTTCAGAAACGGGTGATTTTAAAAGCAGTGTAAGTGACCTAGTTTGACGGTGTCCCTATCTTACAAGAATGGAAGCGTGCATGTGTGAGAGTTCGATCGACCATAAATAATACATGAGTATAACTCACCCTCATTTTTCAAAAACATGATTTTCTGACATCGCGTCTCGTCTATAATATTGGATTTAGAGTGCTTATCAACATAATGAAAAATTCAGCTGCTAAGCTCCCCTGACAGATATCGGCCAGTTTTAGTGATTCACTATTTTTGGATAATATTTGCATGTAATGATTGAATGCGACTTACAGTCTCTCCAAGAGATAAGGACTTAGATATTTCGTTTCTACGGCATTTCAGCAATGTACGCTTCCGTCACAATCAAGTTGACCTTCAAAACATGAATCCGGCTGTTTGCAATAACTCTCAATTAGATAGGGAATATCTCTCTGTCGATAGCGATCATAGATAACAAATCAATAAGAATCAAAATGATTCCTTCAATTTATAGTCGTTTGTATACTTGATAATGAGCAGCAAATATTATCTAAGTCATAGAGCATGTTAAGTAGAGCAGCAACTCAGTATTCATTAAATTCCGAATGTGTATGCAGTTTCAACTTTATTAAATGAACCCAATACCAAATGTGAGACAAGCAAATTTTTTGCCAGTTTTGAAGACATTACCACGGAAATTGACTGATGATGATAGCAATACAGAAGGAATAATAGTATTTTATAAATCCTCTGTGTCATATCAACCCTGGAGGCACTATAGTTTGTTAAGATAGCAACTCGATGGTTTACAATTATTTTAATGCTCAGCCTTGGTAATCACAGACCTGACAACATTCACATTTGCAAAATCGGGACATGGTCAATGTCATCAGATATGCAAACTAATCCATATATATTTAAATAATCTACATTATTTTGAATATTTTATTGAACATAAATACCGTAAAACTGGCAAATGTCAGCCACCAGGGGTAATGTCAACCACTTATCAAAAAAGTGCAAAAGACTCTTTTCATTCAGTTACCTAAAAACTGATGCTCACTCTCTTTGTTGATTTCATTTTTGACATTTCAGAACAATTGGATTAGTTACAGTTGGTTTCGGAGCTTTTAATTCGTAAAATGAAAAAAATCGTAAATATCGTTGGTGGCTGACATTACCCATTGTTGCTAATTCGACTGTGCTGCCAGCGATGAAGCGATGAATCAGATATCTATGTCGCATACAGTCGCGTGTCTTATCGATTTGCGTCCTCACCTGCACCTGCGCATGATCTCTGTCACGACGATCAATGAATTTGATTCCGTATTAAGTAAATGAATCTTCTTTCGTGTGACATTCGAATGTGTGATTGCTGTTAATGATGGACAAGAAGAAAACCGTCATCTGGTCATCACTTCGACCAGAAACGGTGAACGCTTTCTTCGGTGAACAACTTCTTCAAGACCTCGTCTGTCGATATCTAGCATCCAAAGGTCGTGAAGTTGAGCGATTCACAAATAATTGACCAGGAAGTGACTGCGTGAACTCTTTTATGACCAGACACAATCTGGTTCTTCGTCAGGGATGCAATATCAAACGCAGCAGGTCATCACTTCGACCAGAAACGGTGAACGCTTTCTTCGATGAACTGTCGCAATGTGGATTATCAGAAGCTTCTCCTTCTCATGTCTTCAACTACGACGAGACCGCAGTGTCAGATAATCCCGGTTCTCAAAAAGTGATTGCAAAGCGGGGAACACGTCGCATCGAAATCGTTCAGGAACATTCAAAGACCAACATCTCCCTGATGTTTTGCGGTTCCGCTGACGGAAAGCTTCTTCCGCCCTACGTCATCTACAAATCGCAAAGTGTTTACGAGACTTGGACGCAAGGTGCACCACGTGGAACTGTGTTCAACTGTTCGAAAAGTGGATGGTTTGATAGACTCTTTCGCAGCCTGGTTTCGTGACACTCTAATCCCTGAAGTTAGGAATCTTCACGGAGAAAAGTTCGTGATCGGTGATAATTTAGCAGCGCATTTCTCTGTTGAAGTGATCGAAATGGCTGCTGCATACAACATCAAATTCATCGCTCTTCCACCTAACTCTACCCACCTTCTGCAACCTCTTGACGTCGCCGTGTTCAGAACTGTGAAAGCCAAGTGGAGGATCATCCTACAGAACTTCCGTCGGGAGTCCAGGGCAACTGGGCCTATTCCGAAGCAGTCGTTCGGAGTCATGTTGTTCCAGTTGTGGAGGATGGTGGCGAGTCCCTCCAAGCAGAATCTGATAAGTGGATTCAGAGCGCGTGGCTTGTCCCCCATTAATCGAGACGCTCCACTGAGCCGCCTGATAAGGTCCGAGACCCACGGCGAAGAGGCCATAAGACGTGACCTGGATTCCAGCCTTATTGGGATGCTGCGAGAAATGCGCGGTCAAACTTCCAATCAACGAAGACCCCGTGGGGCAAAGGTGACGGCTGACCGACCGATTCTCCCGTCTCACAGTGTCGCCTCAACGTCAAATGTGGATTCAACGCATGCGGACGGGGATAAAGACAGCTCAACTTGCAGTGAGGATGACGAATGTGGATCGTGTAAAATTTCGTTTGCCGGATATAATGGACCAGACTGGGTCCAATACACGTCTTGCAGAATATGGACCTGCGGAGCCTGTAATAATGAAACGAGTGATGTATTTTTTGTGTGCTCTAACTGCAATTAGCTGTTGTTGACTTTGTATTGCGTGTTGAATTGTTGTTTTAGTTTCTAACAGTTCGTTTTGCTAAAATTTCTGTTGGTGGCTGAGGTTACCCATTTTTCGTTTTTTGAAGTACCCGTATCTAAGTTGTTCTTAAATACACGTATTTCATTGTTCAAGATACTTTTCATTTTGATTGTCTTCAGAAAGCCAAAATTGCAGTTCATGAAGGTATAACTCGTACTCTATATGAAATATATAGCAGAAAATTCAAAAAGAAGCCAAAAAAGTTGGCTGAAATTTGCCTGTTTTACGGTACATTAAAATACAACTATTTGAGACAATGGAATCATAAAATATATATGACATAATATATGACAGTGAAAAGCGAGTGACATCTTAGGAACACGATAGCACACATGTATCATAGTTTCATTGTTGTCAATTGCATTCACGACATGGTTTAAGATGCCTTGATGGACAATCGATCCCCACTACTTGCCTTAATGTCGGCGGTCACAATTGTGACAAGATATTTATTCATTTATTATGGTTGCCTTGACAACTGATGTGTGGTGGTGAGGGTTTGATCCTGCCAATTGACACAGCCATGTAAGTGGCTCGCAGCTCAGTTAGTTAGAGCACAGGTCTAGTTAAACCTTGGTCGTAGGTTCGAATCCTACCAGCCGCACATCTTTTGCATGGCAATTTGATCTATCGTTCTTTAATTTCACTGTTGTTAATAGCACACATGTGAATATGGAATGCGCGCAGCGCAAATTTTTAAATTACTTTGCTAGACTTATTTAAAAACTGACTAGTAAAAATCTTACAACATAAAAAATTAAAATATCGGGACATTTGTCAGAAAATCGGGACAGTCCCGACGAAATCGGGAGTTGGCAGGTCTGTAATAAGAGTATTTTCTTAAGCGTGATCACATCACAGACTATCTGCCACTGAAAGAACAAAATATCATAACCAAATACATTGATCATAATTAACTTTAAAGGATGTAAATGGGTCCGCAATACGAGTATTATTCAGATTCAAGAAATGAAACATAAAGATAGTGAGTCATAAAATCATGCCGATGAAGATTGAATTAAAAACTTGAAAGTTCGACAAAGAAGCACAATGAGATCTCAACTTTTCCATTACGACTTGAATTAGAATGTGGTTCATATAATTTCCATCATAATCAGCTCAATTTCCGTTGAATTAAGACCCCTTTAAGTAAATTTCCATTCCTTTGATATCCAGTAAGTCTCAGAAAAACGTCTTTGCACTAAGGTCCAAATTCTTCAGGGCGTTCAAAACGTGCGCGATTATAGCGGCGAATGAACGCCTCGGGAAAATTGTTCTGTTTTAAAGAGTAAAGCAGAAGTGATTCTTCTGCTTGTAACAGAGAATCTGAACAAATTTTCCTGGCACGATGGTGCAATGTTCCGACAAGAGCAGGGTTATATTTGAGAGGCACAAAACTGTGAAAATTTAACAAAAGACCGTCTATGTATGCTTTCTGTAAACTGAAGTCAAAATTGTTTAAACTACATGAAACTAACACATCAAGGAAGGGCAGAGTTCGTGCCGGCGATTCAGGCTTACAAGTAAAATACAAACTTTCATGAACAGAATTAGCTAATTATTTTTTCTAATACTCCCATTCACCGGAGATTCTAAGATTCTCATTCTGGTGTTGTCAAAAAAGCGTATATTTTCTTCTGTGAAACAGGCTTCTCCGCCAATCCCATTTTCTATCGTGTCAATCTTGTTTTCTCCTTTGACACTTAGCGTATTCCTGTCCGCATCCTCCTGTCAGTCGGTTACATGTTATCTATGAATTCAAATGTGACTATTGAAGCAGCTACATCGGTCGTACTGACAGGAACTTAGGGAAACGGATAAAGGAACATTTACAAGCCAACTGATGTGAGAAGGTGCAGCCGTGAGCCACCGTCATCTGAATGCAGGCATGCAGTTGATTGTGGTGATTTTCACGGTTTTTCTTTTCCGTCTTATTTTTCTATTTTACAGTTCTTTCAATGACACTTCCTTGCGTATTTAAGAAGCCTTGTATATTTTGAATCGTGCACCACCTCTTTGTGTCCATAAAGAGTTTGTATACAGTTTATTGTTGCCCTGGTAGTCTTTATTGTCAATATTCTTTTGTGTTGACTTTCCGTCCGTCGTGTCGAGTTTTATTCATTGCATCTGTGTACGTATTTCACTGTGGTGACACTTATACCCGGCCGCATCGCATGACAGAGGCTTCGAAAGTGCTCTCCATGTCATCATATTTTAATAAATTTACATTGGTCACTCTATTCTTTCTAAAATGTATTGATTTTAGTGCAAGATCTGCTTCGCTATCAATCTACACAGTCTGACGAAATTGATTCTTGTCAGGCTCTAGAAGATTTTGCGATTGCAAAATCGTGATTACTCGTAAATTTTCGAATAATAGGAATATTGCAAAAATTTGGAAAATTTCTTTTTCATCCCACCACTTTGTCTATTTTTCATCATTAATGTCAATAACTGTTAATTTCACTTAATTGCACACTTATAAATTGTGGTAATTAAGTTTGAGACAAAAAATAAACAATAGAAGCAGGCCGTCTGAGATGTCCTAATCCACTAATTAAATGCTACAATCAAATACAATATATAGTATCGAGTATATAATAAATGAGTGTATCGAAAACCGCGAAATTTCATCTTTAGGTTTCAAAAAATACTTGCGAAATTTCAAGATTTTCCGTGCTTAGAAAACTCCAGAGTCAGATACAAATATTTTCTAGAACATAAGTTAGGACAATCGCGGCCTATCAGCCATGGACCTTTCGATGACAAGAAGCTGAATTTCGCACGGAGGCCTATATAAATGTATTCATTCACCGGCACTTGAGATTCCATACCCAGAACGTGTGAATATTGAACCTTACGATTATTGTGCATCCTCTTGTGAAGGTAATTCATATTTCAAAGCCGTAATTCATATTTCATTTATCAAACAGTCGAATTATTTGACGAACCGGTGATGCCAATGTTGCCTATAAATCATCAGACATTTTCAATGCCTCATCAATAGATTAACCTGAGGCGACAGTATGCCCATCAATACGGCGTGCACTTCAGGTCATCTAATTGTCAAAATGGATTTATCAGAATTCAATGACATTCGGTAAGAAAATCGAGCTATGGTCAAAAGATATGGACAAATTTGATTTAATATATCTGATCCAATCCTACGGAGACCATCACTTCAACATCGATGAATTTTTCACTGAATCGTAGACCTACATGTATGTAATGGCTCAATCTTGCTTCTCATAACATTACTATGCTCAATAGAAGAACAATAAATGACGGCATAGTAAAAAACATCCTTATATAGAGCACTGATATATACACTGATACACTCTATACACTGAACACAATTTGGAAAAAGTCAGGCGCCGGCTGTATATCGAAAAAGCTTTTATCTAGCCAGAACTGAAATCCAGTGCATTCTTACAAAAAGCAATGGAGAAATTGCCTTGTGACTTTTTGTTCATGAACGTTTTGATGTTACTGCTCATTTAGTTACTATGACAAATCGCCGAAGATACACCAACCTAATTCGGTTGACTCGTACACTTATGAACACTATGTGTGTGGCGAATATAATATGATCATCGAGGAATAATTGCTTACCAACTGACAGTGAATGTAAGGAAGCCCAGAGAGGCAAGATGATCGTTGAAAGCGTGATGTCTTCCTCCTCTTGATTTCAAATAAACGTTCATTTTCGTAAATTCCAGAAAAACGTCATTGAGATCGTGTAAGAAGAGTACTAATGAACCCATTTTGTAATACCTGAAATACAAATGCAAATATCTTAGAGGACGATTAGGTTGATTTGCAAATTCACTTACCGCATGCAGTAGGAGAAATATAGCAACAGGATTGTGATGCTATGATGCAGGAGCATCATTAACGAATCCTTTCGCCACACATCTAAAGCCATTGTTGCATAGATTGAATGAATGTAGAATGATATTTGCAGCAAATACATCAATTGGACGTCTGAGGGTATGGGCTCCTCAAAAATATCTGAAATTGCAAAATATGTACATTCATAAAGAGAAATCAGTTTCATTCCAAATAAAGAAGTCGTATCAAATCATTGTTAGTACGTCTGAACATCTGGAAACCGTTAACATTCTCATTTGGTGTCATCCGACTGTAATCGTACAAAGAGGCCAGAACTAGAAGTCAAAAGTCCATTTATTTCAACTACGCCAGCAAATTGGGATTCTCCAAATCGTCGAGGCTGCAGGGTGGTTTCAGGGTCGGGCAGTCGGACAGGAGGACTGTCACCCGACTGTCATTACAGGTGTTATGCAAACATCGTAGTGTTCGTCGTCTTTCGGCAAGGATGAGAAAAGGATTTTTCGATGATGCATCTTTACTATAAAATAAATTGGTTAACACCAATATTTCAGACAGCACCGCTGTCCATCATCAGGGCCTGCATGAATAAGGTGACATGTCAACAATCGTGACTACAGTGAACGACATCCTAGTCTTGACAAATGACGCAGCAGGCAGCAAAGTGGATGAAGATCACAGACTAATTCTGACAGTGAGATAACTCGCGCCAGACACCAATTTGATATTTCACGTCTCCGCCGCAGAATATACAATAAAAAGGGAAAAAATATTTTTACTCTCAAAAACGTTTCTTCTTTTTATCCTTATATTAATACTGTACAAAAGTCAATATCGTTCACGATTGAACAAGAGTGTAGTAGCTGTATTGCATTTTTAGATATGATGATTACAAGAAATCAAGATTGTTCATTTGAAATTTCATTATATTCGAAGCCCGCGGATTCTAATCGTTTGTTATCCTTTTCTTCCCATCGTCCCACATCTCACAAGCGTTCTGTGGTAAAATGTCTGACCAAGCGAGCGACAGCTTTTTCTTTAAACAATATCTCTCGCAAACATCAAATTACAACTATGAAAGACATACTTGTTGTTGTTTTGGCCCGTTTGGTGTGAAGACACATTGACATCAGTCGCTAGAGACGACCGATTGCCCTCAAATAATTCAGCAGCTGGGTGGCGGAAATTTGGATGGGGTCCGGGTGGATGGCATGGAAACTGGTATAACGCTGCACATCCCATATTAAGCACTTGATGAGGTTGTGCTCCAGGCTTTCTTCCTCTTCGCCAAATTCATCGCAGATTGCTTCCTCTGCTAAGCCGATACGATGGCGATACTTCTTGAGAAGAGAATGCTAAATTGTAACGGTTATCCGAAAAACTTTGTAAATGCTAACACAACAAAGGTCTTTCGTAATTGATTGAATATCGAAAGAGAATGACAGCTATTAAGTCAATACAAGACACCAACACCCTTGATTCCCCGACCGCACTCGCCTGACCTAGGAATCGAACCGAAGTCCGCGGTGGAGAAGAGCTCGCACCTTCTTCACCAGGCCACGCTGACGGTTCAAAAGGAATGCGAGTGAAGGCACAAGTCATCTCTAAGTGATATCGACAGCATATTGTCCTATTATTATTGACAGAACGCTATTGGTTGAATTGGTTGAATTTGGTTGAAATATTAACTAAGTCATTTTACTTCGATCAAAAATATCAACACATTTTGTCACAAAAAGATTTTCAGGTTTTTTTGGAAGCATGCCTACATTTGTGGAGACCATTATAGAGAAAGGCGAAACAATTTGTTGTTTGTACCTATACCAATGATAAGTACATATGACACGACCTAACTTAATGATGAAAGAGATCAATAAGCTGCTTTATTGAATGTAATAATAATCCAAACACTCTCTAATCACACAAATACAGAGCAGAATATTTTAGTTGCTGCAGAACCTCAAGTGTGCTGAAAAAACCTGATGACATTTTCGAACTGCCGAATGAGATTTTGAATGTTTTGTTTATCTCGCTAATGTGAAATTATCAGGTTGAAGACTTCGGGGCAAAATCGTCCTGCTCCATATCATAGAATTAATTATTATAATTTCCCTAACAACAATAATATCAATACGAAGAGCAAAAGGAAATATTAAGGAAGATACTTGTTAGAGGCTACTGTGTGTGAATTTAGCTTAGTCACTTAGCAACGCCGCATAAAAAAAGTGTGACGCATCAAGACATTTCATACTGAAAGATATGAAATTACAGTTCTGCATCCTTGGACCACTACATCATTATCACAAGTCAGAATTTTGAATTTCAGGCTTCCTAGAGGCGTCGGTGCCAAGATCGTATGTATCAATGCGGCTTATGCTGAAGGATACTTCCAATAAGGGAATTTTTAACAAGCGTCGCCATTTGGGCAAGCCTCATTATATGAATCGATTTTCACGCAATAAAATTATGGCATGAACGATTTGGATTTATATTTCCCACTTTTCAAAGCAAGTTAATAATAATATCCATATCGTGCCTTAATACACCGCAAATTTCACAGCAATAATACTGGAAACACGCAAATTCGACTCCTAGGCCGAAAACAACTGAAGTAGGGAGATGCTGATAAAATGATGTCGATGTTTGGTGAACCCGGAATCTCATTCATTCAGCCACTACTATTGAAAGTAAACCGAATGGCTGCGGTTGAAGCATAAATAGGAGAAGTAACGTTCTCATTCACTTTGTAATCTGTTAACGGAATCTACAATTTGCATGCATGTTTATTGATTACTTTCATGAATCCAAAAAATGAGATATTTTCAGTTTCGTCACAAAATAGCAATATAGCATTTAATTTCCATCAAAAATTTGACGGTCCAGACGTGTCAATTAAGCTTTATATTCAAAATGCTCAAATTATCTATTTGGTAAGGATTAAGATCGCCTATCAAGAAATCACTAATATCATAATATTCTCAAGATTAATGGTACCTTCGATGAGACATAGACACCAGGGAGATATCCAAACATCTTTTCGTTTCGTTTCGCACAGGACAACTGACTGTGGTGAGGTGACTCAATACAACTTAATGCAGTACGACACAGTCAATGATTAAGTTACCTGTCATCTTCTAACAATGGCCGTTTTAACCATTTTTATCTCTGACGATCTGAACAATTTATTATCAATATTCATTTTACTAATTTCTAAAACCTAAAAGCCACTGCATTTAAACAGTTCAACAATTACGTGAATTATTTAATCTCCTACCCTGTAATAGGCAGCCCCAGACCTTTTCAACAAGCTAATTGATTTCCTCATGACAGTAGTCACACCACAGAATGAAGGTCCAGTTTTAGATAACCAAGTGCTCAAAGACCTCGAGTATGCCGACGACATAACCTTCCTGTTCGGTAGTCTAGTGTCTAGCCTACAATCTCTTCACCTGTTTCAGAGCCAAGTAGAGCAATTTAGACTTGAAGTCAGCTGACCAAAGATCAATATAATGAGAGTTGAACCTTGAACTGAACCGCAAACGAGCTTTGGCTTCCTCAGTCATGAAGTCCCTATGGCAGCCTCTCTGGCGCCATACCAACTTCAGTTTGACCACCAAACTGCGAGTCTACCAATCAGTGGTGCTATCAGTGCTTTTATATGGTGTAGAAACGTGGCCTATCAACAAGTCTCAAACGAAAAGATTAAATGGTTACAACTCTAGAGCCCTCCGTACTGTTTGTAACATCCGATGGCCTAACCGCATATCAAATGATAACCTGCGGCAACCAACAGGACTCCCGCCACTCGAACCGACACTAGCTCAAAACCGTCTTTGCTGGTTCGGTCACCTCATGCAAAGTAACCCACAGCTTCCAGCAAGAATAACCTGGGACTTCAACCCGCCAGCCACGGGATGGCGTAGACCACCGAGAGGATCTCCCCGGCAGCGGTATCGGGACGTCCTCCTGGAGGACTTTCGTTCTCCTCATCTCACTCCCGTTGAAGCTGCGGACGGAACAGCAGACCGAGCGAGCTGGAGAAGGGTCGTGTCGAGTGTCGTCTCTACGCTGCCAGGAGCGAGATTTAAGCAAGCAACCTGTAATCGATACCATTATAACTCAGTGAACTCAACGATTACTTAATTACTTGATTTATCCATCAATTTGACAATAATGTTCTGTTTCAAGTATATGCTGACAGTCTTAGCTTACAGGCATTTCAATAACATTATTATCAGCCATTTCTTCGAGTGCTACTAAAATCCCTAACCTCGCAAATTATATTCGAAATATTACACAGCTAATCTATTTTCTTCTACGATTTCTTCTTTGACAACCTCACAAAAGGTCATAGAAATACTCTAATTACTAAAGCGTATTTGAATGACAGCTGTAATGTGCGGCAAGTTGTGCGACTTGCGTGGTAAGTCAATTTTAATCTCAGCAATTTGATTCAGTTAAATGATCAATATGCGAAATTGTTCAAGGAATAGTTCTTCAAAGTTGAAATATCATGGAACAATTTTTGGTGTTTCGTCAAATTAACAAGCCATTTACTTAAAGTTGACGTCACAGGCAGCCCATCGCTATCCATCATCATTTCCATAATCAATTCCCCGAAGCGACTGCCTAGTAAAAACCCCAAAGTAAAATAGAATTTCTGACATTCAACTGTTTAGAAAAGTCTGCGCCGTGCAAACATTTTGCTCGACTTCAACGGTTTCTCTTCAGATTACTTATGACGACTTGGAGGCAGAAACTGATAACTTTATAGGGCTGTTCAGATTTCTCTGAAGTGATTCATAAATATCATTAGACAGAGTAAACATCAGCTTGATAACAATCTGCTGCTGAATTGTTTTCAAGTTTAAGTTAAAATCAACTCTGTTAGCAGACGGAAGTACAAGCTTAGCCCTAGTTCTCATACGCATAAAATGAAAATTTGTTTGAGTAATACAGTAGAAATTAATTTCTCTTTTCTTGCCATAGGATTATTTTCGCACAAAAATTTTATTAGGAGTGAATTGCAGTCTGGAGATTGGTTATGGCAGATGAATTATATTTTCAGTACGGCATTCATAAATCACGCTTAGCACTCGCAACTTCATGGAGTTAACTTTGCATCATAAGACTTGGTTTTAGATGTGGCATCAGCTAATGCTATTTAGGCAACATACAAAGTACACTGCGTAATTATGGTAATTATAATGTTGAGATTTTGTAGTTTGCATGAATGAAAATAATTTAATAACGAATGCATTACTTAATTGATGTATTCATGATCATCTTCAGGCACCTATCGAAATATGTGCGTTGTTAACACAAAATGCAAAAAGCACCAACAACATAATTACTTAATTTTTCCACAGATTAAGAATACATGTACAATGAAATATCATCAGGTACTAATCATCTACAATGTAACAAAGATACTTCTTAAGAATAACTAAGAATGAAACAACTAATCGATTCCAAAACTTAATGTCAAACCAAGTTAGACAGAGAAAGAAATTTTAACAAAATGTTCGACATATGTCGGCTACTTATTCATCAATAACTAACATGAGACAAACAACGGAAAACTCATGAAATAATAGATCTTATAGAGAATGATTTTGTAGCAAATAATAAAACAAAACAACCACTTTTCATAATCAACTTATTGAGAAATCATATCTAAGGTCTTTCAGTAGGAACAACCTACTGTCATGAGGGAAATAATCTAGTAACTGAGAAATACATGCACATAAATTTCTACTTAAAATATTCGAAATTATCTATCTATTCTGTGGAAATCTAAATCTCTGACAGGCAGAAACTATGATAGCAACTCAAAACACTTTGATATATCCAGGTGAAGGTAAAAAAATATTAAAAAAGGGGAATTAGAAAACAGAAACAAAAAAATGAAGAGCACCACAGGGAAAGTTGCCTGTTCTAAATTGAAGACCCTTTCCTTATGAATAGGGCCTCCGGAATACGCACAAATGAAGTCCTATAAAGGATAGCGAGATAGTTCATAATGTTTCGTCTGCTGCATGCATCGCATTCAAGTAAGTGGTCAAAGATGGGACCAGGTCTTGATACATGTTCTTGAAGTCTCCTACCCGTGTCGTGTTGTCTCACCGATGTATATTTGGACATTTTTGAACATATCATTTTGGGGAATGGGAAAAATACTCAGAGGAACTGATTCTTCCTGACTCGCCTCAAAGCACTCAGTAGTTAGACATTTATTAATGGAGAGCAACAAAGGAACACGTCTTCAAAAATGAGCCATGCAACCTGGAAAGCTGAAGCTACAAATTCTTGAACGCATTCAGAACATTACACAACAGAAGCGAATTTCATCGTCGAAGATAATAAGAAAGCGAGCTGATTTGTGCACTCAACAAAACGAAGGACATTTCTTAACAGCTTCGGTAGACTGACTATTCTACTAAAAAATACTCGCAAGTTATCTTTGATACCTTTTACCTGTCGTTAATGCTTGCCCAATGCCTTATATTCTGATTATATATTTTCACTTTTTGAACACTGTGTATCCCTAAAGAAACACGTGTCAAATCAACTACTGCCAAAAATGAGTCCAGAAAGACCAAATTGAAATTCAACCGTAAAGTATTAATGTCGTTGTAGCCATGATAAGACAGATGATGTGTAAGTTCGGACGCTTATGAACAGGTACTCCACTGGGCCACTGAGTGCAACCTGCAGACCAGGGATTCTCATTATTAGATATACGCTCAAGAATCACTACTCTGTGAACATCCTGAATTTGAATAATTCGTCTTGTCGAAAAATAGCAAATAACAATATGAAGCTGAAGATTGAAAATAGGGGGAAGACAAATTGAAATATCGGTTACGATGTGCATTGGAGAAAGCTAAAAGTCAACTGATAAAGTAACGGGATGATTAGTCAGCAGAATTCTGCCGACGCTAAGCGGTTCAATGTCAGTCACAGTTCTGTGTTCAATGCAGAGGTTTGGCGAGTGACGAATACACGAATAATTGACACAATGAAAATATACGATGATGATGAAGCATTAAGCAAGTGATGAGTCAGCGCTCGCGTTAGATAATGTCTTATAATGTCTTATGAAAGTATGTCTATACTTAGGACCTACGGAGAGTGACGAATTAAGTAAGCTGGCAGACATAAAATTTCAGTAGAGAGTTGAAGGACAGCTAATTCACAATGCGGAACAAAACTAATGTGGAATGCAGATTGTGTAGATCAGTCATCCACAACATTTCAGCACAAGTACACTGCAGAAAAATTGTATGTTTTATGGCAGATAGTATTTTTATCTCAAATATTTGAAATGTGCGCTTGCGTCTAAACGCCATACTTGCCACACGTAATCACTGGCCAACTGATCAAAAGTGCACCTTGTCTCGCTTCATTGACGATAATAAATTGAAGATGCTTGTGAGTTGATGATAGATCGCTGCTAGAGATGATTGACCGAATGTATCACCTTATTTATGAGAAATCTTGCCAATCTGACTATAAGAACGGAAGTAATATGGAAGATGCAAGTGGAAATTTGCTTCACCACATTTGACGTCAGACATGCAATCGAGTCTCTTATTATACTGCAAGAAAATAAATCGCATTTTTAATCATGGTTGACTGAAATGACAGTTAACAGGAAAAGCATGAAAATAAAGCAGTAATTTCATTATCTTTACTTTATATCCCTGCTACTTTGTTTTTTTTGTCCCAAATGCTAGAGTTGATATGGTGCGAACACTATTTCATCATACGCGATGTACTTGTTCACCCGAATTTCTGGAGGTCGAATTAGCCGTGTTACATGGCATCCTGTCAAACAGTGGCCATCCGTCGTGGTTCAACAGACAGCATAGCCGACCACTTTGCTCAGAGAAAGTGAGTGGTCTTCCTTAAATTGAGAAAGCAGCTAATAATGAGGCTATCATCATCCGTCGAGCTGTTTAGCGAGCCTTTCCCGCATCTCAACCCCGAGTGTGGTTCAGAACAGTCACAGCTGCAGCGCTTGTTGCTCCGAAGGATCATATCCCTGTAGCCCAATAAACCAACATTTGTCTATGAATACAACTGTGCCTGCGGAGCAGGTTATGTGGGCAGAACAGAGAGACCTTTCAACAAGCGCATCAGTGAACACAGTAGTGAGCCCGACTGAAAAAAGGTGAGCAGGCTCTAGTCTATGATTACGTTGATTAAGTCATCAGCTTTGAATAGTGATCTTAATATCCAATGTGATATATAATATATGTTTGAGTCAAAATCGAATATAGTTCGATAAGAGCGAATTGCTCGCTTTATCGGCTAATCAAGCATTCATTACATAAGTACAGAGGCGATCGTGAAATGGTTATATAGAGTAGTATGTTAAGAATATAAATAAAGTAAGATAAGATATTTTTTCAGTAATGAAAGATTTATAAAAAATAACCATTAAATTATTGAATAATCTTCAGATAACTGAATACCTGATTCACCGAAAAAAATAGTAAATGTCTCGATATTCTAGAATATTTCTGAATATTCTGCATGGTGAAATACAATCTCATTCAGAGTCATGGGTCGGCTTTATCTCATGTTTTTAGCCTACATGAAGAGAGATATAAATAGTCAAAAGTTTGCAAAATGTGTTGTAATGAGTTATCTGAAATATCCTCGTCCCCAATAATAGTTTATAGTTGATTAAATTTGGTTTAACTTAAGAAATATGCATATATTAGACATATCAAAAAACTGTTTGATCAAATGTGTAATGATGCGCATGCAACTCTGACAATCTAAATCTGCAAAAATGTTCATTTATGTGTAACGAGATCTTTCTCAATAACACAGAGGAAGGTTCTAACAGCACCAAACAATCTTAATCTGAAAAACTTTTAAAAGAAATTTTGGAAAACTTTCTTAACAGCAGACAGGACTTTACTAATACAAATCTCTAAAATGTCCCAAAAAGTCTCTCGCACAGGACTCTAACAATGTGAATCTGTAAAATGTCACAAATATGAACTATCTCAACAGCACATAGGACTTTAGCAATACAAATTGGTAAAATGTCTCAAATATTGTTTACAAATATTTGCTTAATATCAGACAAGACTTAAACAATATCTAACAGTATACATGCATTCACAATACACATGCATACAACATGTAAAATCTTTGAAGTATGAACTTTCTCAGTAACATACTGACAATGTACAACAATCTTGAATTGTAAAATGCATGAAACAGTTTAAAAACTTTCTCAACAGCAGACCTATCATTCTCCATAACCGCACCCCGTTTTCTTGAGAGATTATCGGTTGCATGGTGATGCCACTTCAACCAGTCCGTAAGACGGAGTTGGATTCCAAAGATGAAAAGGTGCTCTATTAATTCATGCGAAAAGAAGGGATGAAACATTCTTCATCGTAGGCACAGATCGAGCAGAGGTCGAAACCACATTCATTTGGGAGAATCCTCTCTCAGCCTCGGATGAACTAATGGGCGTCATCATTGTCAACCCATGTAAGTGCTTTCTGAATTTATTCATGCACTTCCCTCGGATTCGACATATAGTCGAGGAATGAAGGAATAATGCCTGCCTCAAGAATGAGATACCTCTCACGAAGTTGTTTGGTTAACTTTTCACCGTCTTACCATGAATCGCGCAATCTTCAGAACAGTAATGCGGCATAATACTTTCAAGGATTTCACACAGGGCTCCTGAGTCTCGGATGACAGTCTTGCGCTCACATTGTCGATCAATGCCTGGATAAAGCGGCTATGATTGAATGATTGGTACGAGGTTCTTCTTGCAAATTCTTCCACATCAACACCCATAAAAGTCACTTATTTTCTATCCTCAACACAGATATTCTTTTTATTTTGTCAATCTGTCGTCAATCACGCCAGATTTTATGCTCTTCAGAGCGCGATCGTCTACTTTACTCGTATGTGCTTGTTTGCCACAATCATTGTCGTGTTCCTTTTTTGAAGGATTTGACTCAATTCTGAAAGAGCTGCTAAACAGTCTTTTAAAAGCGCCAGATCTTGACCGAACTCTTTTGTCATGAGTTTGGAACAGAACCCGAGTAAAGTACTCTTTCGTTCGACGATCCTAAGAAAATCCATGGAAATGTTTGACCAGTGCACGATAATCACTCCACAGCGCCTCACATCGAACACTTTGCCAATATTCTTCAGATGAACATGGAGATTCGTTGCTACACCGTTCAACTGGCACTGCATCTTCGGGGAATAAGAGTAAACATTGTGAAATTTCAATATGCTAGATTAAATGTGAAAGACGCTGTTCACTGTTTCTATTGAGTCAGAGACACCGAGCTCCAGTTTGTGGCTCAAACAGTGACACAACACAATACCTGGAAATTGCTTTTTGAACTGCGCTCCTACACTGCTTTATTTTCCCAGAATTACAGAGCCTCCATCAGCACACAAAGAAATCAAATGAGATGACAGGTAAGCATCATCAAAACCATTTGCTTTTTGCGATGTCATCAAGCAGTCCAATACAGTAGATGCAATCTGGGCAGGGAATGAACCAGTGAAACTTTAGCGATCGCTCAATACACACGAAAGAATGAAAAGATCGGCGGCAGAGGGGAACACGCACGGGACGAGGCTGCTATCACGATAGATGGACGAGTAAGGTTCGTCCATGCCAACAATACTGAGTTCTTGAATCTTTGGTTACAGCGATACTAATATATGTATATGGTTCATGAATAATGAAATTGAAGTTATAAACCTGACATAGAAATCGAATCACAGCTTGCAATCATCCAGAATGCAGTAAGCTCGATGGTAGTAAAGAAGAATATTCTGTTCGTTTACAAAGGGAAGACTGATGAGATTTCATGCATCGGGTGCATTCTCAACAATAGTAACGCCATGTCACTATCAGTTCTCGTGATTGAGTACTTATACCCTAATACTCATCATACAAACAGATACACAACGAATCATAAATGTGTAGGAGTAGAACTTTTAAGACGGTGCTCATTTTAATCGATAAGCCGTTCAAAATTAGGGAGCCTGCCCGAGCCCCCAGAATGAGGTTCTCAAAAATGTGAGCAGGCTCAGTGAGTGAACTGACCACTGAGTAAACATCTGCCGAAATGGTGCTTAAGGGGAAGACAGCGACCGCGCTCAAGAGCCAAGCAATCATTCGCAATAACGCAGCATCACATGTCCTGCCAATACAGACCTTCGACAGATTTTTTTTTTCGTGTCCTAAAGCGGTGAGATACCAGTCGTCGCCTTCGCATAAAGAAAGTTTATATATGAGAGAGAGAGAGAAAGCGTATATTTGTCTTCATCAAAATAGAAATCGTACAAGCAATTTTACACGATACAATTTCAAAATAGGTTTTTAGACAAGTCATTACAAGTTAAGACACTGCTTTGGTAGACAGACAAAAAATTCGTCCAACACAGTACAACATAAAATCAGTTTTGTTAAAACATACATCTATTATACGGAGCACACACCCATGAGAAAAAAGAGTTACCTCTTCTAGCTGTTCTTGCTGTAGGCAAGCAAAAATGATTCGTGTAAAAGAGACGACGGGGCACACAGTAATTCAAAGGATGGTCATCATATTCACATTTCAGTAAGAAAGACATTGATTGTTTCACACGTTGATCCTCAAATGCAGGAATAACATCACACTTACAATCAACATAACAAATGATCCTATGGGCGCGCTTATGAATACAATTTATGTTTTTCTTGGTGTGATAAGAGAGTTCACAAAAAGAGGAGAGGCGTACAAGAGCATTGCCTGAACGTACATCACAAAAACTTGCATCAGTTGCTTTCTGGTAAGTACATGTCTCAATCGCTTTAGAGCGTAAAGTCGACGGGATGCGGAAAGGCAAACGTTGTCAAAGTGAGCATCCCAAGACAAGTTATTGTTCAAAATGACACCAAGAATCGAAATTGAATCGACAAAGGCAAAGTCAGGATGCAGAATGATTCTGGCATTATGAGATCTGCTGATAACCATTTGCTTAGATTTGTTGCAGTTGACGAGCATCTTCTTGAATCGTAATTGACGGAGAATGTCGTCGACGTGAAAGCTGCTGTCCGAATTCTTATCTATTCTTTCAATAACCGTCATGTCGTCTGCATACTTGATTAGTCGAGCACACTGAGACTGTAGAAGCACTGATCCTAAAAACGATGCGCACAGAAAGGGCCCTAAAATTGAGCCTTGGGGCACACCAGACATCACAGGAATTAGTGGTCCACAGTTGTTTTGATAGCTTACCATCATAAAGCGGTTTTCAAATAAGACAGAAGCCACAGCAAGAAACCTGAGTTCAAATTATTGAGCTGCAGGTAATTCACAAGTCGATGGTGTTGTATCTTATCGAAAGCTTTGCTGAGGTCCAAACATGTTATTCTCACTGATGCAGTGTCGTCTCGGTCGAGATACTCCGTGATTGCGTTGTGAACATCGATTAAGGCGCTAGTGGTGGAACCCAGTGGCCTGTAAGCATGTTGGTGTGGGCCATACAATTTGATCAATTCATCTTTCATGCGTAATAATACGAGTCTCTCCATTATCTTTCCGATAGCTGGAAGGATTGAAATCGGACGGAAATCGTAGGATGAGGGATTCTTCACTTTGGGCAACGGTACTGTCTTTGCAATCTTCCACGCGGCAGGAAAGTGTCTTTCTCGGACAGATGCTTGAAAAATGTCTTGAACGACACCACAAATGACATGCGCGCTTTCACGCAGAAGGCGGCATGGGATGCCGTCTACACCGAAGGACTTCCTATCATTCAAATGTACAAGTTGATCGTAGACCTCTTCAACCCTTATCTGAGGTTCCCAACTCAAATCGTCGGACAGGAAAGCCAATTCTTCGTCAGATTCGTCGTTTAAAGAAAGTGGCAAAGGCTTCCGTGATAGAAATTACTGAAGGGTCTCCAATGCCTTGTGTACATTGTTTTCGATTCTTATTGCCAGCGAATTCGCGCACAATCGACCAGACGTTATTGCCTTTCTTGATTATCTTATCGCTCCACTTGCGTTTTGCTTTAACGATTTCGTTTTTGATTTTGCTTTCAGATGTAGGAAAGTTGGCCAGTCCCTCAGTCTATAGGCCATCCAACGGTCATTGATCATGGACTTGAGAAGAGGAGTCATCCACGGCTTATCGGTGTTTGAGAGTATTACAGTCTTTTTCGGTATCACTTCCATAGAACTCTTAAAAATGTCATAAAACAATTCACATTTAGTTTCAACAGTTGACTCACTAAAAACTCTGGACAAATCAGACTCACATAACAACTGAAAAAAATTAGACATATGCGATTTTCTATAATCAAAGACGGTACAAATGCGAGTATTTTGTGATGCTGTACATGCATTCGATCTCAAGAAAAGACAATTGTGGTCTGATGTCTTCAACGGAGGACCAACTTCTGCATCAGAAATATAAAAAGAATTCAGATATTCAGAAATCCAAATCTGATCTAAAAATGACATGCCTCTAGTTGGATGAGCAACTTTGTTACAACAAGCAAGATGATATTTGAAACATGTAGTATTAAAGTTGTTGAAATCTCTGCAAAATAGAAACTTAATATCTGACATATTCATAACAAGAAAATCGTGATGACCAATGAGAAAATACCTGATCTGTTCATGTTGGGAAGCAGTTAGACATGGAGGAATATACAGAAGACATATACTAAAGCCAATGTCAGGAAAAAGCAAAGTAATACACTCAATACAGTCTGGAGGATAAAAACTTGAAGTAATCGTAAGCGCCTTGTAGTTACTTTCCACCCAGACACATACGCCGCCGCCATGTCGGTTAATTCTGTCAGTTCTGTAAATGTGATACCGTTTAAATGTAAAAGACCATCATCGATACCATCATGAAGCCAAGATTCCGTCACACAAAGTATGTTGGGCTTCTTGACAGAAACTAGTAACGAAAGTTGATCAATCTTATTAACCACAGATCGGGCATTCAATAACATGATCGAAGGGAAGATTTTCAAACTATCACTAGAAGTTAAAAACCGTCTCGAAAATCCCTTGGCTCGTCGGATACATTGACAACCTTTCCACGACGAATTACGACGTTTTCGTTTTTATCCCTCCTGGCTTTCAGTTCGTCACGTAACTTCTTGTGATGTTGTTGTTACATCGGTGTCAAGTCCATGTTCACAAAAACAGAACTAAAGGAAGAAGACTTTCTTAACATCTTTGACTTGCGAAGAACCTCAGCTTTTGCACCAATGTTTTTGAATTTCACACGAAGAAGACGTGGTCTTTGAGTGCTACTCTTGCCCAATCTATCAACCCGCTCAATTTGGCTATCGTCACTACCGAGAAATGTCACCATCTTTGAAACCTCTGAGAGATCGTGAGAACGTCTTTCATCCAATGTACCAGACATAGCCTCAGTAACACCAGAAACAATCACGTTTGCCTCTCGAGAACGTCTATTTTGGACTTCACCGATGAAGTCTTCGATGTGATTACCGATAGGCGGTTCTGAAGGCGAAGCTGTAATCTGAGCCTGCATACAGCTTTGATGAAGTGCGTTATATTTCTCTTCCAGATGTTTCACTGTTTCGAGTAGAGGGAGAAGCATAACATTTAACTTCACTTCCATCTTCTTGAATAAGGCATCACTGTCTGCGTTTTCCTTGCGTAATTGAAGGAGAGCATTGATGAGATCATTCTTCTTGATAGCGTCTTTCCTGGACTGTAGTTCATCATCCGTCAGAGAAAGAACATACGAAGCCATCACATCAATTTGCCAAAATCAAAGGAAAAAAGATCGTAATAGATCGGACTCGACCACAGGACCTTCGGGGGCGACTTTCCGCGCTGAGACCACACCACCACGGCAACACTTATGAAACCACGATGAATACTCTCTACCAAATCCGAGAAGTTGCATAGAAATCGGAACGTACTTTTGATCAGATGACCGCAGAATATCGCGATGAATGCGAAAAACAATGTTACAAGCTTCGACGGACTGAGTAGATATCAGCCAAGGGAGACACAAGACATTAAATAATCCCAAATTGCGAGTGATAGAGGCTCTGATTGGAAAAACGGAAGGCACACTAGTATTCCTCAGATGCTGAGAATTCCACTGATACAAAATTTTTCACAATCTTTTTAGAGAAAATCGACGTACGGTAGCAAACTCCAAACACAATGCGGGAGCTCGTAAATACGACCGTCAGACAGCACAGACAGTCAGTATTAATGCGTATGTATTAGTTTTAACAGGCCGTCTTTGTGTGTCCAATAAGAGTTTCTGTTTGATTGCCAGCTGATTCCGCAATAACTTTGTTATTCCTTTTTCTTTTTCTCTAAATTTTATCTTTTCGCATGTTTTTGTTATAGTTTTATTTATAATTTTTTCCAAATTCTTTTCTGCCGTTCCCATACAATCATGTTTCCTTTTCTTTCTTGCCTGTCAGTATTCACATCAATTGACTTTATCTTTCTCCATGTTGCTTGCCATGCTTCTCACTCTCAGACTAGTTTCAAGTAGATTTACATGCGTTCATTTTCGGTCAATCCCGTTAATTTGTCATGCAGAGACATGTTTACTATCATCAATCGTTCTGTGCTATTGCTATATCATTCTGTCGTAAACCCTCTAAGAGAGTGTGAATTCAACTGAAATAAATTCTACAATGAACGTCCGTATTCTCAACGTAAACTAACTTTACTTTAGGTAAAAATTACAACGCAGTGAAATATCATCAATAGAAAACTTCCAGTTTACATGTAATTACTCCTATCATAAAGAGAGATCGTCACCCTGATAACATTAACATTGATAGTTACATCAGTTGGTTTCCGCTTCAGTTCAGAGGTAAAGAAAATTGACTTTTGATGGCTAAAAGTTGTTACAATGAGATTTTAGGAAAGATAAATTGCGCTAAATTTTAGCAAGACGAACTGTCATCGGGTATCCACATCGAACGTGAAGTGGAAGTAACATGTGTGATATTGTTAATTTGGGCCATTTTGCAAGTCTAAACCAGCCGAAAAATTCATGCCGATCAAGCATTCCTCACAGCTTTAGCAGTTGCTACGAACAATGAACTGTAGTGCACATAAAATGAACATGTCCACCACATACGACAAGCGCGCATATATTTCATTATTTTATGTAAGACTCCGTTTCATTTCTTTCTCAACCGAGGCGGTCTCTGTGGCACATTGTTTTGGCCTTGTGGTCGAGCACTGAAAAGTGTCACTAAAAGGGCAAGCGGTGTGACTGATTTAAGATTTAGCTCGAAGTTCTCCACCATTCACAATTCTTTCAACTCTCACAATTCCACTCACAACTTCATCCCATACCTCATTCAAAAAACTTTGAGACGTCTCTCAAAAACATCGTTTTCAAAATGGTCGCCCAAATGCCATTCAAAAAATTCCTATTTTAAAACTTGATACCATAAAATAGTCATCTAACACTCATAATTCTCTGAAAATCTATTTACCATGCCTCATCCAAGTATTGCAAGACTTTTTTAAAAAAGTTTGGGAACCGTTTGTAAATAGCAAAACCCTTATTGTCAAAATAGCCATCGAAAAACCACCCAAAGTCATTTGAGAAAATTGAGAATATAGAGAGTCCTGTACCACTAAAAATCATTTCAAAAACTAGCTCCCATATCTCATTGAGTTATATTAAGAACTGCTTTACCAAGATTGTGGGAACCGTTTGCATATGGCACTTGCATGTACATAAAAGTACTTTTCAAAATGGCCGTCACAGAATATACAATTTGTATGTTAAATAACTCCGAATGCCGATGTTTCAATGAAACGAAAGTGCATCTAGCTCCAACATATGCGTTTAACCTCAGTTAGAAGTAAGGTTATCATTGAAGGCACTGTTAACAGGAAATTCTTTTGTCTTTGTGATAAAATAGAATACATTGATTGCTAAGATACTGTCAGCATACTAAATGAAATCTCACATCGATACATAATATATTTATCAATACAAAACTGCTGTTGTAGAATCGTTGGGTCTCAGTAAACTGGTTGCAGAGAGGGGTTAATGCCTCACGTCTATCGAGCGCCTCCATGCGTATGTCGACATGAGCCCCGCTAACTCCTGAAGTTTAGAGTCGGCTCTGCTTACACTACTATAAAAGATAATAAAATAATTACCATTGAAAGTAATATTCCAGATTCGACAAGGGTTGAGGAAATAATCATGCCGACCACTGAAGATAATGACTTGACAACTGTACATCCAAAGAATACTAAACATCTTCAGTTTCCACGCTGATTCACTGAATTTCTGCATGTCTTGCTTCCGCAGCTGAAGCCACTTCCCCATTGGCTGTAAAACAGATACACATATCAAAAAAAAAATAAAAGAACGCCATTCTTTCAACAATTAAGACATTAAACATTTAGTTTTAAAGGTACTACTGTGCTATAATGTTAACGTGTCTTATAATCACCACAGTTACAGACCACGTGTCACTCCATCTATTGTATGTTAATCCACGTGCTTCCAATTTATCTGCATAATAGTCTGATTCAAGTCTATCGGTCAAGATTACACACAGCTGATTGCGAAAAGCAAATAATGCAACAGTGGTTGCAGTCCTTCGTATGAATGAAATGCATGATCTATTTGTGTGCACGGTAGGCTAACTTCGACTAATGCACGAAATGACGGCACCAACTGTGGTGAATTTGGAGGGGTTGGTGAGAGTTCAGTGGAGGGAGAGTGCCAGAGACGGGTAGAAAGACAAGGGACAACTTCGTGCGTAGAAGGCGAAAGCGGATGAATGGCTGATGGTGTGGAAGATAGTGTTTACACGAATGGGGCGATAGAGGAGTGTCTCAGGGAAGTTGGAAAAGCAGTGGTCACCAAAAGGGATGCTGGTTCGCTTGATGCAATCATGGAAATCATGGATTGTGCAACATAGGTATTGGCGTCCTTTAATACTGAGGACGCTGGTGTTGGTGTGGTAGAGCGGTTATGGAAACATCAGGGGTGGATGAAGTGTATCCTGTCTGCTTTAATCGCTCTCCATGGGGCCGACAGTGGATATTTGGATGAGAGGTTGGTGATGGCCAGTGAGGTATAGGTTACACTGAGTTGGCAACCAGATGAGGCTCATGGCTTGTCCGGGAACGTATCGATGGAGAGGATGAAGTGGTCAGGGCTGGTGTCAGGATAGACCAGTGTGGGCCTTGCCTGGTGTCGACGGTCAGGAGTTGCGGGTAGAAGGCAACGGGAGTGCGAGAATGATGGTTTGCTGCACGAGAGGTTTCTACAAACTTTGGGACGCTTCACAATCTGATTTGGACAGGACTCTTGAATGAAAATCGAAATAGAATTAAAATGAAGATTTGTCAACTTTTCTTGTAGAACATTTATTTTCTAACAGTTTCATAACATTAATTGAAACAATCTTTGTGGCTACTGTGCATGTGGCGAATTCACGCTCAATCACATCGAGATTCGCGGAACAATAATAGAAAGCCAGTTGTGGGAAGTGGAAAGCAGACCACGTTGAGTTTGCAACAGAAAAAAGTGCGAATTATTTCTTTCGATGTCATTAAAAACAAAACACGCCCACTCTAGTGAATTAGACGTAGGTAGACTAGTCTTCCCTGTCAGCTACTTAAGACTGATTTTAACTCTTATCAAGTATTGCCGTATTTACATCCAAAAATGTTCTGAAGCCGCTTTTTTAGAGACTATTCTGATGGCGCATGGAGCCTGATAGCAATCGCTACAATTAGTGAAAAGTGACCAGCGATTTCTGTTCTTCAACACGATCAATTGATAAGTCATCAAGTTCATATTAATCAATAACTAACTATGGGCATGACGCAACATCTTATTCAATACTTCACTTGAACTGTAGTTGGCGCTTATCATGCATTTCATGACCACATATCGGAAGAGTTTCTGCGCTTCACCTTAGAATATCAACAGGAATTCGATAGGAAGTCAGCGATGTGTGTCGTCCATTTCTGTCATCGTATGTCGCCAGTATCTTTCAGATGCTCTTCTTTACAGACTTCTGGAACTGACCTCAGTGGATACGGAAATCTATTTTGGGATTGATACTAACCAAGTTCGATGAAATTCAGAAGCCATGTGAGTACTCTATGTATGGAAAAAACATTTTCCGACTAACATCAAAAGGCTTAATCTCAATCCTTGAGACATAAACAATGCTGCCATCTTTCCAATGCGCTTCAGATGAGCGAGAAAAGTCAGCAGTAATATGTATTAAAACGTCACTGCAATATACTATAAGCCAATGTTTGCATGAGAGAATGCAGTCTTCGGCCAAAGAAAGTCATCATAACACATTCCTGGTTAAGCAACGAGCACCTTAAGTGAAGGGAAGAAATCTAATTATACAAAAACATATTAACGATGTCTAATTTGCTTGAATGTAGACTCAGTACTTCGCATTACATTTTCCTACATGGGGGAATTTAGTCTCCCCTCAAGTTGATGAAGGAGACATTTCAAGCTATTATTTTGTTTAGGACCTACTACCGGTCAAAATGGGATTATGATCAGTCTACTCCAGCTGTGCTATGAGTATGACAATGAATTGACAGAAGGCATACACATCCAAAGAGGTGTGCCATAAGGTGCAGTATTTATTGCCCCCTGTTGTATTCAACATAGGTCTATAATAGAAGCGAAAAGTGAAGAGCAAGGTGTCATAATACAGAAGATGCGTAATAAGACAAAACAGTAAGATACATAGCAGCATTTCAGGCAAGTCCTTAAAGTATCATGTCAAAGACTGATGAAAATGCTAAGAATACGGAATGAGCCTTAATGCAAAGAAGACCAAGTAATGGCCGCAGATCAAAGAATGACAGTCCAACTCAGATAATGTTAAATACGATGTCAGCAAGAGCAAATTCACGAATATAATTATTTGCGTAGAAAACTTGATGTGAGTATGAAAAGCATGCCAGAGGTTACTATAAAAGAATTTCTAGTTTTCATAATCTATTCTAGTTGTTCAAGGCTGAACAACGTATCTATACCCTCTCGATAAAAGTCTTTTTGTTCGGTAACAAAATAGGTTAAAAATGACAGGGCCTCCGTCGTCCAGCGCCCTCCATCGGTCAATGCACAGTGCTAAACTGCAACCTGTGAAGGTTTATAAAGAGGTGAGTGATATTAAGAAGTGTATTATGCGTCAAATGTGAGGTGATTGAAGTGCGAAGACAGTCTGTAATGTGGTAGTTCATGTCTTTAATTAATTTTGGGCTGAAGCTGTGTGATTGCTTTTGATTCAGTGAATGCTGTGTCTCGAATGTTATCGAGTTTAGCAACGAAACCGACCTGAAAATCCCAGATGTCAACTATGTCCTTATGTTAGTTTCCAGTATGCTCGTAAAAGGCACTAATTTTGATTCATCATCAATCACCCCTTTGTGTGCACATTGTGCCTAGTAATAAACTTGCGAGCAGTTTCACCAATTTAGAGTTCGTTGCAACAGTGGCATGTGTACTTATAAACTGCGAGCTTATTACTTAAGTACGAGCAAATATTAGCCACAATTATTAGGACTATTTTTCTTATTATTAAGACACTTAGCTGAATGCTTGCCGTAATCGTAGGTCACTTTAATAGACATAAATGATATTTTTTTATTGACTTCTTTTTTTAGGCTATTGCCATATTGCACTTATCGCTTATGTATGCTACGTAAAGTGTATACTTATCGGTATAATTATCTCAATTTTATTTTTCTTATTCTTAACAAAAAAAATAAAAACAAATGATATTATTAAATCAAGGAAACATCCTGAGCAGTTGGTTAGGCTAATAGGAAACTAAAATTATTTTGATGGTCATGTTTTGAGAGGCAGACGCAGTGGTAAGTTGATGTCATCTGTGATGGAAAGCACGATTGTTGGGAAAGAGAAAAAACAGAGGATCGAGAAAAATGCTTAACTTTCGGTTCGAAGATATGACTTAATGATGAATGTTTGCATGATGGAGCTTCAAATCTTCATCTCCAAATGATTTAAGTTTTGTGGTAAGATTTGATCCCTCATTTTCCTGATCGCGTGTCCTTGCCATTAACCATTGAGCCACGAGCTCAGAATCTTAAGCTTTTACAAAGGGTTTACATTCGCATTAGAGCGGCAGTGGTAGAGCACACTATTGTGTGATAATCAAACATACGTAGCTAAATTGGCCGCATCAATCAAATAATTTCAATTGGACAGTTTTGTCAATCAGTTCAGAACTTTTCTCCACACTAGTGGCTCGGAGATCAATTAGATCTCCGTATTTCAGATTTAATCTTCTATCAGTTTCAGTCTGCACTTTGGATTCAAAACGATCACAACTGACCTGGATTGAACTGACTGAGCTGACATTTGTTGGGGACAACTGTTGTCCTTAGTTGAACCTACATGAAGCAGAGCTGAAGCAGACAGTAAGCGTGCACACGTGGAAAATTTGCTGCAAGAACAATGAATTTTCTCATCTCACCAAAGTTCATAAATCAGTTCATGTTACTGCAATGGTCAGATCCATCATAAACGATACTTGACAATGTTTCAGCATCAGAGTACTATACTACTCTTATTTTAGTCCGGTCGCCAGCACGAGTTTTTTGTATGGAACCTTCACAGACTGCATACCAGGAATTATTTTAAATTAATTGCAATTTAATTGCTTTTTCAATTATTTAATTGAAATGGGCATTCGTGAGCAATCAATTCATAGAAACCAAAAACAATATTCAAATAATTGAAACTGAAGTTAACAGAACAAAATGATTGAATTCGGCAGCGGTGAATAATCAATCTACTAAATGAGCAAGAAATGTTATTCTAACGATTATATTATGAATCCATAATACATAGATGCCAAGAGTCATGATTGTTTACGCCTACACTATGGTAATGTGGAGCACCTGGAGGTACTCCATGAAAAATAATCGTACAATCCAACTGAGGTGGAGAATAGGAAGCCAAGCAGATATAGGACCTAAAGTGAAAGTTAAGTATGAGTTATGACATCACCAGGTAGGCTATGCGGGTATTAATTGCAATTGAAATTTCTGAGCAATCAATTAGTTTACATCAATTGTTCGAAATTTAATCAATTTTTGATGATTTATAGCTACTACGAATCTACTACGTGTCATGCCTTCTGGCATGGAATATTTTCAGATCAGTTTCTATCATGTGAATCGGTTGTTACCATGTTAACAACAACTTCTGATCAGTGATGTATGCGAAAATGAGTTTCAATGTGGCGAAGATTCACTAAAAACGCTGTGCTTACTGATACTAAGATGCTTGCTAAATCTAAATGTGTTATATTAGCAGGGTGGCGGCCAGATTTCAAGCTTCAAATTCCCGGGCACGGCCGACACCCTGTATTAGCCTCATAAACAGAGGTACATGAACACAAGATTGCATCAGCTGAAGACATTCCATGCCAAAAATTACGGCTGTAAATTCAGCACTACTCACTAGATGTTGAACTGTAAATTGAAAAACCCTCCGTTATCACTCATTTTATATAAATGTCAACACAACGGAAACCATTTTGATCACGGGCGACAAAACTAAGCGACAAAAAATTTTCTAAAAAAAGCGGTCTAAATGTGAACAGCATCTCTATGTTAATCACACAGGGCGATTTTATTTCAATTTGTGGCTATAGTCACAGTTGTCGGGCTATCATGAACGCACCTTTAATCAGAGAAAACACAGAAAAATGTTATTTTTCACCGAATACTCGAATATGCTTCCCATTGAATTTACATTGTGTTTACTTGTGCAGGCGGCCGGACTATCTATCTTCTTCATAGATTTTTGACACATGCGCCTACATTAATTTCTTCAAGATGTGCTACAGTACCACTGAAAAAGAGAATGAATAAACAAGCGCCTTGCTTATTGAAAAACGTCGACGTATGCATAAGACCGACATTTTAGTGAAATATACCGAATTCAATATACTGACGAGCGAGTTGAACAACTTATTGGTGAAGGTACAGATCTTAAGTTTTAGCTACACTCGTCTCACACGTTCACATCAATGAGAGTCTGCATCAACATTTTTGGCATGAGAAAATCCTTCTGTCAATTTTTTATACAACTGTTGCATCTGTGACATTTAAGTCTCAGACTATGTACGTTGATGGCTTCTTGCATAAGAATCAAAAATGCAATTTTGATGTTATGTTCGCCAACATATATACTTATCTACTCGTTGGAATGCATTTTGCCTATTTATAGAGAGCTCCTCATAGACTCGAAGTTGTAAGTCTATTTCATTGGGGTCTGGCGTGGTTTAACAACAAAATCAGTCATTTCAGCCGATGCTGTTCACATCAGATTCGGTTTTCGATAGATTTTAATGACAACTGAAGCTGGGACATTATAACGGGTCTTACATATTGAACATAACTTAAATAATTTTATATAATTTGAATTTAATATGGTCCAAGGCTTGCTCTTAAGAGAGCAGGTGCTACGTTCTCAACGCAGACATGATGTATATGGTCGTAACGTGTCAATATGTCTGACTGTCATACGGCTACCTCACAGCCAAACTTGAATTTGGTTTGGGTTAGAAGACCTTCCCCACTAGTCCATTTATTGACTCACTGAGCGCTTCTTAGATGGGCCTGGACTTCACCACTACTTCACGGAGGATCGTTCCGTGGGTCCGGCACTATACGGGCTGGACTCTAACCTCAAGTGCACTAAATAGTGTAAGGCCGCTTAAAAAGTGATCCCTTAAGTCAAAGTTTTCAAATTCGAATTAATAGGAACTTAGATATAAATAGACAGTACTACCAATCACAATGCCAATCCTATGGAGGTCAGCGTCTGACAAGTTGTGCAGTTCCTCAATCACAAGAACTTACAAAATCAGCTATTAAAAGAATAAAAAACCAATAAAACAATATCCACTTGTCAGCAAGCACCCGCCTGTGGCCTGTTTCACAATACAAATAGAAAACAGTAAATAATAAGTAGTAAATTGTAAATAGTAATTACTAGGGCCCCCAGAAGTCAATAAAGTCAATTTTTTTATTATGAGTTCCGGTGACCAGAAATGTCTAAAACCGGTGTAATAATGGTCTATCTGGTCTATTGAGAAAGTTATGAAAGTCAATAAAGTCAATTTTATTGTTTTAGGTCAATAAAGTCAATTTTATTGTTTTTGGTCTATAAAGTCAATTTTCGAGAACTATTCGTCATATTATTGTATTTTCTAGAGATAGATACAAACAATGTGTTTTTATGTTTATGATACGCACAAAATTTTCTTTGTTGATGGCTGAGTGGCATTTGTGAGACGGCATTATATTAAACACTCAATGATATTTAAGTTCTTCAATCGAATACGTACAAGGTCACGGGAGAACGAAGGTTGTCAATTTGCGAACTCTAGATGATCATGTGATTCTCAAAAGCGCATCGGGAGTACTAAGAATAGCAATGACTGGTAGCTATTATACATGTAAGTACTCCATGGTGAAATCAACGACTAATGGTTTTCATCATTTCCATTTTTAATACTCCCTGGTGGCAATAAATGGCGTTGCAATCATTGAAGAAGTCATTGTGTTGACTTGCATTGAGTTGATTTAAATATTCGAAAGTTCATCCTTCACTATCGCTGAGGCTTTCGACCAGTTGCAAGCCATGAATTTTGCAAATGACCCTTGTGGTGTTGGACAGTACATAACAAAGCGATTGAGTGCAAATGACATGTCGTCCATTGTTGGTCTCACACGGCCGGAGGTGTCACCAAGCATTTATGGATTGTTACAGAAGTGTCAGCCCTCGACTGCTGCGATTGAACGAAGCTTCTCTATGCTTCAGAAACTACTAGCCAAGGACAGGAATTTTAAACCTCATAACGTGAGGCAGTTTCTTGTTTTATATTACAATGGTAAGTAAATGACAATATTTTGACTATGATTGAACTAGTCGTTTTACAATAAAAAATAAATGAATAAATCAATGGTTCTAATCAAACTCCATGGAATCATAAACGTTTTAATGTGGCACGGGTACTTATCCCCTCATCTTCCAAAAATACATTTTTTAGAAATCACTACCATCATAGGTTGGTTTGTCCCCCCTTGGTTAGATCCTAGGTATGCCCTGCATAAAATGAATGGTTGAAACTCTCTAAAAATGGTTAGGTCTATAAAGTCAATTTTTCCGATTTTTAAAGTCAACTTTTCATTTTTTTAGGTCAACTTTCTGGGGGCCCTAGTAATTACTGTTCCTGTTTCACAAACGAACACAGCTTCCTGTTGCAAGTAGTGAATTGGGAAGTTGACTACTTGTAATGTAAGACCTATTTTTAGTAGTTGTTGAGTAGCGAGCATGCGTGTCCAGCCCAGTCACTGGGAGTTTCATTGGTTCATCCTATCAGTGTGTATCGTTCACAGATGATAACAACGCAAGGGAGACGAAGGGATGTGTGAAGTTGATAACAAGAAGCACTTTCTTCAACACCCATAACAGTAGTGAATTGTTTACCGACGCGTAATTAACTTTCAAATGAAATGAATAGCGACGAAAAAGTGCTTTACTTGAGCTCAGCATATCTATCACGTTGACATATAATGATGACAGGCCTGTGATTAGCCTATGAAAAAAATTGAGGATTTTTTGTGAAAAATTTGAGGAATGGAAACGGAGCCTAATATGATAATTGCAAGAAAAACTACAAATTTTTATCACGGATTTTGGGCCAAACTTCATGTCATGAAAGTCACAACGAAGAAGGTAACCCAAGGGTTGACCACACCCCACTTTTTTAAGTTGTGTATATTGCAAAGGAATACTGACTTGGTCATAATTACTTCCCGCGTTGTTACGAAATCAATTTGTTGCCTCAAGTATTATCTGCTTAGAATGTGTCGAACAGAGGATGTCAGATCAAGCTGCTGATATCGCTCAGCTTCACGCTATTGTCTCCAATTCAATTATGCTTGTCAGATTTGTATACTGCAATTTTTTGAATGTAGGATATATCCTCAACCACATGCATCTGGGGCTTTGCAACAATTAATTTTTACGGACTTTAGACGAATTTGGGAGGAGAGTAACCCATAAGTATAGAAAGCTTAAAATCGTTGACGGAATACTTGTGACTTAAAAAAAGTCAGTAATTTATCATGAAGGATACGCCACATTACACATTAATTTATTAATATTACGTTATACTGCATAAGTTTTGGTGCCTCTAGTTTGTTAGCGCTTGATCATATCGCTCCGATCTACATTCAAATGAACATGAATTCTCTCATACAACACAAAACCAGTGTCGGGAACAGGCTTGCCAGTTGAGTTGTTGGTCTCATACAGGCAAAGAGTGAAAGATTATCACCTCTATTCGCATGAAGTTGCACCGAGATATTGACGTCCGCATCTTGCAGTAGACCCAGGTTGAAAATCTACCAACCCAGTACTATGTGGTTCAATGTCTTAATTAATCTAAGTTCACATACAACGATAAGCAATGTGTGCACTAATTTCACACCAACCTGTGTTCAGCAAATTATGAAAACGATCTATACGTGAATAATTCATCCAGGATAAATGTTGGTCGGCAGACCCTGGAAAATGTAGCTGCAAAAAGACTCATGAGATAGCAGAGCTTCATGCGCTTCCAACCCCCGCACGCTAGTGACCAGGAGGCATGTAGACACTAAATTTATGGTCCATCCGCTTTACCCCGTCGGATGTGTTCATGTTCAGCGGAAATAAAATGGAAGAGAGTGAGTGAAATAAACGCTTTAGTTGATAAGAGCACTGAAATCCAAGTGTGCTGGGCTACCTATATGTTAACATATAATGGATATGGAAGATCGATATCCATAAGGTCTTTAAGAAGTACAGGCATGCATTTAGCAGCTGTATAGTCGCAGAAACATATGAAGAAGGTTCTGACAAAGGTCAAGATAATTAATGAAAATAATTGAATGTGCATTTTATTGTTGGAATTCTAAGCAATATCATGAAGTTAGAAGTAAAAAGTTGCAATGTTCAAATATACAATTTCTGTAGCTTGATCGCAGTGTTTCACTCATTAAATACGTGAAAGCATTTAATGAGTGAGTTCGACAGACAATAACTTCGAACAACTTCTCTGCTTAGCAAAATAAGTCCAGACGAACCGGAACATCTGCAGCCCTGTAGCTTGCAGAAATGAAAACGACATTCAACGTAACAAAATGCGTCAAGGTAACAAAATAAAAAAAACAAGCTAACGACTGGTTAATTTTTGATGTGCTAAATATGACATGGCTAAAAGAAAATCATTTATATCCTAAAATGTCTAGAAATTTAGAAATACTTACTAGAAGGACAAGCAACGGTTCTCCTCTCCTCATGTGGAATGAATTGGTGAATAAGTCGCTCTTTTCAAAATTATGTTGATCACTTATATATTGAAAAGATTCTATTTAACAGTCTGCCCATTCAGATGATAAAAGGACAGGTCTGTTTCCAATCAAAATATCAGATCCAGCTAGCACAGCGGGATTACGCTATCAGATCCAGCTAGCACAGCGGGATTACGCTATCTAAAATCTACCAAGTGTGTGAGAGAAAAATCATGAAGTTATAAATTATGAGAGAAAAAGAAAAGAAATAAATCATGAGTGATTCATGATTAGCAGCATGGATGTAGGGTACATGTTACAGGATTCTCTTAGCTTCCTGTTTGGAAGTTTACATATCATCGCCATTCGCCAAAAAACAATACATTATCCAACATTTAGTCTGTAGTGTGTCGTATTTGAGGAATTTCTCATAGTTAAGCTATATTTGAGGAATTTTTGAGGATTTGAGGAGTAATAAACAAATTTGAGGAATTTGAGGAGTAATCACTGGTCTGTGATGATTAGGAAGAGATTACCTGATAAATAGTAAATAGGAAGTAGGGAATTCTAACTTTAATGATTTTTTTACCATTTGGAAGCAACATTGTGAAACCAGATTACTATTTATCGATGCCTTTTCACTACTTGCAAATAGATATTTGCTATTTGATTGTGAAACCTAAATTACTATTTATTACTTACTAATTGCTATTTGCTACTTACTATTTGTATTGTGAAACAGGCCACTGGTCGTGTTTCGACCCCTATACCTGGACGCTCAAACCCAGGAGGCTGGGGCACCGCATAAATGCTGCTGACAAAAAATACAGTCGAACCTCGATGTAACTAACCCCTCTATAACGAACATTCGGCTATAACGAACCCATGGCATGGATCCCAAAAAAATGATGTACTTTTTACATACGCTTTTGTAAGCTTTTATTCTTGAGAACGTTTGCACAAGAAAGTAGCAATCATATTACAATAATGGACGCGAGTTGCCACATAATTTTTTGCTTTTTGCATTGTCACGATTATTACTGTAAGTATAGACGACGCATTTCCAATGGTTGTCAATGTGTTGCTTCTCTCCAAGCAATTACTGAATTTAGCTCGTGGGGCCAGTTTGAAGAAAAATCGACAAACGAAAATTAGTGACTTTTCAATAAGCAGTGATGTACATGTACATTTATGCTGTATTTGTTCAAAATGAATACTATCATATGATACTAATGCCTGCATTTTTTCATTAATTTCATGAATTAATTCTTTACGTACCCGTATCTAAGATGTTAATTAACATGTACCGGTACATGCATTTGCATATACATGTTTATACTTCCATTACTATAGTGCATCTGTAAAGTAACTCAGGATATCAGCTTGAAAGCTTCTCAGACTTTATTCGATATAAGGAACCCCTCGCTATAACGAACCTCAGGCATGGACCCCATGAGGTTCGTTATAGCGAGGTTCGACTGTACTTGAAACTGTGTGAATTAAGAAAAAATCTAAGCAAACTACAGTACATAGTCGTGTATTCTGTGTGTCCTAATGCGGTCTGCTTTTGCCATTCTCCTTAACGACTTATCTTAGGCCTCCACTATGGCATTCAAATGGTCCATCATGGAAGAAACCATCCTGTCATAGACTTATAAGACCTTACTACAATTTTTCATGAAAATAGACACGAATATGAAATCAGATCAGAAAGACAACACAGGATTTATTAGCAGCAGAAATAGTGATGATATATTATCTTCTTGAAATGAATTTTGAAATAGGACGAAACAAAACCAGCAATTTAACTCAGAGAATGTCTCGAAAAGTCATAGTAAAATGCCTTTAAGTTTCCATATGAACAGTCATCCACATAACAGCATCGAGATGAATCTTTGCTCTTGAAAAGGACCGGCTATCTGGACAACATCGGCTGAAATAATCCATTTTGTTGTCACACCACTCCAGACCACAGTGAAATAGACTTTTGATTTCGAGTCTACCAGGTGTTTTCTATACGTGAGCAAGATGAGCAATTTTCTATTAAACACCGCGGTAAACCATGCGGCAACACCAGAATCGATCACCTTTCCGGAAGAGTTTGAGTGGAGAACCTTTGCGTATTGTAATGGATACAACAAGAATCAAATGCACTTGTACCTGGTAGACCGCACATCAACTACATTAGATGTGGTCTACTATGGGAATCGATGGGTTCGGCAAAAGTACATGATAGCAAAAAAGTGCAGATGGAGATACAGGATTGTATGCATTCTTTTTACAACCCAAACTATCAGAAAAATCATTTTTTTTATTGCGTCAATCAATTTGATCAGTGCAGAAACTGATCCAAGGAGCTTACAGTAAATTTTTTACATTAAGAGAAAAATGAACTTGAGCACGATAGATACTTACCAAGTAGACAAGGTTTGTAAGTAGATGGCGTCCTATAGTCATGCCTAAGGTGAAAGCCATTAACCATTTCACATCATCTTTGGTCATGGAAAGGAAGCGTTGCAGCAGAATGTCATAATCCACAGGATATTTCTGCCAATCAAATGCAAACTCAGATACTGCGGTGTACGTACATTTCGCCAATTCCAGGTAGGTTGGCATTACTTCGGTTTGTGTAGAATTACCAGCCATCTCTGACAGGCGCTCGTTTTGCTAGGAAAAAAATTGTTCGAGTAAAGTGTCTGATACTTCAAGTTCCTCCTTCCTGTTGAGAAATAATTCATGTTTAAGGTCCATGCAATTGCTGTGTCATAAAATAAAGCGACAATCTTGCGACTGAATTACACAAGCATACTCGATGTAACATATAAGCATGTCACACCGAGAGACTGGAAAAAATTTATTTGATAAAAATTTGCAAAATTACCAATAAAGTAATTAAAATACATAACATCAGTAATTGCAACGGCCACAGTGCATTGCGAACAGATTGCAAATCATCACAGCTGGCTTTCAATAAATATATAGAATAAAATAAATAATAATAACGCACATATACTGCATGAAATTGGAATTGGAAGGCATACCACATGCCGAAGGCAGATATGATATTCACGTATCAAAAAAATTTAATTAGTTGAACGCCTTGAATTTTACAGTTGAAGTCACGTGTCTTTTCGAAATATGATGACGACATTAGTCCTCAGTAAACACGTTTGCTCCGATGACATCTCAAATCGCAATAGTCAATCAAAATGACCGCGTTGAAACTTTGCCTCACATGGCTCTCGTCAATGTCAGCTACATGTATGTTTTTTGAATTATCTCCTTTAAAACGGTCTCAGTCAACAGTTCAAAATCACCGGTTTTATCTGTGGATACAAATTGGTACGAAGTTGCACAAGTTTAGCCACAATTCTGTGAATTTTATGAAACGATTATTTTTCACAACTACCTTCCTCTAAAAACGCATCGGTGCTCAACCAACTAGATCGAAAACGAGATAACCATTGCGCCTCAGACACACTGAAAGCAAAGCAAAGCAAAACGAGCATCCCGAACAAACGTATGTCCTTGATTTCTATTTACTCTGCTTTGTTTTGCTCGCAGTGTGGCAGACTGGCAATCTACAATTGCTGCAAAACGCTTTACTCGGAAACGCTTGGAAAAGCTCGCAATGCGACTGAAGCCTTATCCTGTAGATAACTTTCCTGAGTACCTGAAAGGTACAGCTTGATAAAGACTTACACAAGCGAAGTAAAAATCTGCATGTCTTTCATGTAGCCTGCATATTCTCCTGTGAATGCACATGGAAATCGCTCCAAGAAAAAAATTGCGGTAAACTCGTTAATATTTCATTTACGGCAGACAATTCAAAATAACTATATGAGAAAGCATTGTAAAGTCGTGACCCGATGTCATCTTTTAGGCTGTGAACTAGCCTACCAGTCGTTAAAGAATAAGTATACATTGAAGTTCTAGGTTCAGGACTGTTGGGGACAATGTGACTTACTTTGATGCGACTGATCTGCTTCTTGACAACAGTGTGTGATGATTCTTCGTATCATTGTAAAGACTTCAGTGCATCACAACAGTGCGAGATGGCATGATGTACATAGTGACACTACCATGAAATTAATCATGCCCGAAAACAATTGTACGGTGGTGAAAATCTTAATTGCTGATTGAGTGGTCCAAAGCAAAACTATCTTAAATAGTTTGATTATTCATCAAATCAAAACCAGTTGGCTCTCTATCTTATGGTGTCTTACCCCGCAGAATGAGATGCTATAGACATCGCACATTTTTGCAACAGTTTGCTGATATTTGTCGTCATTAAAATCAATCACGTGACACACGCTGAAGTACTATTATCACATAACTCTTGGTGATTCTAACAACATCAGCATTTTTGTATATTGATTAACACGAGAGACAGTTTGTATTTATACATTGTTATATTTAATGGTTCAGAAAGAGCCAAGGTTTTCACGATGTTGCAATTTAATTAAGGGATAATTAATTTCGGTTGCTACTCGGCAACCATCATCAGATAAAAGGAATTAAACACAGACACAAAAGTCATGAATTCAAATTTCACATTAACATAGGAAGTAAGGGTGTAGAAAAGAATTATAGCAAAATGTATAAAACTATGCCAACAAACTTCAGTAGGGAAAAGGAGGAATAGAAATATGCGACAGATAGTATTGAACTACATCTTACCAATAGCAATAGTAATTGATCTGACTAGAAATATTACTATCAAAATATACAAAACACATAGATGCATACAAATGTAGAAAAGGAAGGTAAAGTGAAAAAATAATACTAAAATAATAAATAAAATCTAATACATTTTACTAGATTTCTTTTCTACTCCCTTATTTCCTATGTTAATGTGAAACTTGAATTCATGACTTTTGCGTCTATGTTTAATTCCTTCTATCTGACGATGGTTGCCGAATAGCAACCGAAATTAATTATACCTTAATTAAATCATAACATCGTTAAAACCTTGGCTCTTCCTCAACCATTAAATATAACGATAAATGACTGGCCAAGACATCTTCAACCATGTATTTATACAGTTAAGTGTCCTTTGGGGTGGTGTATGTGGCACGGTGGTTAAGCGCTTGACCTAGTGATGTTTCGAACCAGAGGTCGAGCCCAGAAAGTGTTATTGGAAGTCGGCAGAAAGGGCATCCGGGCTAAAAGTACCACAACGGTTCCAGAAAAGTCTGACTATGTCAGCACCGTCCAAGTCTCCAGCATGGAGGAGTAGTGACGTTGAAACTTTACAGTTGATTAATTTAATTTTCGAGTCAATCAACGAACTTTCATCTAGAAAAACAAGGCAGAATTGATGAGGATTACTTTCACAAAATTAGCACAAAATAGCATGAATTTAACCCGTTCACAAAATTCACCTTAAATATTTAATGCCAAGTGTTATCAAAAACGGATTGAAGTTTGCATACTATTCAGTAGTCCAATTTCCTAGCTGTGGCCCAGTATTTTGCTGCAATGTCCGCGAAAGATTGCAATCGTTTAGATCGTGCACAAAAAAAGATCAGGTAAAAGATGTGACATGAATTGTTTGTTGAAGAACGACACATACTCAGCTTCTTGAAATGTGTGATGTCCACGAAGCACATTTTGCACGCTTATCTGCCTAAAAATTCCGAATCTGGAAGATTCATTCTGCGTAAAGATGTACAAAGCGAAAGAGCCACTTCTATTCTTGTATGTGTGTGGTGTGTGTGAACTGATCTACCGTCACTTTGAATGATGATATTTCTTCATCCTTTATATCTTTGCATGAAAAACTCATGTTTACTTTCGATGTATCTTTTAACATTATTATACAATAGCATTAGGCACTCGCTATTTGGCCGCTAAGCAAACCGCCCAGAGTTTCACACGAAATTTCAGAAAATGTACTTCTTCATGCTTTTCGTAAGTCTTCCTGCAATTGACTTGCGATGCTCCACATTATGCTTTGTTAAGTAAAAGGATTAAGCCTATCTCCCATCGTCGGTGTTGCTGATGAACGCCCTTTCTTGCTAAAATACACTATTCCGCTAAATCGAAGCGTTATAGGGACTGGGTTTAGGATATGTTGGAATGTCATCTACTGCTTGTAGTGTACTTTGATGGAATACATGAAAATAAAACCCTTTCTCCTGGTTAAGTGCCTTTTGACAAAGCTTTGATATTTGCGATTTTCATCATTGCTAGATCGCATTAATGGTCATATGCGTAAATGCTTGAGTAGTTTGTGAGTAGTACATGTATTTTTCGGATTACTGAATGAATAACAGGAGATGGAAGCACTTTATAACAGCAAGTCCTTCGTCATTTCATTCACGAAATATCATTTTACTGAAGTCGTCATGCATAAATAAGCAATTTCAAAGAGCATCAATAAAATTTTCTTTTATCGAAATTTCCGGGGTTTCATTGCCACGGAACTCCCATGTCCAAATTGCACTTACATATTTTCAAATTTAAAACATCACTTTATTTAAGTCATAGTGTTTAAATAAGCAACTTAGGAAAGTATCACTGATTTTCTGCCAGCACTGCTTGAACTGGGTTTTCCCGGGGGTGGCTACGAAATTACGAAAGGTTGACAACGCATGTAAAAATGGACGTATTGATGACATGTGACATGAAACAAATTCAAAAACAGCAAATCATAAGCCTACCAATTTTCCACCTGTAATGATAATGCATTGCTTCACCGAAGTCATGTTACATACCCAGCATTGCTTCACCGAAGTCATGTTACATACCCAGCGTTGCCATCGCGCCTCGAGACCCCATCCGCGCAGGCAGTGTATCGATGCAGAGTAGTAAAAATGAAGGTGCAAACTCAAGCCTATGATATGTACTAGGAAATTGTATGCCCTGTGAGCACTTACTTTCGGGAACATATTCGTTGTTCCTCGAAACTATCTACTAAGCAGTGGAAAAAGACAATTTATTTATATAATTTATTGATTTTTTTATTTTAATAATTATAATTTTTTTTATAAAATTTTAATAAAACAAAATAATCATTCTAATTTATTAAATAATTTACTATACATAAATAATTTGTTTCATGGAAAATGTTTAAGAAATGAAAATTTCTGTTTGTAGAAACTAGTTTCTTGTCTGATCTAGGTTTTATGAATATCCAGAAGTCTTGACTGTGCTAAAATACATCGTATAATTGTGAGCGATCTTAATGACATTTCCGATTTCTTCATTTCTTTTGTAGAGATTTGATTTTTAATACATTGATCAGGCTGTACATCAAATATCAAAGATGCTAAAAGTACGTTATAGAAAAATATTTCAGTCGGTTTAGAATATTCATGTGTCAAATAAGATCTCAATACTATGATGAGTTATGAATAATAAAGCATCTATAATTGTGATATTCCATACGATGATTAAAGCATAGGAACTGATATAAAAAGTCATGACAGTCACATAAAACGTCATAACAGACAAAATAGTGGATATATTGGATGCACTGACAAGGAATTTTGCGCTACATTATCATTCGATAACAGGCTCCGCGCTTATGTGTTTTGAGCTTTAAGCTGTAGGCCTACCTACATATTTATCGATAGCCTAATAGTTGAAACATGCAAAATAAAGTCAAAGTAGTAGTTCTAGTACAACAAATGTTTGATTGTATTACAATGAATAAGCTACCGGTACCTCAAAAAAATCTTGTAAATTTATAACCCCAAATAAAAGAATACTTTTCTGAACGCGCAACTCATACCCCTCATCCACGCAGCTGCGAGGATTCCTTCTCTTTTCCGAATAGCCTACATCACTTATTTCTAGTATGCTTCATTTGTTTCATCATCACTGCACACAATCGCTCGATAGCATTTAATATAACATGCAGAATGCAGATATAATTATATACTTCATTCAAGCAGAACTGAATCTCATTTGCAAAATGGATTTCTGTGCAAAACATCTTTAGTCCCATTTTTATCATATTAATATCTACTTGATAACATGAATAATTGCTCCAATTTTACAGCCTTTGTTATTTAACAATTATACAGGAAGGTGTCGAACTTATGATTTTATGAAGCTCTGTTTTGACTGTCCACACGGTCACTCACATAAGAATCAACTTGCGCAAATGCTGACATAAAAATTTGAAATTTAACTAATGTAAACTCGAAATTTGTAGACACATATTTCGGCTACAAAATACATATATATATATGTATGTTAAGTGTCGAGTTGCACATGTAGTAATAAAATACATGTCTGTCTGTAAAGAATTGCAACATGTAGACAAAACATAAATAATGAAATATCTACGGCTGCTAGTCATTTTCAATAAGAACATCTGAAAAGATCGCATGCAAAGCATTGCACACATAACACAGTAAAAAATCGATCGAAAAAATCAATAGTGATAGCTTCCGATTTATTTTGCATTTTTGGACGAATTCAGAGAGCAAACAAATGTCTCATGAGATTTTTTGATGCATTTAACTTGAAGGCAACTTAAGATGATCTGCTGTCTACACGCAAGATATGTTGAGGACATTAGCTTCCCGGATTATCTATTTTTTTCTCCGCTAACCTCTCTTCTAGAGAACATGATCAATAAACATTACGCAAGTTTCAAATCTTTTGCCATCTTCATCTTCTCTCACTCAAAGTTCCATTTGAGTTAATTTGAATTAATAATTTAAATTGGAAAGCAGATTGAAGTCTTCCGCAAATGTAACATTTTTTCGTTTTTCTCGGAAGAGCAAATATTTCTAGAAGTATAACGCTTGGCAGATAATGAAGTTATATACTTGCCTGAATTTTAGCTACGCATCTATTCGTTTTAACTACAATTTTCAAGTAGGCCTACAGAGCATTCACATATCAAAAGTTTTATGCGCTCCACACTAATGCATGGTAGCAGATGACCACAGGCCTGCCTCTCTGCTACCTGCACAGTCGGAGAAAACAATGAAAAAAGTCATTTCCACCAGCTTTCCAATGGTTTTACACATTTTAAACATTGTCCATAAAAGTGACAAGTTAGAACTTGTTCTGCGCACAGACTCTTTATATATAATATATCAAATATAGGCTTAGGTGTAACAAAAAAGCTCTATGATTGTTAAAAGTGTAAAACACTCACTTTTGACCTAAATGTGTCATATGATGAAAGTTGCGGCAAGGGTACCTAACAGATGACATATCAAATTCGCATTTTCGCTTCAGCGAACTGATCAGTTATAAACATCCCACGTGTATGTTTCAGATATATAACTAAGAAATACTTCAACTGGCATTCATCAGGCTGACGAGCCAAATGCTAAGTCATGGCGAATCGCTCTGTGAACTCGATCACTATACAACGCACAATAATCTACAGCAAACAAAACTTAAAAAGATAGCATTCAATTACCACACAAGTTAGTTACTCAAGCACCGGGCACTCTCACCAACGTCATTTTTATGACTAACATACACTTTGCATTCCCGAAAACCAGATTCAAGATGACACGAAGGGTTTAAATTCCATGAAGGGTTAAATTTTCATAAAATTGGGGAAACTAATCACCTCGCTATCAAATGAACTTAAATACAATGTACCAGTTTTGAAAAATAATCATATCTCAAAAAACATTTTATGCTCACTTACACGATAAAGAAGCTATTTACATATAACTCAAATTTGGTGACTTGTGTTTTTCAATTGAGGCGTGCCAACACCAAAAAACAGACAGATCACTGGACTTGCTAATGGGTCTGGCAATGTTAAGGGAAGGGGACGCTTCGCACCGTGTGACATATGTAAGAATCTAGATGAAAATTGCTTTAGTACAGATTAGATTCCTTGTAGGTGGTTAACTCATTGATAAGCTGTAAAATATCAAAATTCTCTCTGAGCAGCATTATTGTTAAGTTTAACGAGTAAAGACAAATTCGTCTATGTAGCCGAGGCTGCTTGGTTGATAACTCGATGAGTTAATTTTATACTTATATTTCGGCTATCACAGCCCTTTTCAAAACTGTACTCTATACTTTGAAAAGGGCTGTGACAGCCGAAATATAAGTATAAAATTTAACTCATCGAGTTATCAACCAAGCAGCCTCGGCTACATAGACGAATTTGTCTTAACTCGTTAAACTCATTGATAAGCTGTAATGCCAGTGGGTTTTAATAGATATGATGCGGGGATATAAGCTTTATCAAGCAAGTAATGGATGTAGTTGTCTAATGTTGCACCAGATACTTAAGTAATTTGAATGTTAACTTTCTTTCATTCATCCCCACCGCAACCGAGGCACAAAGCTCTACTGGCAAGCTAGGGGGTTGGGCAGCTTTCACTCGCTCGCAACTTTCACAAGGTTAGTGTTATTGGTCTGCAACGAGAGCTGTGGTACCCTCTCGAGGAGAACAGACTCGAACACAAGAACTTCAACACTTCCATACCGAAGTGGGGTCCTCAACCAACTGAACGGTATTGCCTTAATAAGAGATGCGTAGCTATAAATCTTATCGCTGACGCATTTCCTATGTTGTGATTTCATAGTGAATCTCACTTCCGTTTGTGTCGTCTCCCCAAGAAAAGATTAGCTGCTAAAAATATGTAGTTTATTTGCTAGTAAATATTTACAAGTCCGAGCTTTCGCGAGCCGGCTCGCATTGTCAAGGTTTGGCAGGAGTAAGGGCAAGCTCAGCGTCTGGATATTTTATGTTTCCGATTGATAGCTGGTCTTTGTTCTTCAATATGATTGGCTTCTGACAGTCTCGTCTCTATCGGTGATCTGCATCTGTCAATAATCTCTAGCTGGAAGTCTGTGATCGCCAGATGTCCATGATGGTATTGTTTTCCGTGCTCTGCCGATGCGCTATCTATGCTGTTATTTAATAGGCTGCGCTTGTGTTCATTATATCGGAAATTGGTCCGATATCGATTATATCGAAAATCGGCTGGTCTTGACGTCTGACCTATGTAGCTGCCATGACAAACCTGCAAGTAAACCGATATACTCGATGCTTATCAGAGCAAGCGAAACTACACCCCAAACGATCACAGACTTCGCAATTGTCATGTTTCCTCTTTTCCTTGCGACTGAGGCATTGTTTGAGACTAGAGGCAGGCTGGCTTACTAACTTTATCGGCAAATCATAATTCACCGATAGAGACGAGACTGTCAGAAGTCAATCATATTGAAGAAGAGAGACCAGCACTCAATCGAAAACATGAAATAACCAGACGTTGAACTTGCCCTCACTCCTGGCAAAACTTGACAATGCGAGTCGGCTCGCGAAAGCTCGGACTTGTAAATATTTTTTAGCAAATAGACTGTACATATTTTTAGCAGCTAATCTTTTCTTGGGGAGACGACACAAACGGAAGTGAGATTCACTATGAAATTAGATAGCCTCCCGTCAGCTGCCATCAACTATGTGATAAATCTATTCAATGCTATGTGATCATGATGATAATCAGTGGTATCTCTCATTGAGAATCAGAGTATAAATAATGTAACTCTATTTACTTATGATCGATACATTTGAATTTCTTTTTATGATAATTTCACATTTCAATTTTACTTTTGTTCGAGTCACTCGAGTTGCAGCACAAACTTAGGGGCACAAGCCAATTACTTTCGATATGCTGAGAGCGGAGAAATGTTACGTCGAGGGCTACTCAAGCTTGAGTATAAGAGTTTTATGGCTAGTTGAAATAGCGGATACGGCGTTTTGTGGCAGACACGTAAGTTATGAAAGCAGAGTCAATCAGAGGATACCAAAATACAGTATCTTTCGCAACGTGTCGAAGACCTGCTGCTTTCTCAGGCCAGGTAGTGCTAAATGACTGTCTTGACATGCAATCACTGAAGATTGAGGGACAAGCAGTATACGACATAATCGGAAGTTCCCCTCTCCTGTTGGTAGCGAAACTCAATGCCTGGGTTTGCGGGAGCGCTTTCGAGGTCCGTCAGACATCACAATCACACGCTTAACGATTTTTTTAAGATTCACATATAGCAATGAAAAGTGTTCATGAGATCTGTGACAAGTCTCTTTACAAAATGAGTCAGCAATAATACAATACTGATTAAAGATAAGAGCAACATGATCAAGACAAAATTACTTGAAAGATAAACTATGTGCGATGAAGGATTGTAAAAATTCATCACAAGAATATCTTAAATCAATCTTCGTCATGTTGCCCGAACCCAGCTTCTACCCAACTGACATGCAATTCACTGAGACATCGATATCTGAAGAATAAACGACCACGACTCTAGCACTAACTTAGCACTATAGCAAGGACTACTACAACATAGTCGGCCCTACTGCAGTTTAGTGCACCCTCTATGAAAGAGACGGAAACGCGCCTACTTTAGTGCACCCTAAAACAACGGCGCATTCTCCCGCAAACGATGACTACGCACAGTACACCGAAGCGCGCGCTCGGCGTAATGTGCGAAGACGAAGACACACGAAGACACAAAGACACTCATTTATAACTATAGGGAAGAACGAACGACATTCATTCTGTTGATTAAATCATGTTGTTCTCACATGCATTTTAGGGTGCACTAAACTGCAGTAGGGGTAAAAGAGGGTGCACTAAACTGCAGTAGTGCCAACATAGTCGTCTTTGACTTAAGTTAGTTAGTGCTAGAACTGTGGTCATTTATTCTTCAGATATCGATGTCTCGTTGCATCGCATGTCAGATCACCATTTAGTACTAACTCGCCTGATGAAGCAGCCGGTCTTCGACACGTCGCGAAATATGCCGCATTTTGGCAGATTTTGTCTTCTGATTCACTCTGTTTTCAAAACTAATGGCAAGTTATGAAAAAACCATTAGAGCAGACGCCTACGGGGTTCAACTTATCCGGAAAGGTTGCGGTTTCTAATTCTTGCAGCTAAGTCTGACAAATGAACCGAATGCCTGCTGGAGAAAAATCTAACCAGGCAACTTAAAGGATCCGCCTGTCGCATTGGTTAGCAACTGTCTTCATCAAGGAATAATTTCATGATGAATGAGCTGACAAATGCGCACCGACATGCATTTGAAATTGTCATTGCTGACACAGAACAATAAAATTCAAATGAGAATGAAATCAAAATGGGGAGATAAAACGGAGTCTTGAGACACCCCATCGAGTATCACGCCCAGGTATTCGGTTGTCCGGTCAAAGGGTATGTCGCAGCCTATCAACTTGACGTTCAGCTGAGTGTCCTACTTTCTGCTTGAAAAGTAGAAAATGCCACTTGTCTTTCTCGTGTTCGGGTGCAATCGCCAGAGGTGGCAATATGTGTTTAGCTTGTGCAGGTCCGTTGATGGAGAATGTTCGTGGTTCTTAAGGTCTTTGTCAGAAGTCAAGATTGACAGGTCTGCACAAAGAAGTTTCTTGCAGTGAGTGCCAGGGAGGTCCGCTATCTATATGCTAAGCAAACAAGGGATGCTACGGAGTCCTGAGATATTTCATTATCTGAAAATCACCTACTGGACTTTCTCTACCAATGTGTAACGCAAAACTCCAGTCATTATCTTGCACACCATCTGTTCGTTAAGGATCTTCTTTAAAAGTCTCACTGCAAGGCCTCGGTGCTACACTGTGTAATGCGCAGCAGTCAAGTTAATCAGCACTACTCCTGCTTTTTGCTTGTGCTCGAAGCTTCTGTGCTATCTGGTCCTACCAGATAAATCAAGACACAAGGACTTCTGACAAAGACCTTAAGAACCACGAACATTCTCCATCAACGGACCTGCACAAGCTAAACACATATTGCCACCTCTGTGCTACCTGGTCCGGCGTTCTTAGGCTGGGTCGATGCCTGCTTTATCGTGGGCGATAATTGTGACTGATTGGCTACAATTTTTGTATGCAATTTACGCTCATCACTCACGTATTTCGGAGTCATCTACATAGAGTCTCTGGGATACTCTGCTAGGGCATTTACCAAGCACTATAATTCACAAAAGAACTACATCAAGTCGGATGCTATGTACATTTGCATGTTTGGTGAAGACAACTTAAAAATGAGACTTCGGCACAAAATCAAAAGTAGCCAGCCTAAGTCCGCCTGAAATCCAGGTCGGTCCGGGCCGGTTTTCATTTGTAATCCTTGCCATCTCGCGCAATCTAAATAAAGTTAGCCTATTCTTCGATGAAGAGTTGGCATCCACGGCGAGAAGTGGTTCTTTCAAGTTGTCTGTTTGGGTCATCCCGGCAACAAATTTCCGGTTGACGTTCGTTTACTTTCTCTGACACATGTTCCACTTTACTACCTTTATCCAAATCTGCAACCATTCCACTAAAGTTGAATCTCAAAGGCGCACGGTCTACATGTGCTTCGCTGAAGTATCTGGTGCAGCACCAACACAAGATGAACGAAAGCTAACATGGTTGAATAAACATAACCTTCAATAACTTTTGTAAAACTTGATAAGCCACACAATCAATTTCACTATCCTTTATTTGTTACAATTTAAAAATCAACAATGAATTTGAATTCTTTATCTTGTACATATCAGGCAGTTGTCAAGACGACGCCAACAATCTCAATGATTATATTTCTTTCTATTTCAAACTTTTTTCAAAAAACATTCGACAGACTATACTATGAGAATAAACAAAAGGAAAATGAATTATCATTATTGCCCTTTTCTAATCAAGGGAATACAGCATCTAATCAGTGCGTAACAGCCTCGTTGAGCATCAAAACACATAACCAACATTTAAAAGATAAACGTATCAACGAGATATAATAGGCATACAGTTATCATAAGGGTAAGAAACAACAAAAAGTTGGAATTGCTTAGAAATCATGAGAAGTGGTAAATTCCAATGGGAATCCCATAAGAGTTCTGTGAGATTAGGATGGAAGAGGGGATGTCTGTCCCATTAGCAAGCCTGTTAATCACCTTATACGTGTAATTCAATTACCAAAGCAATTTGGGAGCAGGGCAAAGTTGACAATCAAGAAAAGCAAGTGTCTGAAAGATTTGTGACAAAACAACTCACCATCGATCATGTACTTGTACTGCTTTCCAAACATCTGGCATAAAATAAGGAATGAATTTTCTCATCAATGAGATGATATTGCAGCAGCTTCAGTGCACTTAAAGAATTGTAAGACAAAGCATATATACACCGTTATGCTCAATAAAGCTTGATTTTTTTTCTCTAAATGGCTGCTAACGTTCTTTTATAGTTATTTAAACAATTTCATTACTTCTCTCACAGGTATGTTGCGGGAAGAACCAAGCTAGCTGATGCTATGTTCAAAATTAGAATATTTTTCTTTTGGTAATATATGTACCCCCTACTTCGATCTACTTATTGTCTTCGAAGTCGATTACTGCGATCAGTGTCTGAAGATGATCCAAGAGCACATATAAAAATATATCACCAAAAGAAAAATATTGTAATTCTGTATAGAACATCAGCTTGTTTGGTTCTTCCCACAAAATACATACAGTGACAAACCAAAGCATCTTCGCACTATTTCTCTCTTATTTTCATATTTTAACATACATACGAGGGCGTTCAATAAGTTCGTAGAATGAAATGCTCAGAGATGATGAATTAAGTTCTAATTTCGTGTGTTAGTTGATCTATGTTAATTATGTTCACAGTCATAACACTGTTCACTTTGCTTTGTCCGTTCAGCTATAAGAAGACTGCAAACTCATTGAATCAATGTATAAAATGGAATCGTCACTGATTGAACACAGAGCCGTCATCAAATTCCTTGTCAAGGAAGGTTCTTCGGCCAAAGAAATCACGGAACGGATGGCTAAGGTGTACCAGCAAGATGCTCCCAAATATTCCACGGTCGCCAAGTGGGCCGCAGAGTTCAAGCGAGGCCGTCAATCCTTGGAAGACGATCCAAGGTCGGGTCGACCATTGGAGGTGACGACAACGGAAGTCATCCGCCGTGTGGAGGACCTTGTGATGACTGATCGTCGTTTGAAAGTCAAAGAAGTTGCAGTAGAAGTTGGCATTTCAGAAGGGAGCGTTTTTACGATTCTTCACGATCATCTTCATCTCTCCAACGTGTCTGCCAGATGGGTGCCTCGAAATCTTCAAGTGCAAGATCGACAGCAGCGGATGCAACTCAGCTCACAACTTCTGGAGCTTTACAGGAGGGATCCAGAAGACTTCCACCTGCGACTGGTGACTGGAGATGAAACCTGGGTGCACCACTAGGACCCTGAGAGCAAGATCGCCTCAATGCAGTGGAAGCACAGTGACTCGCCACCTCCAAGGAAGTTTCGGACTTCGTCTTCCGCAGGCAAGTTGATGGCATCAGTCTTCTGGAACTCGAAGGGTCTTCTGCTTATCGATTACTTGCCCAGAAGGTCTACCATTACTGGTGCGTGCTACTCGGATCTGATGGTCAAGCTTCGTCAAGCAATCAAGGAGAAGAGGCGAGGATTGCTGACTCGTGGTGTGCTCCTCCTCCATGACAATGCGCCGGTGCACAAGCCACAATCAATCAAATGGGCTTCGAACAGTTGGCTCACCCAGCCTACAGTCCCGATCTGGCCCCAAGCGACTTCCACCTGTTTCGCGCCTTGAGGACGACCTTCGGGGAAGGCGCTTTGGAGACGATGAGGAACTGAAATCCGCCGTGGATGAGTGGTTCAACCTCAAGCCACAAGACTTCTTCCATGCTGGAATTGGGGCACTTGAGCACCGATGGTCTAAGTGCATTGTAGTAAGGGGAGACTATATTGAAAAGTAGTGATACTTTTGTTTTTATGAAATATATATTTGTATGCAATTCTACGAATTTTTTGAACGCCCCTCGTATTACTTATCTATTTTGAACTAATGTTCTGCGTGTTCACGTATTGTATGAACCATTCAGCATGTCACTGATGTTAGTGAATTTCATTTAATTGACCTTTAAGAAACTCCAAGAATGCAACCGTCATGGACACAAACCACCATATTGTGGCCAAATATGCTTTTCATGCAATAGCAAAGATCAGTATCAGAAGCACTCTCTCATAACATGCTAAATGAAGACAGAATTTGCATAATATAACGATCCGGTGATACAACTAGGATAGAAATACAGAACTATCACAAATGATGAATGAATGCTGATTCAAGTGCCCACATCTTGTCTTCTTACTTTGTATAGATCCCTCAATAATCCGCTTCAGCGGAAAACACAAGTCAACGGTTAGTTGATATTTTTGCTTCATCTGGGTAAGCAGTGAAAGCACATGCATCTACCTCCTTAATCAATTAAAGCATCCTGATGTAACATATCCATCAAGACAATTACATGTACTACTTCCATTATCATTCACAGCTTTGTAATAACGACTGTCTACACTTTCGAAGAGATAGAAAACACATCTCATTACCACTAACGCTATCGCAGATTAATTGAATGAAGATGAAACTGAATTTCAATCAGCAAAACATGCTACCCAACTTTCCACCGAACGGAATTTGAATTGAACTACGTATCGTATTGGTTCATTCGTTAATGCAAAGTAAAAGCATATTCCCTGACGTTTATGAATAGATTTATGAAGCTTTTCTTACCAACAGCGTCTAATTCAGCTTTGCTGCAAGTAAACGTTGGCTATCCATAACGGTGATTCAACATAGTAGTAACTGAAACTGTTGAAGACCTCAATGAAAATATTAGCATCAATGGAATTTACAGATTACACAACCATCAGAGAAAGCAAAAGCCGCTAAACAATTTACATTTTGAGCAACAAATGCAACTGTTTTGCAAATTTTCTGAAATAAAGTGACATGAATGAAAACAAATAGGTCAACCTCATTGAAAAAATGACAGGATTCCTCGGTTAATTATGCATATTTCGTGTATAAGAAAAAATACAGAGGTCGCTGTTCCGAATCACCTTTAAAATTGATCATTCATTTTTGAATTTTTGACTAATTTTCACGAATTTCTTCAAAATCTGATGTTCTTTTCGTAAATTGATTTAATAAAATGCATGTTTCAATTTTAAGCTGTTTTCCGCGATGCCAAATTTGTGAACGAGTCTACACTTATTTCTCTGAAATGTCAATTCTAAAATGCAAGCGGGCTTCAAATGGAAGCATGCAAAAATGGAGGATAGTCTAATCAGCAAAATTTGAATCAATGAAGCATTCGTGACACAAAACAAGATCATCACTGTGATGATTGTAATTTGCAAATTCTGATGTGAAAACTAATGAATTATTGCATGAAAATCAAAATATTTTGGAATTGTAGAAAAATTTTATATTTAATAATTGTTGTTGATTTAGCTGCTTAAATAATCAATTAGTGTCTTATGACGAACACAAGTACTTATGCATCATTAATTCCTTTATATCTAAATGGTAAGCGATCTTGATCTTAATTGATGTTCGCCAAAAAATGATAGCCTACCCGAAAATAATATTAATAAGCAAATAGATGCCATTGGTTTCGGAAGTGAAGACAAAAGTTGAATAATGAATCCAAGTAAATACCGGTTCAAAAATCTTCTTCGTGTCAGGAGTAGACAAGATCGACTGCCGGTTGATTTCACAGCGCTCTGGATTTGATTTATTCCACCCTTTGCTTTACCTAAGTCCATTTAAGTGTACTTTGGCCTAATTCCAGTCGCTGGCATGACGAAATCCATGCATAAAGTATGTCGAAGGCTCCATCAACAGAAAGTTCTCATATTCTATACTAACAAGATTGAAATAAATTCGTTTACTCTATTTCCATTTTTTAGAATTAAAATGATTCATAAATAGTGGACTATCTGAGTTATGATGCAAATAACACGCAAAGATTACATGGTACATGATAATAAGAAAAACAAAAATTCACTTGAATATCTTTATTCAGTTACTTCTGAGATCAAAACCTAATTTAAAACAATTGATCGTTATGAAAGTACACAAATACCCACAGATATTCGCAGAATTAGGCAGACTGCTTGCAAGAAAACGACAGCAAAATAATACAATTTCAACTACGAAGATTTATGCAAACAATCGTGTCAAAATGCCTGAACAATTTTTCAATTTACCGAAAGACATCAAACGGAATATGTTGACTGCCAATACTGATCTTAGGGAACGGGAAACAAAAAAGAAGTGGCAAAGCAATATTTAGCAATTAGCTGTCAACAATAGCTGTAAACAATATCAACAATTAGCATAATAATTTTAATTCGCTAATGAAGCTATTGTTCCAAGTTTCGTAATCTCATTACATGTTTCCTATATGTGAGCGCAACCGAAAAGCAACTAAGATGCAGTTTATCTATCAATCACAAATTTCACGATGGAAATACAAGAATATTGTGACGATTTTAACAGATGATAAATTGCTTTCTAATGATGCTGTCACAAATGCTAAATATGCACGTCGAGATACTTCTAGCGAACAACTGCGTCTTAACAATGGGCCATATCCAGAGTTGGCGTGGGGACGTGATTTTTCATTCTCACACCACGGAAAATGTCTATGGGAGTCCTGTGGGAATTCCCACATACCACAATTTATTAATTTGCACAATACTATTAAGCATGTTTATATAGCACAAGATTTATAGTATCTATGCGAATTATACAATACATACTGTCAAATATAGTAAGAACTTGAACATTGTTATTCTGCTAAAGCTTAAGATAAGCTTGAAGTCTTATGGCACACTAACATGTGTATCACTGTCGACCTAAAATGTCAATTTTGGGGAGACTTGACTCAGCGACCGAAAGATATCCCGGTCAAGCAACAATCCCATGTGCAACGCTGACTACTAGTTACAATTGACGTGATTGGTATACGCAAGTTTCGAAATTATATTTCAATCAAATTATCCAACGAACGAACTTACGTGAATTCCACACAGGCATTAGATAGAGCACCAATTTCCTTCTTTGAAGCCTATGAAGTGACCATAACAACGTGCAGATAACAGCAAGATTATCAGTGATTGATGAAATCATTTCAATACCTTCTCTATAAAACATTAGTACCTGAGAATATTGAATGACAATCAAGCGCAAACCATTTGCATTTTGTTTTGTGATCTAGTTACTAAAAATGTTATGTCGTACATGCATCACTTGAATGCACAATTCGATTTTCATAAATAGGTCGACACAAGGTAAAACCATGTGTTTTACAAAATGTGAATTAGCCTTATTTGACAGAGCCGAGAACTTTGCAGTAATGCTCATTTTCATCCATTTGTAGAGCAACCGTGAAAATATTAGTGCTTAATTGACTTCATTAAAAAATGACCATAAGACTTATTTTGCTACATATCCTTTTATCTGCAATAAACAATCCAAAAACAATTTTGAATTTTTATAGGTTGCTTGGATATCATTCAATATGCCTTCAATGGTAGCAAGATATCTAATCAATAGCGGATAAAAGAGCCACATATTTTGATAGCGATATCTATTTACTGAACCGTATGCTGAAAATGTGTGTAGTAAATAGCTTTGCAGTGCCAGCAAGCCAAAATCATGATATCGAAGAATTTGCCCTAGCATCAAATGTTATCAAGCCAAAGCAACGCATTTTAAGATACAAAAGTGCATTGCTAGAAATTTTAGAAATCTGAAAACCTTTAAATGACGTTTCTTGAAAATCTGATTTTTCAAAATACTCAAAGTATTTTTCAAAGTGAAATAACTCTTCATTGTATGAGTCAAAACACAATTTCCCGAAGAGATTCTCAAATCGAGTCCACTGTACGTGGTCTTGGCTTGCGACGGCTGATCTGGACCTACATGTGTATGCATTATCAGAAGAATGAGAGGCAAAGCGAGGGGTCGGGAGGATCAGCACAAGCGATTGGCTATAGCAGTTAAGTTGAGTGAACGACATCTTTCGTTGAATCGTTCTGCAATATAAGTATTCGGATGTGTCCATAATACCTGAGTCTCTTGGGATCAGGGAATGAAGAGAATATAGATGATTAATTTCAGCATTGTGGAAAGGCTTGCGGCTTATGTTCTCACGTCTATTTCTTAATGTTGTTATATCACACCTGCACAATTTAGTAATAGCTGGGCACATAATTTGATGTGCTCGGCGTTCGATACAAGTCAAACATTCTTCATCACCTTTAGGCAGTCTAATGAACGCTGGGAAACATATTCAAGAATATTTTGAATGTTCCATTTTTACACTAGTACGAGATAGTTATGAATCTTTTTTTGAAGGTATAGAAGCGTGTGTTGGTAGAAGGTATAGAAGCGTGAGTATATATAGCATGTAAATTAGCATCTGTGACAGTAGGCAACCATGTTAAAATTGAAGTGCGAACAATAATTGAAACCTCGTGACAATATAGGAAACAATAAATAAAATGAAAGAAGCAAATTCAATTGCGCAATTAGTATCTGGGCGAAATGAGTAAAAGCAAAAATGTAATTCTTGGAAAAAATCATTAAATTCAGAATTTCTTGGAAAAATCAATTAATTTACTGTCTGTAGATTTGGACGATATCACGTGATCCGTGTGTAATTGAAGAAATAGTAGCATCCTAAAGTGATACTTTTAGATCAACAAATCGAACAGAAGCTTATAATTCCTAGCAAATCAATTAATACTCCATGCCAGAAAGCAATATAACAATCAATACTTCAGGACAAATAGCAATAATACACATGGTAAAAACAAGAAGAGAACGTCTTCTCAAAGAATCAATTCCAATAAAGCACAATAATTCTACAGTAATGTTTTCGTCGTATAAAATCGAATAAACATAGTATCAGTACAATAGGTGACTATATAACAAAACGTGCAATAAAACACATGCCCTTACCAATATTTACATGAGAATAACAAAGAAATAGAATGCAATATGTATTCGCCCGTGTGGCATGAAAGCAATTATTGTGGTTTCTAGGTTGACTACTGATGTAAATAAATACTCGTGTCATATTACTGTCTGTTATTTTTATCTTCCCATCGATTTTCTGTTCGTCAAACAGTGATAATGACAGAATCAAAAATTAAATAAATAATGATGCGATATTTACAGAGCAAAAGTGTGAAATATTATAACATGAAAAAGTAAACTCATTGATGATTAATTCATAGGAACTACTGCAGCTTCGAGGAGAACAGTAAACGAGCATGAAGTAGGCCATTTTACGATTTCAAAAAAATATCACGTCGTAGTTTTTTACTCCAAAAAAGATGGGCTGACCAATTTGGTGTAACTGTTTCCAACTCGGACCCGACAATCCGATAAAGATCAAGATTTTTAAGACTCACCATCACTTCAAGCACAGACCACTAAGTCAAATTCAAATACGCGAGTGGGGACATCTTTGGTGAATATTACCCCCAATAAACCTTGTGTACAAATCATTGAATCACCATTTAATATGCCGATTGAACTAATTGTCGCACATCAAAAAGGAGCTCTAGATCTCTGTGCTGTCGACTTTTAGTTGAGGGGTCAAATTAGAGAGATCCTGTTCAAAGCACAGAGGTAATTTCAGAGCTCGTTTGACGGATCTGTTGAAAATAAAAGCGATGAATCCGTTCCAAGACTTGGACTACATCGCGAAGGACATATTTTTGTGAATGGATTCATATTCCTGCTCAATAATTCTGTTTAAGACGAATTTTCAACTACTTACAGATACAATGCAGTGTTTACTATCAGATATTCGATGGGAAGATCGGAACCACACAGTCCACATGGAAATTGCATTCAATTTCAAATAATACGTAAAGCATCCTACAATGTGGCGAGTGTAAAATATGTGCGTACAAGAATTTTGAGGTGGAATCTACTATTTACAATGATGAAAATATTTGAGGGAATATTTCCAAATAACCATCGACCACAAGCGAACTGCTCTGCTCTGAACTCTACTTTGTCTGATAAATGACATCATCGTTGGATAATCCATTCAATTTGACATTTTCAACATTATCAACAGTAAACAAACAACAATGCATCAGCTGCCTCTATATTGAGAATAATGAGATGACACTTGTTTCGTTTCATAGCTATTTCATCGACACACACTTTGTTCAAACACATCTGGTAAAAGTGAAAACTAGATAAGACAAAAAACAATGTGGATCAAAATAATTATAAGCTCAAGATTTGTAAGACAAAAATTCCTATCTAAGTTAAAAAAAGCATGTAGGTAAGTTTAGCTGGCAATATTCATACCCATAAGTAAGATATTTGGAATGAAATGTTTCACGAAAAAAACAATTCTGATGAAAATTAATGGTGCGCTAAGAACGGACACGGCTATGAGCGCTTCGACAGGAATTGCCGCCAACCTGATTTTTAAGTAATGCACGAAATTTATTGTGCTATTTCATTGTACAAGTACATTATGAGCGTAACCTACAACGGATGAGGAGGCTACAGTTCATATTCATTTAGTTCATGACAAGCCCTCTTATGTAGTAACACACCTTTTTACCTATTCAGAAATCAAAGGTCTGACCTACATTAATTAGTCACACATTGCAGCAATTGAAATGAGAGGGAAATGATCTTTTGAATAGATGAATGGCATGCCCGTTTATTCGAGTATGGATGAAAATTGCGAATTCAGTCCGGTGACCATTCAAAGTTGTATAATGCGCAAAGAAGCATCGTCATTGTGAGGTATATACATTTATGCAAAAATACGGTTAAAATAATTACACGAAAACTATTTCACGATAAAGCGATCAAAATTAAGAAATTAAAATCATTTCCATCAACATGTGTTTAGATTATGAAGAACTGTTTATAGTGATAAATAACGAGTTGCAGCTTTAGCAACAATGAGTCATTGTAAAACTGAAAATGTTCTTATGGCATCAAGTTTCCTTTTTGTCATCTGACAGATGGGTTGGCATATTGCATGATTACCTACAAATCAACTACGATGACAGATATTTCTCATTTAGATCATTAAATTAATACAGAAATCTTGAAAGACTATTTCAACATTTCGATTCAAATTCCAATATCAACAAGACCTCATACCGATTTTATCAAAAAATTTCGTGTTTAGTAAACGAAACGTGTCTGAAATCATTTCAGATGAGGTGATTTACGGTACAGGCGATAATTCAACATACCAAATTGTGGAATGATCAGGTAATGAGGTGAAAATTCCTGAACGAACCTGACCTGAGACTTGGTAAGAGTTAGATTTCACTAGCTACCGGTACTTTCTTCATATCTCAACTGTCTTAATAAACGAAATTTACCTATGATTTTTGAAGAAAAAGAAATAATTCGGAAAAAACAAAGAAAAAACAATATTTCTACCAAACCAAGTAAACCTCACGGTTATCCAGAGGTTTATCCTGCAACCTGTCTTCTTCGTCCTCCTCCATGCATGCCTCAGTAACTGAGGATGCGGAAGAGTTTGCTGCCTTATGATAGCGCTGTGCGCGCACCAAGAGCTGAGCTTGAGGTCGTCCTGGTCTTTTACGACATTCTCCACCACAAACATCACTCAAGAAAGCACAACGAGTCAAGGAACTCGTTCTCTCCCAGCTATATTGAAATGGATTACTATTCAGGGAGTTAATGAGAGCCTCAGCCAAATCATTTTCTTCTAAGCTCGGCAAACGACATGGTAACGGAATATTTGACGCCAGTAATGCGGCAGAAATTGATGAAGTGTCAGATAGACAAAATTCACGCTGAGGCCGTCGACATATTTCATCTAGCATTACATGAGCATTTGGCATGTGACGGGGTGGTGCTAGCCACTCATCATCGTCATCCAGCACTCGACGTCGCTTTGGAGAACGACCTGAGAAATTAGAATATTTCCTAGAGACAGGCGATGATACAGATGCGGTGGAAGGAGTTGGAAGAGATGATGGAATTTCAAAGGTACTACGACAATACGGGAAATCGACTAATTTCTTCACAGCACGAATTGAGAAAAGACGTTTTAAGCTCTGACTATTCGGGTTTAATGGACGCATTCGAAGTCGTTCATCAACAATTCGTTTTGCTGTGAAAGTTAACCATGACTGGGACGGCCGCCTAGGAACAGAGTTTAAATTTGGCTTTGGAGTAGGATGTGGAGGACAAGAGGCGGTAATTATAGGGGCACATTCAGTCTGAGGAGTGGTGCACATAGCTGCAACGGCTGTTGTGGATTCACTCAAATCTGGTTTTTGATGGGGAAGGGGATATTCAGCTATTGCAACTGCGGAAGAGTCGCTCGTCACTGATTTTTGAGGAAGAGGGGAACATGTAGCTATTGCATCTGAGGAAGAATCGCTCGTCATTGGTCTTTGAGGAAGAGGGGGACATACAGCTGCTATAACTGGGGTAGATTCATTGGAGCTATCGCTAACTTGGCTTGCAAATGATATGGGAGAAGTGGATTGATAATCATTGATACTACTGGCGCTTTCATCCATGCTGATGCTGGATTCCACGGAAGAGAAATTCGACGACGATGTTCTGAGAAGTTTCCGAGGTAAGGGAGTGGATGAAACTCTCCATGAACTGCTTCGACGTGGATTTCTAAAATTATAAGTACACGAACTTCCGAGAGATTCAGAATTTGACTGTTTTTCAAGCTCGAACGAAGTCTCGCTCTTCAAGGTGTTGACCAACGATGAAACTGAATCGGAGTCAGTTATATCAATGACTTCGGGTTCCGCATCTCGCTCCTGTGCTTCTGTTTGAATGTTATCTGATTGGAATGTGGATTCCTCTGACTGACCCTGAGAAGCATGTCGAACACGTCTTCGGATATATTGACGCTTTGAGGCAAATGATCGTTCTTTTCTCGGACGCAAAACGCGCGTTTCGAGACCATTCACTTCATTTGTCAATAAACTATTGCCATTGCATGCCTTTTCGGAGCCATCTTTTTTTCCTGGTACTTGAAGTTCGTCATTATTTCCATCCAACTCATTATTGACAGTAAACAAGGGAAAAACTGGTGGGCAACAGCATGGACATCTTGGTTGGCGGTGTGCGAGTCGGCGCCCGAAGATCGAACGACGAGGACGTGGCTCCATGAACACACTCGTGTTTGGCCCTCTAGACACCGAACCGATAGCCTTTGGATGGACGGTGGCTGTCGGCATGGCCCGCACTGCGCCTCGTTCTGCAAATTTAGAAAAATATTCAATCATTTTGGAATCAAAACACATTCTCATCATTAGACAACGCTTCAGTTTCGCGCACGAGGTAATAATGCATAAAATACAGTCAAATGAAAGCTAAGAATATAACAATGCGGCTATGGCCCGGGAGTCGAGAACACTGGGGGAAAAAAGCAACTCGATCTCCATCATGACATTGCCATGCTACTCAAATATCAAAATTTATTCGATATTGTCTAAAGGACTAGGATCCCGAAGACTCAAAGAACATTTGATTCCGCTCGATAAACATTTCATTTCAATGGTGGCCATCAATTTGCAAAATGCAGATTCAGTTTCATCATCTGGACTTCATTTGATACGTAAAACCAATTTTAGTATCATAAGGAACAAAAGTTGTGATAATTGATAATGAAAAGGGTATAACGGAAGCAGTTTTGATAAGAGATGCACCGAGGCATGTGTTCAAGTAGCTTGATCAGTGTCACATCTACTGAATGGTACACCAATAAAAGAAATATCATCAGTTTTAAATTATCATCTATCATCATCAGTACAGTGAAATTGTGCATCACTGAGATGAAGTCCTTTGATTTCTCAAAACCACTCAACTTTGACTGATTGAGCAATAAAATTGTAAAGTACCTTCTTAACTTTTCAAACTGTGCAATCGTCTTCATATAAAATAACATGTGAAATTTTATCGCAGCCGAAAGTCAGTACGAAGAATAAGTAGAAAGATCAGTAGAAAAGAGAAGCATATCATTAAATATTTTGAAATCAGGCGCGTGTTGAGAGTGATCAAATGTTAATATTTGTGCGTAAAGCCTACACAAGGTTAAAATATTTGAGATTAAATAAAATGATGATTAATGAGAGCTTCAAATTACTGCGAGTAAATTGAAATCTTGAAATCAGCCTTTCTAAAATAAATTGAGTCGCTTAGTCTGCATGAGTCGTTAAGAGACATATTTTAGTGCGAAAAGAGACGAAGTAACAATAAAACTGACTGTTCTTGAACCTTACTACCTTTAAAGTTGTATATTAAAGCTAAAAGCAAACTCATGAGCATTGTGGCATATAAAAAAGCTAGTGCGTACGTAGTTCGCAAAGCAAAAGGAATTTTCATTACATAAATTCCAGCACCGAATTGTGATTTTGATATTCTCCACCGAATTGATATTCCATCCGAAAATTTTAACTACTTAAGTTGTCTGAAGATGCTATCAATAACAAGGTGTCCCAGAAAAAGCTAACATTTCTTTTAAGTGCTTCATCACAAATACTATAGGCAATAGCATGAATTACCATCGCGCATTAGCACATTCACTGAAGTTTCTTATCAGTAAAATTGTTGCCTTCATTTCATCTGTACAAAACATATTTCATTAAATTCTTATAATTTTTTTTGGTTCAAGCAGAATTTTAGTCCGTCAACGAGAGCGAGTTTCAGCAGGGAACGAGGCCGAAACTCTCGGAGAATGATGTACACCCCATGCCTACTACGAATGTGCAAGGCTGCTGAGTTCTACCTGGTTCCTCCTTTTGTCTGACAAGATCAAGAAAAACAGAGTTAATCTAATGAGACCAGACTGCAGTTTTTGGCAAAAATGAAACTTTCTGTATTTTCTGTTATTGACTGAAAAGTATCATGTCTAGAGCCACAATTTTCGGCATGATATGTCTTCTGGTCATTTCCTATAATGTGTATGTGATATTATCATGGTTCTGATCGGCGATGTATGTGATTCAAAGTGCTTCAATGCGGATTAAGTTCACATGTTGGTGTTCACCGACAGTAGGAGGCTTGCCTAATCTGAATGTGTGTAGCGTCATAGATAAATGTTATTATATAACCATGACAAGAAATGACTTGAAGACACATCAAGCCGAAAATTATGGCTCTAGACTTAATACTTTTTAGTCGATAACAGAAAATTTCATTTTTGCCAAAAAACTGCAGGCGGCGTCTCATTGGATTAACATGTGATTTCCTTCGATCCCGTCGGACAAGATTTTTTTGTTCTACCAGGTAGAACTCGGCAGACGCACAGATTCGTAGTAAAACAGAGTGTAAATCACTACGTACAAGTTTCATTTTCGGCCTCGTTACTTACAGATAATCGTTCTGGCTGCCGGACTATCTTTAACTCAATTTTCCTTAGTCATAAATTCATCAAATGGAAATATCATTCACACTGCTCGACTCTTCACCATCTAAATGTAATATGTATGCTTAATGTGGTGTAAATGTTCTAGTTCGTCAGATTTGCATTGTCTTCAATGGAAAATTGATCTTCATGCCCCTCGAGACTAGTTATGATCGTGATCATCAGTATCGAGGAAAATCATCTCTAGACCGAAACATGCACACAAAGCAATATATCTCTGTGGTGCTAAGCAACATCATTCATGTAAATTCTATATCTTCTTAACAATTTCCATTGAATTATCGTAATACATAGATAGCAAGATAACAATCATGTCTGAAGAAGCATCTTAATTGAATTCTTAATTGATTTGTTTCAGTTTGAAGAATCTACGACATGGATGATTTCACATGTAGTTGCCGATAAAAGCATATTATTTGCAATTGCATGTATCTGTAATTTGCAACTCATTCTGACTGCCGGACTATTTCTATTTCGAAGATGTAATTCGACGGAAATAACTTTTTGTGATCTGGAAACATATGGCGTGAAGTTATGATTCACTGCTATCGGTGAATATTTGTTATTGGAAACTCCAAGTGTCATCAAGGGTTGTTATACGCAGGCTTTGGGTCAAGTACAAGTACTTGTACTTAGGTACATTTTCATGGTACTTTGTACTTGTGCTTGTACTTGATTTATTTTCCTTTGCATGTGCTTGTACTTGGTCAAGTATTTTTTGGCATTTTAAGAGCTTTCGAGTAGGCCTATATGACAAATACACCAATGCATTTGCCTGAGAGCGCTGACTACCTGTCCGTTTGGGATTCTCAAAGTTGCAAATATCCCACTCTGGCTAGTTTAGCATTAAAGTATTTCACCCCTCCTTTTGCTCCTGTGGAACGAACATTCGGCATCGCTAGAAAAGTTTTTAGACCAGATCGCTGTCGAATTAAAGACCAAAATTTCGAAAGAGTTTATGTTTATCAAATTGATTGAATTCTCCTCTTAAAATGTTATAAGCTTCATACTTGCATCACGTTGTCAACAGCAATAGTCTTACTTGCTCCATGAAATAGGAATACATGTATCTTCATTCTTCAATCAAGTGTTGTTTTCAGTTGTCTGTCATGTACTACTTAATTTTTGCCACTATAGTATACACATTTATTACTCACAATTTTTGTTCTGAACTTGACTAGCACGAACGCACAAACAGGAATAACAATACAATTTGAGAATGCCTTGCGATTTAACTCGGTAATAATTATTCAGTACTTGTACTTGTACTTGATTTTCCAGTACTTGTAATTGTACTTAAACAACAATTGGATCAAGTACATCTACTTGGACTTGTAATCATTATGTTTTCAATGCACTTGTACTTGTACTTAAGTACAATCGAAGTACTTGACCCCAAGCCTGGTTATACGTGTTAATCGGTATAACAGCATAAAATTGCATTTAAGATATCAGTCAAATTCAGTAACAATAGCAGAACGGGCATTTCAATGACAATTGACATGAAAAGTTCTCATTCGAGTATTAGCACTCTATTATGGGTCTGACGATGTCGAGTGAACTGCTTCGTTCGAAAAACGAATTCTACCGGTCGACGTGGATCACTTGACCGCTGGAAATCGTCACGAAGTAGCTCAAGCAATACCGGAGAAAATCAGAAAGCTTCATTCTTCCAAGATTCTGATGGTGTGGGAGTTATCGGAGAACCAGAAATCTTCAAGAGAGGACTTTAATTAATCATTTTTGGACATGATTAGTAGATCCTCCGAAATCCTCGATCGCACATTCATGTGCGATGGAGCGCATTTCTTTAAGAGCGGCTGCGATAATATGAAAATTTGCTGCCATTGGGACTCTGAAAATCCAAGGATACCGAAGAAAGATCTTGTGATTCAGCTGGGAGCTGCCTCGCACATCCAGGCAGTGCATGGGCCACGGATGCACTTCGACAGATATCTACCGAAAGGCAGATTTCATTCAATGGTGACATCATTTCACAGATGTCTGCCTACTTGATCATCGAATCTTGCCGTTCCTGATAACTTGGGCCCTCCCAATACTAAGTTTACAAGGGCCGTCCTAGAAATAACTCGCGAGTTAAAGATGATGGTCGAATTTGTAATTTAAAGTGTTACACGAGATATGCTTTATCACACCATGCACAAATCTTTCGAAGAGATTACAAGGATGCTTATAAAAAAAGGAATGACAATTATCAAATCATTTCATCAATCACTTCAGCATTTTTTAAATCAATGCACATCTATACATATCCTACGCTTATAATGCATCATTTTGAGTGTTATAATAAAATTGGAAACAAATTTCAGATCATGAGCTACCTATAGACCTATACCTTGTTGTTAAAGCTTCATATTCATTTTTCTCATAAACCAATCACGACGATTCAGCTCAGCCATTTCAGTGAGATATCAACCTACTTGTCATTTGACCTATCAATGAAAACAAATATTGTAGCCGCTGACCTTTATACCATGCCATGATAGTGATGGTTAATAAGTCTCTGATAGCAACTTCCAATAATTTTTTCATCAGTACTATCATTTTCAAAAACTACATTTATACCCACTTCACCCGACGGCTGGGCTTAAATTGGTATTTACTACATGTTTTTAAAAACATGTAGCTTTCACAATGACCAGAAATATTTTTTGAGCAATAAAGGTATTTATGTAGAGCCGATTCACAGAATGTGATGATCAGATATCAAAATATCACGTGGTACATGGAGAACATTGAGAAAATCACATGAATTCTTTGAAAACTGCCCATTCCACCCCATCCTACCCTGCGCTATAATGCATCAATTTTCTTGTTTATTGTAATTGGAAACAAATTTCAGATCATGAGCTATATGTATACCTTGCTTTGGAAGCTTCATATTTACTTTTCGCATAAATCTTAAGAAACTTAAGCACTGATAGCTCTTTCTAGGACACCCCGTATATATTGGCTACTTCCTCATCGAGACGCATTTTTTTATACTCAGATTAACTAATTGCAACAATTTACTTCATCTAAAAATTTTGAGAACAGCGTTTGTTGACATTTTAATTTGACAGAGAGCAATAGAGCAGGTTATTCGGGCCATAGAGCGGCATGATAAATGACAAGTATTGTGCATCGTTGATGGCAGCTGACGGAAGGTTTTGCTAACAAGTTATTAGCTGCCAAAAATGTGCACAAGCATTATTCAATAGATTTCTGAAAAGCAATTGAACATGACGCAATCACATAATGCAAAACCATGGTGTAGCTATCATTAATGATTAACACCGATGTCTAGCAATGATCGTTGATCAAATATCTCACATTGCAGCAATGCAAATCAACTAGAAATTCAGTTGATGTGCTAAATCAAAACCTGACTGACGCAAGAGCCGAACAATGTACCAAGTGTATTGTAGAGTAATAGGCATCATGTTCTTTACTGTTGATGTTCTCCAGCACTTACACTTCTTAGACACTATTACCTAGTACAGGGTGTCGACGGACTTTCGATTTTCATTTTCCCGTATTTTTCCCGAATATCAGCAATACTTTTCAAGGGGTACTAAATTTTCCTTACAACTTATTGATAAATATTAGAAGTTACGTATCTGATATATTCCCAAAACTTCTCTATTTACAATGGTACTGAAAAACTCTGTCATCGATGTCCATACTCATGTTACGAAATTGGAAATCAACTACATATTTAGCCCACATGCATATTTAGGATAGCTTGGACTTCCAATGTGCAAATTATATGTTTGTTCCAATAAGATCCTTAATACGGGACTAAGCTCAATTTTGCGTAAATTCATACTTGTAATTTGACTGGCAACTAATCAAGTTGGAGCAAATGAGTAAAAGAGTCTAGTATTTTCCAAACACGGTCTCGAATCATGTCTATACATATACGAGCATGAATATAAAAAAAACATCGTATTTCCACCATTGATAAATTTGGATAAGAACAGTTGCTTACACAGGTGAATATTAATATTAATCCGAAAGAAATGCTATCGAAAATAGATATTTGATTGAGCGCACATTCAACCAACTGAAGAACTATAAAAATTACGGTTAAATCCAATAGAACCGGACACCTAAATGGTTTTGGAATGGCATCAATATCGATGTACGATCAATGATTTATTGGATTTATTGGTCTATGAGATAATTGGAATGATAGGAAATCGACTTGACATCGACAAGGCATACAAATAAACTTTCTTGAGTGATGTAATACTAAGTAAAATTTAGGGATGTCGGAAAGCTGTTCTTTGAGGTTATTACGTCCCGTAAACGATATGGTTCACTGAAACTGATTTACTAAGTCTCATGATATACTGTAAAACATTATCAGAACTGTGTTCCTGAAATAAGGATACATACCATGCACTTAGACTTTGATAGACCTTCGCATTTTCAGATTCCTGTGACATCGCTTAAGTTGCGGCGACTTTTAACAAGGTGATTGAATTGCTTTTTCTTCCTTCTTGTTATGCCTACACGCAGTTTTAATTGCTAATGAAGAGTAGACCTAATGTACGAGTACAGCCCGACAAGGAATTAAAAAGTAAAATATTGGTGTACAGTGAAACCCCTCTAACTTGGCACCCACAGGGACTGTGCCAAAAGTGCTAAGTTAGAGGGGTGCTAAGGATAAAAAAAAGGTTCCATCAGGAATACTGATTAAATCGGGACTGGCGAAGACCTGCCAATTTAGAGGGACTGCTTAAAAAGCGGGGTTCTGAGTTAGAGAGGTTTCACTGTACTTGGTATATTGGTATCCCGTATCATCTGTCGACGTCAATCTGACCTTCAAGAAAGCGTCTCTAAAGATCATCCTGAATAATCGCGATCGTACTTACAGCGAGGGCAAGAAATTCAAATACATTCGTCTGAAAAATGAAGTCACACACACACGATTCCTAAAACATGCCTTCCTTATTTCCTCTTCATGGAGGGGCACCACAAGGTAGCATTCTTGACCCTTATCTACTTTCTATGGTGACTAAGGATTTCAATCCAATCCAAACCAACTCATCCGTCATCAAGAATGCCGACAATTTCACTATACTTCCATTTTCATGAGAACAGAAGAGGAAGACAAGTCAATCTGAGTGAAATCACATTATTTGAGTGGTCTTATTCTATCGGACTTCCAATGAACCTGTCTAAGTGTACAGTTATGAATGTAGCTACCAAAAATACCATGACACTGAAGACTATTTCCAACGTTGATGTATATCTTCTCCCAACTGTCTCTAAATCAAAAGTCGCCAGTTTATACGTGTCCGACGACACGAAATAGAATACGCTGTAATAGTCAAGAAATTCATACAGCAGCTTTACATCCTTCGCAATCTTAAGCATGCGGGGTGCCCCATAAATGTGTTGCGTAGTGCATATTTTGTATTTGTTAGATCAAGATTACTGTTGCCCTGTCTAAACCAATATGCCAGACTATCTAAAAGAAAAAATCCTCCAAGTCAAGAAACGGGCCTCCAAAATTATTGGAGCATCGAGCCAAAATTTACGGACGCTGTCAGTAATACGTGTAATACATTATTGACAACAGTGATTGTCGATGAATCACATTCCCTGAGAGAATTGTTCTCTTCTAAGCTTCCGGCACTATTCATCCGTAATAACTGGATCCTGCAACCTTCGAAGACGAATACAAATCGATTTAAACACTTATTCATCCACTTTTGTAAGTAACATGCTTTAATTCTTCTCTTCGTCTTGTGATATGTGTTCTTGTGGAATTGTACTGCGCTTGCCGAATATCACATGTGATTTGTGAGCCAGGAGGATATTGTTGTTATCATTATTATTACTACAGTATCTGAAACAATATCACTATCATGATTCATGCGACAGATGAGGAATTTAGTTATTTCGATAATTTTATGTATTTTACCTTGTTTTCAAAGGCTGTTTTAGGATGAATTACTTCTAAAAGCCTCTAACTCCTCAAAACAAGAACAAATATTTCTAACATTGCATAAATCAATAAATGATTGGTAATTGTTCACTAAATTCAATTCCTAATTCCAATTGACCTTTTTTAATCGATATGAAGAGATTCTCTGAGGAATTCAATCACTTACACCAATCATTCTTTTATTGATTTCATAAGAGACATCCAAATACCAAACTAATATAGGCCGATATGGCAGTTTCTTTAAAGATATCAGTTAAAACTGCATTCTACACTGAGCCATTGTTTCAATAAGTTTGCAGAAAATAAAATTTCCGAATTTTATTCATATAAAATCGAGAAGTTATTGGATCAACCCAATACCATGTGCAATTAAAATACACAAAAACCATCAATACTGGTAAGATGGCATTCTGGAAAATCCCTGAAATGATACAATGAAACAGTTTTATAGAATGACGATAGACATTACGTTCGTTTTGAAGAAAAATGCAATTTTCTTGAAAATAGCTTAAGGAAAAATTTGCTGTAAATGAATTCCATACCTGCAATAAGACCAGAACATAATTGTCATTAAGCAGTATACTATAATTATTGAAATATTGTTCAATAAAAGCAATGTCGTTCAATGTTTCATTTTATCCAACAACATTTGTTTAAACTTTGTAATTTTCAGAAATCCCTAAAATTTTCAAGGGGCCATGACCATTTTCGACGGTTTTAAGGAGTCGTTTTCGAATTCTCGGATTTTTACCGGATTGTCGACACCCTGTAATAAGTATTGCTGCTGTTCCAATTACTATGCTAGTCAGGGCATCTTCCAAATATTCTGTAACTGCAAGAGGCAACCGGTTGGCCAATAAAAATGTCAGGCAGCTGCACAGGTTAAGGTGCTGCTAGGAACGTTCACGATATTTTTCATTGCATCGTTTTGTACTAAGACCCCTTTTGCTTCATACTCAATAAAAGGCTCATTTGCATCCATTATATCTGCATTGGTCGTCGTCATGCGTCTCCAGAAGAGAATGCGCATTGCTTGTGTCAGTTATCATGATCAATAGAATGTTGGGCAAAAATTTTGATGTCGAATTTCGATTAAGTCTGTAGAAAATGGCGAATGATTGATAATAAATCGCGGATGAATGCTTCGATATGCTACTTCGGTCAACAATGCAAGCTTAAAATCTGCACCAATGGGTATGCTCTTCTCTATTTCATCAGATCAATAGTGATTTAGGAACCTCCCGCACCGTGCATTTGTGCACAATATGAATCAGATAAAGCTATGTCAGTTTTCATACCAGTGCTACACAACCGCTTGAGGTGATTACTAAAGTATTTCCATTGCCGGTTTTGATTAACTCAATGCTCCTAGGTTCTATGTGTAGCTCGATTTTTATATTAGGCTACCGATGTAGTTTTACAGAGTGGACTCATTCATAACATTAATCTATGCAGCACTTTCAGTCGAAAATATTAGGGTTAAAACGAAATCGATACCGATACGATAATATCGATATTATGGGTATTTTTCCGATACCAATAATATCGATATTTCTGAGAATAATACCGATAAAAATATCGATAATAATATCTTTAAAAAATGATTCCCCTTTGTTCAGTTTATAAATAAATAAGGCCACTAAATTCATTTGATAAAATTAAAAACTATTCTTGCACAATGCATTTCGTCCACTCTTATTCAAGTGCAAACATGGACTAACTATAAAATTCAAAATCTGAAATCGTATAATTCTACAGTAATAAATCTATGAATGAAATTGAGAGCATGCAAACCTATAATCTAGTAGAATTAATAGATATGAACTAATAACAATTGAATAAATAACCTAGATATTAGAAGAAGCAAAACAGAGACTAAAGCTACCAAGGTAAGTAAAGGGTGGAAATAAAATCTTTTTGCGAACACAAGTCGGGATTCTCGCGCAAAATGACGAGAGACTCTGTGATACCTAATGTGTGTTTGTTGTTGATGTGGTACTTAATGCTAAAATTATTCAAAGCAGTTTGTCTCTCGTTGTTACAGACTTGCAAATGTCTTGTGATGCTGCTAGCTGGAATTTCAGTGGACCTTGATGGACATTTTAAAGGGTTGGCTAACCACTTTGGAAGGTGTTCCGAAACTCTCTCATTCAGACATCTTACCGTCTTCCCAACGTACTTGCTTCCACAGGTACAATGAAATTGATAAATTACATTTGATGTGGAGAAGAGCGGCAATCTATCCTTCAGAGAGCGTATCGGAATCCTTCGTGTAGTGAAAATCACTTGCAAACGAGCACTAGGAAATACACCGAATGCTTTGTTGAAGCTATTTCTAAAAGTCAACGCACTTTTGTCTCCAATGAACGAAGTCTTAAGAATATTTTCTTCTTTTCGGGTCCATACACATTTTCTCTCACTGACAACTCTTTTATTGAATGCTTATCGAAAAATGACTCAGGATACCCATTTAATCGAAGTGATCTTTTAATGAAATCCAATTCTTCTTTCAAGGTATCAGAGGAACAAATTCTATGCGCCCGATATGTTAGCGTCTTAACCAAGCCAATTTTGTATTGCTTTGGTACAAAACTGTGAAAGTTTGTGTACAAACCACTCCATGTTGGTTTTCTATAAATTGAAAGTTTGGGTGTGTTATCAAGTCGTTTGGATATTAAGACATCTAAAAAGGAAAATCTACCATTGGACTCCTGTTCAAAAGTGAACTGAATATTGGGATGAATGTCGATGAAAATCTTGATGATGTCTGCAATATTTTCTTCTTTGTCTGCCACAAGAAAGCAATCATCAACATATCTACAATACAGTTTGCATTTACTTTCTATAATCGATTGGAGCTTCTGTTCAACAAATCCCATAAATATGTTAGCAAAAATGGGTCTCAAACAACTTCCCATTGCAACACCGTCAATTTGTCTGTAGTATTTGCCATCGAATAGGAATTGTATATCAGTTGTACATACTTCTAAAAGTTCTCGTAGAAGATCTGAAGGAATGGCGCAATTCAATTGGAAACTTTCGATCGTTGAAATTATTATGTCAATTGTTTGGTACACGGGAACATTTGTAAATAAAGATTTTACGTCAAAGGAATACATGGAATTCGATGAGAGATCTAATTCTTTAACCAAGTCAACAAATTGAAATGTGTCTTTGAGAGTATACTTTCCATAGTATTCCAACACTGGTTGCAAAACTTGAACTAACCATTTGGATAAAGCGTGAACTGGTGATCCAATCATAGAAAGAATAGGACGAAGAGGGATATTGACTTTGTGTATCTTTGGAAGACCAAACATTCTAGGAATTTGATGTCCAGAAGTCAAAGTTTCGGTGTCTCCGTTTCTTATCAACTCCATTGTACATAAATGCTTGACCGAGTCGTTAACATGAGAAGACAGCTTCTTAGTTGAATCATCTTGCTTTGGATCAATCACAAACTTAGACCTATCACCAACGATTTCCATCATCTTTTTAACGTAAGCAGTTTTATCAAGAACTACTACACTGTCACCTTTATCCGGCTTAGAAATGACAATATCAGTTTTCTTCTTCAAAGAATTCAAAGCTTCAATTTGTTGCTTTTGAAGCACACCTTTTGCAATAGGAGTTCTTGCATATGAAGCAGAGAGTGGAACAAGGTTAGCTTTGAATATATCGATAATGATATCGATAACAATAACGATGTGAATGTCAATATCATCACCGATGATGACATCGGCATTATTTTTAACAATGCTATCGATCTTGATAAATCTTGAAATTGGTGTCTAATGATCATATTGGCTCTAATATCGATATATATGTTGATGACAAGATCAATATTTAGGCATACACTAGTAGTATTACCGACATAATCAGTGATTATGATATCGTTATAAGTATTGGTGAAATATTGATGATAAATTGTTATCGCTAATACAGGTATCGATATAGTAGGCTATATTAAAGAATGTATGTCGATGCTAAATATTGTTTAGAATATTGATTTTCCCTACCGTACTTTTCATAAAAATATCGATATCGCACCTATATTTTACACAATCCTATGTACACATGTACTTATACATTATATTCGGTAGCTCATAGTAGGAGACCGCAGCCTCAGAAATCAATTTCTGTCCTTAGAGATGACTGCTCTCAACAAAATAAGCACATAACGATATGATTCGTCGGAGTACATGGCAGTAGCCCATTGTTTCATGGCGCACACATAACGACTGCTGGCGATAGGCAATGTAAATGACCTATCAATCATCATTCGTTACTCAGTCTCCCACGTGAACAATAGGTCAGCTGATCCAAAGATCAACAGACGACATAAGCTTGCGCTGCCTGCTATCGATCGAGCAAATTTCCAAAAGCGACGCACAGTCTTGGTTACACATTGACTACGCGAGACCATCCTACTTTCTCTTGTCATATTAGTGACAGACAACCACTTGATCTCACTCATTTCGAATACTTCATACCATGGGACGAGTGAAATTAAGTCCGGTGTGGACACACTTTGATTTGTCCTCGCGTGAGAAGGGGAAATGTAGACATTGTACTACGCCAACTTTTATAAGCACAGCTTCAACAACAAACTTGCTTTATCATATGAAGAAAAAATCATATTGCATTCGTGATAGCTAACAAAATCTATAACTTGACATGATGTTTAATCATTACAAGACTTATCATTTGCCTTCAGTTTCTTCATACTTACCGATCATACTTTAAGTTAGACTAATCAAATTTATCAATTTCGACATTAGAACTTAGCTGATGTCTGATCGAAAATTGTATACGAACGTCATTGATACATAGGTATACTTGTACATGTTGATTTTGCATAGGCTAAATGATAAATATGCGGATATAGCTATCATAATTAGTATCTTGATGCCAATATTCATATCGATACTCACAATTTTTTATCTTTAATCGATTTACAGATAATGAATAGATAGCGTTATGTTGCATCGATATCATCATCGAGATCATTATCAATATGAATATTATTGTCGATATTGATATTGTCATAAATGTCGATATTAATATCAATAGAAATATCGATAGAAATATCGATGATATCAATAGAAATATCGATATTAATATCAATAGAAATATCGATATTTATATCGATAGAAATATCGATAATAATATCAATAGAAATATCGATATTAATATCAATAGAAATATCGATATTAATATCGATAGTATCGATAAAGAATTTTGAAATATCGATAATGAAAATTTCACTATCGTTTTAACCCTAGAAAATATTATTATGCCTCTTCTGATACGTGCAGCTTGCAAATTTTCCCTCTGAAAAAAAATCAGACACTGACATGCACACGGGTATCAACTCAGGTAGGGCCTACCCAATAAAATAAAGATGGAAACCCACGGGTTGAAATTTTAGAAATTCTGGGATCCATTCATATAATTATTCAAAGAAACACTAATGATGGTAGGAATCCGTAGATATATCTATAGTCAACCAACTGGAAGTTGCAGCACCAAACCAAGTTAATCGCGACGTGTCGCAGACCTGCTACTTCTTCAGGCGAGTTAGCATTATGCTGAATGTTAGAATTGTTAGAATTTATATAGGCCTAATTGTTCGCTTCTCCCATTTATTTCTCCCAAGCCAAATTTTCCGATTTATTTTCACTTTCTGATTTTTATCCAGGTCGGCATTCCTATCACAGATATTGAGAGAGAGAAGAGAGAGAGAGAATAGCTTTATATTTATCAAATGAAAATCAAAAATAACATAATACAGATACAAAAGATCGAGTTCAAGTAAAGTCACGTAAGTCATTTATAATGAAATAAGAGAAAACAACAAATGAGTTTTGTCCTCTTTCCGTGTTGCAATGCGGAACGAGTACACGGCCACGACTATTTGGATGAATAACAATTGAATGCAATGGGTGACCAGGACATTGGCATTTTTCATAAAAATCCACGAAGTATTTTCGACGTCGTCTTTTGAAGTTTTCCCACGTGTTGATACACGAACAATCTGACACACAAATGATTCTTTTAGCACGTTTGAATATTCTTGATACAATACTTTGACAGTTACATTGAAGATTGCAGAACAAAGGTGTACAATAATAAATAAGATTACCGATATATGCTTTGAATATGATCCAAAGATCATCGTGTGTAACAATATTTTTCAATACTCTTAAGAGATATAATCTTTTAGAACACTTAAATTCAATTTCACGAAAATAAGACTTCCACTTCAAAGTATTAGACCAAATGACACTCAAAGTTTTCAATTCGTCTGCAAGCTCAAATGGTAATTCTAATTGAATAATTCGACGTTTCTTAGAAAAACACAAAGCTTTAGTTTTACTAACATTGATACTAAAGTTATTTTGGTCCGCCCAATACTTCATATGCTCGCATTCAGATAAAACGATCGAAGAATTTGAAAATTCAGAATTGCCCATTAATGGTACAACTTCACAAATATCATCCGCATATTGAGCAATATGAGTATTATCAAAAATAGGTAAGAAATCGTAACAATACAGAGTAAATAACATAGGTCCCAGCAAAGACCCCTGTGGGGCACCACTTGTCACACTCAGAATCGAACTGATGATTTCTCGAATTTTTACACATTGAAATCTGTCAGATAGATATGATTTATCAGTTGAACAAAACCTTTCGGAAAATTCAGTTTCAACAATTTTTGCAACAAAATAGTGTGGTCCATGGTGTCAAATGCACGAGAAAAATCATAATTTATCATGACACAAGATTCTACGTCGGGTTTGTCCAGCATTTTTGTAAGGAAGTCATGGATGGATACAAGACAACAAGTTGTGCTGGACTTTTGCCTATAGGCAAATTGATATGATGGCATGCTGTTAGACAAAACATCACGCATACTACCCATGACATGAAACTCCAACAATTTAGCTGGGATACTCAACAACGTAATAGGCCGTAATTGATTTAGTTTAGCGGGGACGGTCTTCGGAATGGGTGAAACAGTACAAATCTTAAAAAGAGAAGGCATCTTCCGTAAAATAACACAACTGTCGATCAAATGGCAAAGTGGCTCCTGGATAATCTCTTTCCTCGGTAAGTGAACAAGGCGTCCTGCACCTGCTAATGGATATCATCTATCCCATCATCATTGGCAGTGCATGCACTTGGATGATGCAAGCCCAACGTGTCTACATTAAATCCGTGTTGTACGGTAGCAATTCTGTCACTGATAGTGTTAAAACCTCTTACACATTTCGCAACCTTCTGCGAGCACATGAAAAACACAAACCATGCGTCCACTTTCATGATTTCTAAACAAAACTTCATGAGTGTCCGATATCAGCCGTCCCATACCGTTCTATCTCAGCTCACTCACTCCAATGATGCTCGAACGTAATTTGTCGATCTCCTTCACAATATCCAACTTTCCTTGACGCATGGACCAGATGTTTCACGTTCGATAGCCACCTCCTTCAAAGCTTGCTCAATGTAAATTAGCAGCACATTAGGAGAAGGCGAAGTTGAAAAATTTACTTGGCTATTAGGGCACTACACGAAAAAAAACAGATATATGCATGCTGTTGTAGGCCTTACTTTCTTGCCTAATGAAAGCAGCTGTAACCTACATTGTCATGGACATTTGTGAGGTTTCAAAATAGTAACGCTCCATTCAGTACCGGCTCAACCGGCTATGTCACATCATGACTTCAAAGAAAATTCTCATACGATGATGAAACTCATCCCAGTAGCCATTTATAATAGAATATAATGCTTACTAATTTAAATTATTAGTTAAAGTACTCCTAATGAGGACTGATGGCGTTCTCCAATCCGCAAGTGTACAAAGGCAATGCTAGTGTAACCATTGGATTAATCAGTTCTTAAAAGAACTCAATGTAGCTTTCTCGTGGCAACGAATTAAAATTGATCAGCTTTGGCCCAATATCTGGTAAAAATGGAAATCTTAAGACTTGTACTAATACCATAGATTCCAAACACTGCCGTATACACGTTCAAAGCAGACGTCTAATATACTGTACCGACTGCAGATGCTGATAGTGGAAATAGAATAAGACAATGGTCACCATAGGTTAAGGAAATTAAAAATGGATATTATAAAACAACAGGAAACCGATGAATAGAAATTGGAAAAGTGGAGGTAAAATATGGAAATACAACGATGCTGCTACACCGATTACAAATGAACTATATCTGACACTACACAAAGTGGATAATGGTAAGAGTTGATAAGTGGAAAGTGGATAATGGAGGTAAACAATAGAACTACAATGACATTCTACTACACCGAAAGGAATGAAACTATTTACACACTATACCTAAGACATGGAAAATATTATTTCTTCACTTGAATTTGTTATCGCCAGTTTCTTCATCCGTCTATAGTACTTCATGTAAATCCACATTTCTTCATTTGAATTACAATACATCGACCACTACTTCAGCTACCGATTAAGGGATATAAAACATAATACTGCAGTCCGTCAGTCATCAGCAGGTACTCGTTGTGTTTAACACTAGTTGTGTTTCGACCCCTAACCTGAACACTCAAGCCCAGACGAGCGGGGTCCCACACATAGTGGCTGACAAAATACTGAATAGGTAATGATATGTCTTGAAAGATATGTCACAAAGATAAATCAGACATCATTCAATTGTTGCGTTTCCCACATGTAAACTGATCCTGTCATTGAATTCATCCCATCAATAAATTCAGTATGCTTTTTGGGATCCGCACATGTAAACAAATCCTGTACATCAATCTTTGCCTTTTCGATTCCCACAAGTAAACAGATCCTGTTCATCCTCGAATCCCATAAAGATGTAATCGCTGTGTGATAAATATGTGATCCGCCTTTACACAAACTTCGCCTCATGCATCAAGACTTAACAATGGGAGCTCTCATCTCCCGTAAGCCACGCTAAGCGCTCTGTATTCACCTATGCAGCAAGGCGTTAAGGAGAATGTGAGTCGTTTGTTGGTCGTGTGCCTCATTGAAATTCACAGAGTAAAGTGAATTGTCGAGCCGAGAAAAGACCATATTTGTGAAGCGATTCATTATGCCTTGTGAGAGCCTTTTCTGTGTAACTCATCAAGTCATGCTGAGAATAACCTCTAGAAAAGTCAGTGTTGATGTCGACCATAGCCTGATAGAAAATCTGTAAAGAATTAAAAACACGAGGAAGATAAAATTTGGATACACTGTGAGTTCCTGGCATTCGGAAACATTCATCGACGCAAGTCCATATCCTCAAAATTCTCATCAGTCCTACCAATATAGGAAGATAGTCAAAGGTTTTCCACCACTACTCCTCTTCATTCTTAGCCTACATTATCAGTTGCATTGCAAGCTTAGTTTAAACACGAATTATTTCATTCTTAATTCTAAATTAAGAATTCTTAATTCATAAATAGAATCATTTTCTACTTAAAGCATTATATAATTAAGTCGTGTTAATAGAACTGATAAGCATGACGACCAATCAAGACGCTCTAACAAATTTAACCTATCTTTCGCAACATGTATCCAAAATTATGCAAAGTGATGATTATCTTCGAATAGCAATGCGCTATTCTAATCAAGAATTCAAAAACGTTAATTTTACAATAGTAGCATAACTTGCAAAACCTAACAGGACGAGGCCTTGACATGTTTCAATCAACATTTCTCCTCAGAAATCTCAGATGATTGCTTTTAACTTCAATGATGCAAAAGGCAATGGTAGATATCCATTCGAAAACGTGAAACAAATTGCGACATCAAGATCAAAAATTTTTGACTATTATCGAAGAATCCTGGTTTGATTTCTGATGTATATAGCGTTCACAAGAGTAAAAAACATCGAAAGCAATGCTGTGTATTTTTGTCTTCCTTCGATACAAATGTGTAGATATAAGTGTACAATACAAACAAATATTCACAACAGTGATTTGCAAGAAACTTAATACCCTTGAGCATCTAGCTCCTAGTTCATGGAGTTTAAGCGTACGCATGACCGATCAAAGTAAGACGACTGCAATAGAATTCTTACAGTGGTTGATGGGCGCAAATAAATTTGCTGATACCACAAATAACCGACCAAAAATCGAAGCGACCTAGAGAAAAGTTGTTGCAATGTTTGAATCATCACTCTTCCGAGTTGTCAAGGTCAAATCCATTTTGCAACTCAGAAAGCCCCAATGTAACTAACTGCACTGTTAGCTTCAGATATTTTAGGAGGCCTTCAGAATCCTGTAGTGACGTGAATAAAACATTATAGATCCGTGAATAACAAAAAGGTAAATGTGATGCATTGTAAAAGGAGAAGCTGCAGTGTAATGGTGTTTCCAGCCTTCCATGGTTTTGGAGCAGTTAAAAATGTGTTTAGCTGATGCAGTGGAAAAAATGTGCAATTTGCTACTATTTTTGAATGGATCATATGAAAAAAAAATTACACAATTATTTCACCAAGAGGAACAGGGTAAATCCTGCTCACAAATTTTGTTTTTCAAGAATTGATGCCTGTTGTTTTCACTAACTCTCTAATGATGCTCTTATTAAAAGTGAATCTTTGCTCTTGCTACATAGCGAGAATGTTTGACAACTTATTTGTGCCATTCTTCTCAAACTTGAAAGAAACATGATCGAATCTGCGTCCGATTCATAATTGTGGTCTCTTGATAATTCGTTTGACAAATTGCAGCACATGCTGATATTAAGGCTGACAGGAAACTTTATTAACCAAGCGCTTTACACTCAAAAGGTTTGGAAAAGGCAGTTATTGTTGTGCATTGTCGGAAGACTCACTCGTAATATTTTCTTTGATGCCATTATTTGAGGCCATCCATACTACTTAATAAGGATAATTAAACGATAGTAATTTTTTAGAAACTGGCAAGTAAACAAAGATCATCTATCTCCCCTTAAATATATAGCGGAAGTTCATCATTTATCAGGCAAGTTATTTGGCAATTTTTCACAAAGCAAGCTTTGTCTGATTGCTTATAATATCGTGCTCTTGAAAACGAAGAAAGATTGTCGAAATCTTACAAAGTGTAGAACATTCCACAAAATAAGATCGCCATCGTTAGTAGTTGACATCGGCCGTTAGAGAGCGAGGAGATTTTCTTTCCTTCGTCGGATTTCTTCAAAAAAATTATCTTTTGACGACCGTTCAACTGCGTGAGAAAACTGAGCTGTCTGTTATTTTAGGCTTTGGCTATTACCAGGATTGAGCCGATTCAATTTTTGTCTTGCGGATACTGCCACGGCCAAGCTAGCCAGGATGTTCGCGCTCCCTGGAAAACACCTATAAAATGAATTTTAGCCTAGAAAACCTAAAGATCCCTGTGGAATGCGGTACATGCAACGAATCTCAGAACGGAATTATACAAATCTAGATTTATTGTAGATAGACAATCGGTGTTTGATAATCGCGTTTTTTGCTTGTTCTGCTCAAATTTAATCCATTACGCTTATAAACAAAAAACAATCGGTATCACGATACAAAAGTAAAACTACACAACAAAATGGTCCCATAAGGCATTACGGACATATCTTACTACAGACATACTTAGAAGGTTCTGTACAATTAACTGCCAAGGTCAACAAGTGCGCGAATACAAAAAGTTCGAAAACCTCCAAGAGGTAAATGTCAAATATCGAGTTTACATCATCACATCCCGGAAAATGAAATTTTGCCCTTGAAATCCTGGAATGCACTTTGTAGGGAGCCCAATTTTTGGTCTTTTTTTCATAATCTTGATCATTCTCGAGATTGATGCAAATATGCTTTAAGAATGTAAGGAGAAGAGGATGGAGGTTCCCAGCCCAATCTGAAATCTAATCAGAAATCCATTCTTTCAGTCCCCCTTTACTTAGTCTGCGTTTTGTAATGACAATTCTAACAGAAAAATAAAAAATTCTCGTTTCGCGCAACCCCTTTAATTGCAGATTTTGTTTGCAAAGCATAAACTTTTCACCTGATTTTATGCGGGGCTCGAAGACTGATGTAGCAGGGGTGGGCCGTTTTGACAAAACGTGGCAGTATGTGACAATTTTTCATCTGAAAGTAAAACGTGACAGAATGTGTGTTTTCTGTTGCTGGTGTGACAAAATGAGCGGTCACAGACCTTCATCTCCGTTTGAATTAAATAACAAAGTCATGTGTACCAGGAAGTCATTATGCTAATGTTCCTTTATTCTTTAATGATAATTTGTATTAGGGATATGCAGGATTGATATTTTCCCCTGTCTTGCTCCATATGGCGACGTAGGCCTGCTTGCGCCAAGCAAATAGTGCCATTATTTGTCCGACTTTTCAAAGTTGACTTCGATGTGTTCTGTTTTGGTCCAATTGTAACATTCATTGTATGTGGCCATATGTTTCTTCATTGACATGTCCAGATCGTAGGAGTCCCTGCGAATGCATACTTCCTATAATTCACGCGCATGTATTTATATTTACCACTGATCTGATAACAAAACAAAAGTAACAGTGATCGCTATAAAACTGAGTGGTATTTATTCACTGAAAATAAGGTTTTCCTCTTTTCTGTGAATTCACATTGTGAAACATATTCCGAGAACCGGAGTTTTCCACTTAATATACCGGTACCTCTCCACTTAACATGCCGGGGTATGTTAAGTGGAAATTAGTGCCACTTAATATACCCGGGTATATCAACTCGCGCCAAATTTTTATTGTCCTTGTAACATTCAGCCATTTTCTTGGAAATAGCACTTCTGATGATTTTTGTAAATCAAGCTATCATCTTGATGTCTCATCTGATCACACCGGAAGAAGATCAGGCGACGGAATGAGTCTTATGACCTGCATACTAGTGTTTTCAAAATCCAGACTTTTTCTGATGCCGGGATTAGCAGGCTTAATCATCTACCGATAGTATGCGTAGGCTGAACAATAGGCGTTGTCTTTGACGAGTATCTTGAACGATGCACTGTACAATACAATTAATGATATCAGATAGACTGTGCTTTAATGTCTATGAATAAACAATAACTCATCTTTCCACATGTAGACAGAAGCTATAACAACAAGGAGATCTGGTTATCGCACACAATGTGTTGTCGCATTAAAGCCCGGTATGAGATTTTCAAATCGAAATGCAAATCCCGCGATTCTTCTGACGTCTGGTAAAAGCGTCTGTGTAATAATCATCCGATATAAGTAAATAGCACAGTAATTCATTACATATATGTACGCCTGCATATATAACGCTTCTCTCCTTCATTCTCTCGACTGCCTGAACATATTTTTATTTTTTGATATCTAGGTGGCCAAGATCTATGCGATTCTGGACTCCCATCTTAATTTCTTTCAGTTTTGTTTCACTGATTTCGCCTTTTATTGTTTCTTCCAGGATATTAAGGTTATTTTGTAATTAAGCTATAGTCGACAGGCAATTTTTCATCATTAGTTTATATATAATTCGCATGTATTTTTTTCAATCAATATCAATGAATTGGTTGCGATAGACATCAAGTGTATTATTCTATGCAGTTCTATATGGGAGTAGCTCTGTCTCGAGCTTGCAAGTGTCTATTGTTAAGCTGATCGTGGGAAATCTATATTTAGTTCTTGCATCACGTTAACATACACGTTTCACGCATTGCATCTGTTACTCCATGTTCCCTGTCCATGTCCTTGTTGCTCCATCTTCATACAGCTCCTAACTGCCCAAAGAGCAGATGTTACCTAATCCCAGGATTCAGAATCCCGTAAGAATGCGATAAACCCGGGATTGAAACTCCACTGTATACCTAAGGCTGTTACTCTGTTACTCAGATTTTATTCAGATGCTTGTTACGGTGTCGCTCATTTTATACCCTAATAATTGCAATAAATTACATGCAAATTGTGAATTTGTTTTCATTACATTTTAGTTTCAAGCTCATATGTACGAAATTCTAAGCACTTGTAATAAATTATTGTTGCTTTAAGTGACGGATTCCATCTTATATATTAAATATGCTTATTTTGTGGTGTTTCCACTTAATACACACGCGTATATTAACCTGATACAAACTTATTCTGCAATTTCGTTATTTTCCAGTTAATATACCGGGTACGTGTCTATTATGCAATCATATTTGCCATAAGCAATGAATCATAAATGAATTCGGGACTATGAAAAGAATCAATAGTAATAAGACCACAAGGTTTGAGTGCAATTTTTCACTTTAAACAAAGTTAAATGTGTCCCGGTCTTACCCATGGTCTGCTTCGCCATCACCCCAAATCTCGAGGTAAATTTTGTACACTTTCAACGGAAATGAAATGATGGTTTAACGTCGCTACTCCTCCATACGGCAGTCTTGGACGGTGCTGACATAGTCAGATTTCAATCTGTAGACTTGTGATCTTTTAGTCGGGATGTCGTTCCTCACTACGATGACACTTCCGCTGTTCGATCTCTGGACCGAAGGAGATCGCTAGGCCAAGCGTTTAGCCACTGTACCGCGCAGACCACCCATATGAAACTATATAAATGATAACAATTAGCAATGATCAATAAATTAACGAATTTTCTTGATTTTGCTGTCTGATATTGATGGCGATATCTGCCAACATGCAAATAACACCACAAAAAAGTTAACCTAAGCATTGTAAGGGAGTGTCGAATCTCTTTCCACAGTCACATCAAATTTTCACCTGATGAGGAGGATGCCGAGGCCTATCAAACAGTTTGCCAAATTCATCAACTTCCAATTGCATCTTCCTTTAGACCACTGTTCTACTCGCTGAATTTCTTGTTATGAATGCGCATGTCACGTTTTGGAGCTCTTAGATGCATATAATGTTTTCTTTTACACCTACCTGGGAGAGAAAGATGCTGGTATTCATCGCCATTTCTCGTTGATATATTTTGAAGAATGAATGGTTCAGAAGACGCACAAAACGTTTAGATGAACTTGCAAACTGAACTTAGTCAAAGGAACCTCACGAAGGCTGTTCTGAAAAGGCTGCAGCGCATAAACGATCGCCTGTTTGTTGAAAGAAGGAAGGCTCATCGTGATACTGAGACTATGGAAGCGTTCTTTCACTTTTACGAAAGTGCACTCTTCCTTTTCAAAAGCCAGAACCAATGGTTCATCTTATTAATGAAGAGTTGGAAAGCATTTCCGTGAGTTCTTGAGTTTCTTTATCAAAGCTGAAGATCTTACGCACAAAGCTGGTGAAGCACTTGTATGAGCTTGACTTCGATGACAAATCAATTCACCTGCCAGTCCAAGATATCTTTTTGGTGATGCCAGAGAAATAATTAAGTCCTCCATCGTTTGAAGAAACAATTATTTTCTGCCTATCTGCTCACTGCGACGCATCTGCGAGATAAGATGCCATACAAGAAAAAATTGTTGCGGCATTTGTCGGCATTGTCAGTTTGTCGCCAGATATCAGAAGTTACTCCGTCGGGCATAACGACTTATTGCACTTGTCATACCATCACACCAGCATAGTAGATGACGATGAAAAATACAATATCGAGAAGGAGATCAGAAATTACTCTGTAGATCCAACTTAAGAACATCATCCAGTTACAAGAATCGATGCTTACTGGCTAGCAAACTGGCTCTGGTGTACCTAACAATCATAAGTGCTCCAGAGGTAGAGAGATCTTTTGGCAGGGTGACATCAAGTCTCAATGAGAAGGCATCACAGATGAAAATTGAAACATTGGATGCAATCCAATCCATCAAGCAGTATCTTCTGATACACAATCAAAATGCTGTTGATAAGTTCGTGCGAAATCATACTCTTCATGATCCGGTTCCCAAAGAATTTGTAAAAAAGATGGAGGGTGCGTACATGAAAAGGCAAGAGAACTTCGAGCTACAGAAACAGGAAAAGTGGTTCTTTGTGTGCGTTGACAATAGCACCTAGAAAATCCACCGTCAGAAGTATGTTTAGAAGAGTTGCTATTGAAGCTGCTGAAAAAGCAAGAAAAAAGCATAGGAAGCAGGCATTGATTTCGCTAGCAAAAGCATATGGGAACAAGAAGCGCATGCGAAAGGAACATTTTCCGAAGATGCGACCTGGAGAAGCATGACATGATCAGAGGAAGAATATGCGAGTTGTGGAAGCAGGACAGAATCAGAGGAAGAATGATGACAGGAAGAAGTTGCGAGTTGAAGAAGCAGGACAGGATCAGATGAAGAATGATGAGAAGTAGACATCTATAAGAAGCTTCTTTACGGGAAGTTTGGGTGATACAGCTTCGTCTCGTATTTTTGTTTAATTTTGTTTTCGGTTTTTAGTAACCATCTTCCGCCAGAGTTAAGCTTTGTTTTTAGCTTATTCTGCCTCCTTAGTTTTATTTTTGCGCTTAAGAAGAAAGTAGACTGCTTCCACCAAAGGAACCGATTGTGATTTCTGATGCAGTATTTTGTTAGTAATGCGCATTTTAGACAAAAGCCAAGCTATTTTATCGAATTTTTATGCTGTGTGTTTTGCTCTCGGCAGCTCCTCATAAACGCTTTTTTATTCATGCCCATTATCAATCCGATTGTGATTGTTTTCAATAAAAAATATATAACATGACTGAAAAATAGTTATATTTTGTTTTAGTACGATTATGTGCGTTTTCTTCACAGAAATTTCGAGTAATTTGGTCTTATGTGTTTTTCTATGGTATTGTTCTAAGTTGAAAATAAAGGTATAAATCTGTGCTGCTAGAATCTTCGGAAATGACTGTTCGTTTATGTCTCCAGAACGCGTGTCAAGCTTTAAATCGGCATAAGAATAGCAGCGCCAATGATTAACAGACCAGTGTTCAGGGGATGCACATTTTTCCCCAATTTCGGTAAAATGACATTATACTCGCAAAAACGTTCCGTCTTCCTTGTCTCCTGTTAGGCTCCCCAACCTTGAAATTTTGAGACTAGTGGTATGTCTCTTGGACGTGACAAAGTGGGATGCTCAATCACGCACGGATTGGGGCCCTTTTTTCATGATAATATTTTATTCCAACTTAACTAATCACCACAATTTGTGATCTGTTTTGATGAATCTATAAATAAGTTCACAAAAAAGAAGCAGATGGATTTTCATGTGCGTTATTACCACTCGAAACCAATCGAGTTGTGACACGGTATCTGCACTCATCTTCTGTAGACAATGCAACATCTAATGATATGAGAAATGAGTTCCTGGATATACTTTCGGAAGTGGATTGCGAAAAGATTGATACAAATTTCGATTGACGTACCAAGCGTAAACCTGAAATTTTACAAAATTTTTGTGAAGTGGTTGAAAATTATCATAACATAAATTTATGTATTTGGGAACTCGTGCCGTACTTTCCGTCAACAACGAGTCTGGTCGAGAGATGGATGCTTGCAATTTCATGATAAATGAAATATTAAGTGCAATTTAGTTGGATATTATCCAACTATTCCCCAGCACTATAAGATTTCTCCTTGCCGTGCAATACGCAAAGAAGAGAATCTTCTGGATTTATCCGGAATTATTTGAATACACCATTCTGACTTGAAATTTT